>JANFOE010000213.1:1200000-1750258 GCA_025667525.1 Glebionis coronaria
AGCATTTTCCATTCATGAATATCAAATTACATAGGTCCTCAGGTCATAGTATATCATACAAATTTACAAAACATTTGAATGGAAATTTTATTTGAATGCGGGCCATAAATTCTTGTCGTCTTCCCGAGAATTACCTTCAAGTACCTGAGATAAAACATGTTAAAAAGTCAGTGAAACGCCGAGTGAATTCATAGAGTTTAATAAAAACCATTAATATATCACTGGTATATAATTATTACCAAAAATCATTTTTTACAAATCTTTGTCGTAGGCTATAAAATAGGCCAAAGATATTTTATACAAATCTTTGTCGTAAATCATAATATAGGCTTTTGCCTTCAAAACCATTATACGACCATTGTCGTAAAAACATCTTACAATACGTTTTAAAACGTTGTATAGAGTTAAATAAAAACCGTTATATGAAAATAGTTATGTAAAACCAAAACACGAATATAATATCAGTAATAAGACCCCGTATTGCTAATCAGGCAATATATTATAATGCAATTCGTATATCAGTATTTTTATTATTGGATTATTATAAGCCGCATGACATTGCTACCTTACTATAACAAACAACGTGTAGCTAACCCGCAATTCCTTTGCCCATCTAAAACAGCGTGTCGTCACAATAATCACGCTTATATAAATCTTCTCATACATAAATTCGGTTATCAATCAATGTGGCACAACGGGGATCAACCGTCAAGGCGCGAACTGGGGTGATCTTCCCCAAATAGTACTATTATATGCATAAGCGTCTACCAAATCCCGGTAGTTCACAATTCATGCTAATGGCACTTTTAGTGACATAACCTAACTAATAATGATCCATTTCATCTCATTCATCGGGTCATATAATCATTCGGGTCCATATCAATAAGCATACAATCTGGACAACTGGTATCCTATTTTTATTAAAATTAACATGTTATCTACCTCGCGGGTTTATAAAACATTTCATAAAACATTTAAAAGAGTGCGAGGCTATGAACTCACGTTGATTCGGAAAGGAGGGTTATCGGCGATTTGGATGTACGGTACATGCTTCAATCACGGAAACCTAGACAAATAATACTCGGTCTTAGACTCTTGTCCAATGACTTTATAAAAATAATGGTTATGTATATATGATGATATCATAAGTATGATGATGATCAAGTGAGATTTTATCTCTTCATACAACATTATAGTTGTTATGTTGTTAGTCAATTTAGACTAGTTGTACTAGTTTCAACCCATTTGCATATTAAGGCCCAATAAGCCCATTAAAAGTTCAATTCATTATATTAGCCCATTTATACATTTCATACCAGGCCTATACTCATATGTTGGGCCCAAGTGGGTTAAGCCCATGAGTAAGTCCATTAGTGTTAAGCCAAACTAGTTGGGCTAATGGTCCAATAAGGTTACTTTGGCCCATTAAGGTCCATAAGTTATAAAGCTCGGGTTTATCGGTTTTTACTTGTCAAATGTGTTTAAATATCAGTATATGAGTTATAAAATTTTTACATTAGATGGTTCCATCCGTCTAAGTTTTATTTAGTGAAAACGTTAATCTTTCGGTTTTAGCTGAAAAGACGTAAAACTTATATATAGTTTTATAACTTTAGAAAACATTTGAGTCTTTACTTTTATAAAAATGTCATACTTATTTATCATAGTATATATTTCATTTTATAAATATTAATATTATTTAGTGGGTTTTATATATTTATTTTATAATAATATTACTTGAGTGCTCATTTTATATTATATAGTTTTATTTACAAATCTGATTATCAAAGTCCATTCCACCATTTTTGCCATATCTTGAGTTCTACAAGGAGATAGAAACTCAAATTTGAGCAGCACAAACTACATGATATGTGCTACAAATAACTCCTGTATAGCTACTGCTCAATCATCCTCTAAGTATTCCTAATAATTCGTCCAAAACAGACTATACAGATTTATACCTCAATAGTATTTTAATCATATCTTGCTCATTTTAATGATTCCATTGAGTGGCCAACTCACCACATATGTAAAAATCATATATCTAACTGTATATTTAATAATCCAAGCCATTTTACCAAGTAATCATATTTATACTTACTGTTTTATACAGCCTATGAATCTAATCAAGATTTTAACATCTTTACTTGTTGATTTTTATCTTTTTAACCAAATCTATTAACACAAAATCCCTACATAATACTTTGATCATCATTAATCATCATATACATATACATCTAAGAAGAAAATACATGAGTACTTTTACAAAATAACAAGATGATAGGAAGAAACAATCTCTATACCACCAAAGTGATGAAAAGGTTGAGAACAAGACTTGGTTTTTGATAACCAATCTTATGAAATCAAGACCACCTTCAAGATCACCAAGTATATGAAACACCTTGAGAAAAATCAGCCCTATAATCCTTTGAAAAATTCTTTTTAGTTGTCAGGATCACCTCAAATCAACATGTCTTCAATGGGTATCCATCTTATGCAAGTTATGCACAAGAGTTATGGTAGAAATTTTGATCAATGGTGGTGTTTGGTGGTGGTAAATGGGACGGCAAGAGGGAGCTAGAGAGAGAGTTTTGAGTGGTTTTGCATGTAAGGAAATGAGAGAAATGGTTTGGTTAGCTAGTTTATTAGTTTGGTGGTTTTGGTTAAGCACTAAGGACATGTGTCCTTAGTGTGTAAGATAAGTTTGACACCTAATGTGGTGTGTTGGCTAAGCCTTGGCCGCCCATAGTGGGGGTGAGGCAAGTGTAAACTTGTCTCATCTCCACTAATTTACGAGTACTCCTCGATTCTGGTTTCCTCGATTTACGGACCCTCGGGTCGTTTTACGAAAAACGTTTTTATAAATTATGAATCTACGGCACAAAATGATACTAATAAAAATTGTCTCATTAAAAACGGAGCACAAAAGCGTAAATACGTAAACCTAGGGTCTCCGGTTTAATCGTAAAAGACGTAAAATTATGCACGTAAGTCCTAATTTCTTCTCTTAAATTTGTGAGTTTATGAACCAACACAAATTAAAATTCCAAAATAATATTCGAGAATAAGTTTATTTGCTGAAATGTCGGACTGTCACAAAAACGGTGTATGTAAACGTAAGCAAGTAACGTAGAGTTCTCCGGTTTAGACGTAGTCGATGCTACTTTAAGACGTAAACCCTTATTTCTTCCCAAAAGTGAGCGAGTTCATAAATTAATAATAAAATAATGATTTTAAAATAATACTTGAGAATAAAATAACGACCTCAAATTGACGGATTGTCACAGAAGTTACCCTTAAAGATGATCTTTGTCCTCAAAGATCAATTTATCTTACTACTCGCTTCTTATAGAGTTGGAGACACGTGGGTATTTCCTCCACATTCGGTCTTTTCCCTCAGGTTAATTCATTACAATACGCGAGTTTCATCAAACATAACTACGGGAATACGATCAGGCTTAAGTTGACTTACTTTCTATATCCATGATGTTAACGGGTTTATGATGAATGCAACTTTTAGCCGATCCAAACTTCATTAAGAAATAATCAGATTTTCACCTGATATACATTTTATCATGTTCGTTATACGAAACAAAATTCATGCAGCCCTTGAAGTCCTAGGGTAGATCTAGCTTATATGCCTCTCATTCCAAATCTTTACATTATCTCAATGATCCCATACAACAGGGACTTAGATTCCCATGATCTTTCAGATCATCCATTCATCCTTCCATAATGAAAAATTCTCGGCATAGCTTTGCTACCCATCCTGCACTTCAAGATCTACATTTCATATTCACATAACCTCCTACCCACTACTGGCAGTCAATAATCAGATCCTAACTTCCACAATCATTTCAGGTCTCACGGGTCGGGTATCTTCATCTCAACTCCTACCTACAGATGCTCTTATATTTAGATCCTCACAAGATTCGATCTCGATCCTAATACGATAATTATCAATGATAATTTCTCCAAAGGAAAACGATTATCCCGTTCATTACCAAAGGTCAATTATTCAAACATAAAACAAGACTTCTAGTGTTTGTATCGTTACTTTACCTTGTCCCTTCGATTGAAGTGGTAAACAGTACTCTCATCAAGATTCGTCCCTAGTGATTTCTGAGCAAATCTCAAGAAATTCAATGCGAAGCGAGGATCTTGATAGAGATGATTGATACAGGCACACCATGTTTACACAACTCCTTTAAATACAAAAGAGTCAACTTCTCCATTGAGAATCTATCATTAACGGAAATGATATTAGCAGATTTGGTCGGTCTGTCGACGATGACCCAAATCGAGTCAAATTCAGATGATGACCTTGGAAGATTCGTGATAAAATCCATGGTGATTCTATCACACTTCCAAACATGATTAATAAGCTGTAGATGCAATCCTTATGGATTTTGGTGTTTAGCCTTGATCTTTGCAATAGTTAGATATTTACTAATGTATGAGGCGATGTCTGTCTTCATAATTGGCCATCAATACAACTTCTTTAGATAAGATACATTTAATCAGAAATGGCATGAATAGAATACTTAAATTTATGAGATTCCAATATAACTAAATCTCATAATCCTCCATATTTAGGCAACTACAAGCGGCCTTTTAAACATTTAACGCTATCGGCTCTCATTTATAATGGTTCTTATTATCCATGAGACCCTTCTTCATCTATATTATCCATCTTAAAAGTCTCGGCTATTTCTAGATTGCTCGGGCAATTATTCTGCACGGTCATTATTAAGGAACACATCCTAATTGGTTCTTTATCCTTCCTACATAACGCGACAGTAACTACATTCACCTTCCCCGATGAAATAAATATCACGACCACAATCCCTCAGAAATTCTTTCTTCATATTTTCTAAGTTTTAGTTTCGTCTCAACTATTATTTTTTTTATTAGTTTTACTCAATCCGACGTCTAAAGCGTCGATCATCATTACAAGTAATTAAATAACAATCATTTATTTTTTATGAAACATAAACGTAAATTTTTTTAAATTTCTCAGTTCGTCCAATTATAGAAAAATGTTCAAAATAAATTTGAATTTAATTAACACGATTTTTTTGTTGATATATCGAAAATAATTAATAAGATCTATAAATGTTTGAAAAATCTTTGTTTATACTTTGGTCAAAATTTTCTTAGTTGAAGAGCAAAAATCGTCGTTCCAAATTCCAAGTCATGGTTTAAATGTTTTCCTTAATTCCTCCTAGGTTGTCTTGAGGTATACACAACCATTTACTCCGAAGGGAGTTTAGTTAAATGATCTGGGTATAAGGGAATAATCCCTTAAAATCCTTTGATGAATATCTGTCAAAACATTTTTGCACTTTCTTTTTGGTATAACCCAAAGCCTTAATGGCTCTAATCTTTGAAGATTCAATATAGATTCCATTATCTATTAATCACATGGTCAAATAATGTAAAAGATCAAGCCTTAAATCATATGATGAATACTCAAGGTACAGGTTTTCATTGTTCGGCTAATTCAGGGCAGTCTATAAATGATATTAACTTCTTCTTATTCTTAGAAACAAATAGATGGTCCTTAATGATCACAAGCATGAATTTATCAAATTACAGCCAACACACGTGATTCACCAAATTTATGGATTCTACATGTGCATTGGTCAATCCAAACGACATAACATGAAACTCATAATGTTCATTACGAGTTCTGGATGTAGTGATTAGAATAGATAATCTTTTTCGCGGACGCGAAGTTAATGATAACCATGTCGTGGATCAAATTTTAAATATACGCTAGAACCTTGTAAATGATCGAACAAATCTTTTGTAACACCCCACTTGGATAAGTGGACCGTTACGTGTATTTATGGCATGTCATCAAAGCATAAGGTAAATGTCCTAAAACATTAACTGAACATAAAGGAAATACCGGAATCAAACATCGACAATCCAAACATAAGCCCAAAACATGAAAATAAAATACTGAATGAAAGGACTAAACAATGTCCAAAAGCAGAATAATGTAAGAAATGCATAATGTAAGAAGTCTGGATAGCTTCCATCCAAATGCACATGCGCTTAGAATCCTAAAAGCGTCCTGGTGTACCTGCCGTTAGAACATGAAAGGAACTACGGCTGAGCATAACGCTCAGTGAACGGATATAACGCATGATAAGGAATTACTGAAATGAAGTAGATGATAAATACTGAAGCTGTAAGACTGATAAGTAAAGTTGCAGCGGAAATCTGTGTATAATCTGTAAGGTCTGATTTATAAATAATAAAGTTGAACTGATATCTGTTAAAACTAAAAACATGCATTTACTGTATTTTAATTGCCAAGAGCTTATATAGGTCATGTGCTGTAACAACTGTTGCATGAATACATAGAGGGGTGACCTCGTCATGCTATAGAGGGGTGACCTCTAAATAACTGTGCTCGGTGGAGGGATCAGCTCCAATGTGAAGTATGTAGAGCACACACCACATTCACCTGCTAAACTGGAAACTGTAGCCTAGGATGCATCCATACGCCCCACTAATAATACTGATAAAAATGGCCAAGCTGAGCTGAGTGGGACGATGCAGGATATCACTCTCCTGCATGTGAGTCACGGCACCGGTGCCTCTAGTGCCGTGGTTACGGTACCTCCGTAACTAGTACATAAACTAATCATGCTTGTATATAATGCTCAGGCAATTTATTTTATTATTAACATGATTACTGATAAGCTTAAACATATACTGGGAAAACATTTGGCTGCAGACGGGGAATCCTAATCATGCATAGGAAAGGAAGTCCTTACTAAAAGGACGGAAATCCGTACCTCGTGTCCAGTAATGAAATAAGACTGAAAGCTGACGGATCGAATATGACTTCACGGATACTACATAAATAATGGACGCGAAAATAAGTTGACTGATATCCATATTCTATTACTGATTTTAACTATTCTTGGCTTGATTTATTTTATACTTATATTATTGTAGGTATGTAATCTGATAATTTTGACTGTTCAAAAATGTCACTGATAAGTGTATTCATGTATTGCTGATTATTGTATAATGGTCTTCTGAATTTATGATATTACTAAAAATAGAAATCTGCTATAAATAGAACTATTAAAATCTGAAAAGTTTTCCAATTTAGTTTTTTTTTCTAAAATTTTAAATCATTAAAACAAGTCATATGTTTAAAGTAAATAAAAGGATAAATTTTTATGTTACTAATTAAGTAATAACATAAAACAATTAATCAAATTTATTTAATACAACTTATTTATAAAAAGATTTAATTAAATAGAGTAAGTCCTTGTATTTTAATATATATTCCCACTGCTTTTGTTATGTTCCCACTGCCTTCAATTAATTCCCACAGCTAGTTATATGGTTCCCACTGTCTGGTATACAGTTCCCGCTGCTAGTGTTTCTGACAGACCCAAACACCCCTTTTTCCTGAGTTAGTCCCAAACGCACCCTTATTGTCTGTATATGCAGTTTTTCAAACCCAAATGCCCCTGTTGGGCCATTTTTCCCCCTGTCTATTCACAAACACCCCTGGTGGGTTCGTGTGGCCTAGGTTGGTCGAAAAAACAGCCCAAAGCCGCCCCCTGTTGGTCACGGCTGGCAATAAAAGGGGTCACCGAGACACTTTGTCTCGGGTGTTTCATCATCACAGCCCACCGAGACTTCCGTGTTGTGGTTGTTGATCAGGGCTGGCAAAAGAAAGCACCGAGAGTCTATGACTCTCGGCTGAACAACTCATGACCCACCGAGACATGGTGGTGTCTCGGTTTCTTGTGCAGTAACACAACCCGAACCCCCTTTATGATTATATCATGGTTATCCCATGATTCTGTTTGTGTATACCAAATCAAAACAAGAGAAAACGTGTTAATCAAAAGGAATAGGAACGAGTGTAAATACCGTTTCAGGATTGATAAGGGCGAATGATTACCCGAATCTTTGGTAACAATGGGGTCGAAACACCCCTTTTCTTTCTTCTAAGCCGGCGGCCACACAAGCACAACCCTAGGAGTTCTTTTTTTTTGTTCGCTGTGAGTGTAAAGGGAAACCCCCCCCCCGCTCCTTTTCTTTCTCTAGAACCAAACGGGCCAAGCCCAAATCTTTCCTCTTTTTTTTTACACCAAACAGCCAAAAGCCTCTCTTTCCTTTTTTTTTTAAATACTTGTATACCTTATTTTAAAATAAATAATTCGGCTGTAATATTTCTGAGACTAAATACTTCTTATCTGAATAAGCTGTAATATATTGCGTATTTAATTTCTGCGTTTATATCTCTGTCTAAAGTTAATACTTATATAGTCTGTTAAAATCAAACTGCTTATTTAAATATTCTGATTTTTAAATACGGGTTTTACAATTCTTCCCCTCTAAAAACAATAATTCGTCCCCGAATTAAAGATACGACCATACTGGGTTTTACAATTCTTCCCCTCTAAAAAGGAGAAATTCGTCCTCGAATTAAAGGTAATAAGCTGATGAAGTTATAAGAACTGAAAGCACGTAACTGAAAGACAAATAAGCTGAAGGATACTTTGTCTTCTAATTAAGACATAATACTGCTGATAGGTATAAACCTGACATGACTGAAATGATCATGGCTGAAGAGAACATGGAACGTGACATGACTGAGAGAACATAACTGCATTTATTGAAGAAAATAATGAGAGGTCCGGATGGACTCCTCCGTTTCGAGTGGCTTCCCGCTCAAAACGATTCTTTCAAAGGTCTAAACATAATGAAAATCTTGGTCCTGATGACCCTGTCCTGATGATGCTGAATAGTTTATGGTTCCATACTTAAGATAGATTTTCTGAATCTGATAGAATGAATAAGCTATAGCATGTAGGATACATGAAACGATACGTACAAATATCCTGAAACGATAATATTTATATCTCTGAGCAAGCTGCTGAAACATATAGGGACGAACTACGTGAACAATTGTGAACATGCTAAGTGAGCAATTGTGAACGTGGTTCATAATTATATGAGGAACGCTGGCATGGAATATATCATGAATGTGATACGTGAATCATACTGTGAACGTGATACTAGAACATATCATGAACGTATGCTGACTGAGGAATGAATGCCAAAAGATACGGCCTGAGATGTGAAACGTCTGCCTGGTTATGGAATAGTTGTGCTATACTTGGGTATGGTTTCTCAAGCTTCCTGAAATCGTATTTAATAATAAACTGTGGAACTGTATCGCGGGATGGAACAGGGACTAGAACATGAGCAATGTTATGAACACAAACGTGGGCTTAAATCAAGAGATAGCATAAAGATGGACTAGAATAACATCATACCGCGAATGATACGTAAACGTGACAGTGAAAATAAACGTAAACGTAAACATACACGTGATCGTGAACATGAATTCTGTCTGATATGATGGTCGCCGGAATACTTGAAATCGTACGATTTACTGCTAAATTTTCTGCAGGTCCACTACTGCGTAATCCTTTCGGATGAGAGGAAACACGTAGGTTGATTACATGGTCGACAATGACTTAGATAGTATCATACTTCTTCTGAGTCTGTGGTAACTGATAAAAATTTCGTGGAATTTCGTCTCATTTCTGCTCGAAAATTTCTAAGGATTATAGTAACTCACTGACATGACGGCGTTTTATCTTGAACCTGCAGTATGTCAGGCATCTAGACATGAACATAGCTACATCAATGTGTGATACTGCTTCTAACACATCCTGCCTGGAATTATGGAACATTCTGGTGGAAATCTGTTTGAATAGCCATGGAAGAAATTCTTAGGGAGAACTGTCGGCAATTTCTGCGGTAACAGTCAATTGAGTTCTAGAAAATTTTGTACTTCGTTCACAGTCGTCGGTCGGGACCATCAGGTGATGGCCTTCACCTTCGTAGCATTGTTTGAAATTTTCTTTCTGCTAAGGTAGAATGGTTCAGAAATGCCACTTTGTTTAATTGGAATTCATATCTGGAAAGCTGTATATAAAATTTTCTCCTATCAAAGATTCTGTACAATTGTGAGAAGATGATTCTCGTGTTCTTCTCTAGAATTTAGCAGATCATAATGTGATCAATGAATATACGGACGATTATGTCTGCGACGTCGTAAAAATTATTCATACATTTCATACTATAGCTGAAGCATTAGGAAGCTCAGAAGTACAATTTTTTTTAGAGTGGCTATAATATGTGCAACAACGGTCTGAAGAACATCATGTTCTTCCCTCACCACTGATGGTGGCATGATCTTGAATTTTTCTGGAAGAATGTTTAAAACACCTCGTAGTAGGTTAATTAAACTTTCTATTCATGGAATGAAAATCGATTAAGAATGGTGATCTGATAAATTTTTCGATGGTGCGCTAGGGCGAATAAAGCCTAGTTTTTGGTAACTCTTGCAGCAATTGCTGCAACTCTTTTAACATAGCTAGAGCCCTAAAATAAAGAGCTTTGAAAACAGGTTCTGTTCTTGAGACAAGCTCGATGTTAAATTATGTCTCGTGGGTAGGAAGGAATTTCTGGAACACCTTCTGGAATGACATCTGGAAATTTTGGATAATCTGCTGGTCATGGATTCGAGGAATTTCAGAAGCGAATTTATAACTTGGTAGCTAAAAGTCTTCGTAACTATGTATTGATAAGACACGCGCTTGTAAGGAAGAAACAACTTGACTGATTTTTCTGGCAGAAATATATAATGAATATATTTGGGATTTTAGTAAGACGGATCTCGTCGTTAACTTAAGGGAAAACTTTAATAAATATGGCGATACTGTTGAGTCCTTTCTGGCTGAGAGGTAGGGGACTACCTAATTTAAGATAAAGCTGACATAGGAATACGTGAAGTGAACATGGTGATTTTCACTGAATATGTTCGTCTGTAACCTCGCAGAATGAATACTGTGTGTTTAACCTGATTAATACTTCAGTGGTGGTAACTGGATCTTTAATGATCTGATTCATGCGTGGCATAATAGAATGGGTATACCCCTTTCTGAAAGATACCCTGAATTACTGAGGGTCTTGCTTGGAACATACTGGAGTTAGGAGCTCGGACCCGTACTCTGAGAAGATATTCGTATGACGTGTATCATGACTGGTGCCCTGATATGTGTCTTCCGAAATGATACCTGAGAACTATGTCTTGACTGATGTCTTGGCACGTGTTTTAATAGATGAATCTGAACAAGACTGAAGAATGTTCGGCAACTGCTAGGATTGGCGGACCGGTTAGGCTGCTGACCTCCGTATTTCTGGTCACGTCTGTTCCGGTGTTCCGATGGTACTGCCTGATTAATTATAAGTACGATGGTTGTCACTACTGTTTTGTCTGTCACTTTACGACGGTCATTATTATGACCGTGATTCATGTAACTATTTTGCTGAGTGGCCGGCTGGGTTCCGGTTCCCACTCTTCTGACAGAAAGATTAGCTGAGTGAAGTGTGACATCTAACTGGGAAGGTAAAAGCATGGAATAGGATGGTAGTGTCTGATGGTTGAAATTTATTCTTGTCAGAAATTCCGAATTTATATTTTTCGTCCTTGTTCTGCAGAGTCTTCATAGTATGAACGTCATCAGCATCTTGAGAGATTTCCAAAGTATCAGCAGCATCAGCGTCTGTGTGGTCTTCAGAGTGTTAGCAACATCAGTATCTGGTAAAATCTTCAACTCACGAGCAGCATCAGTACCTGGTAGAATATCGACAAGTGGAAACGCCCGTGATGATTAAGGAACAATCAGCAATATCCATGGAGTAGGGTACCTAGAGTACACCTGGACTACTATACATGAAGTATAAAATGAATACTGCACATGGTGCATATCTGAGACACTGTACGTGGAGTACACATGAAGTACTGTATATGGAGTATAACTGAGACACTGTACATGGGGTACATATGGAATACTGTACATGGAGCTGGTGGAAATTTTATGGGATGATCGATACTGGTGCCGCTTGTCTGACATTATCAAAGAAATAAATTGATTTAAATGGTAGTAAGCTGATCTGAAATAAATAACATGATAGGCTGACAATTCCTGCGTCGACTTACTGCTGGTTGTTTCGAGGCTGAAAAGAACGATATAATCAAAGTCCCAACAGGGGTCAGCATGAAGCATGATTAATGAAGGTCAGTCATGATTTATCATGAAAACTCGTTTTACTGAAGTTCTTGTGTATCTTAACATGAAAACATCATTACTTTGCTGAAAATATAATCCTCGTAAGGAGACATGAAACTAAATCATCATGTAGATGACATCAACGTGAGGGTATGAAAATTTGATTGTTACGAGGAACATAAGAAGTCAAATCAACTGAGGAGTAATATCCACTGATGTGGACGGCTATGGTTCAATCCACAGAATTCAAAGAAGAAACATGAGACTAAGTATGGGCCATTCTGGTTCGATCCATACTGGTCAAAGTTTATGAAATGTCCTGATATGACAAAGGTGAACAACTGTGGATCGGTTCACAAAACATCATTCGACTGAAAAGCATGAAATTTGACTTGAGAAATGGTGAACGTTTATGGCTGGTTCACCAATTAATATTTGACTGAAAACATGAATCTGTCATGAGTAAGGGTAAACGCCTATGGTCGGTTTACCAATACAAAATCTGAACGGGCAAGGGTGAACGCCTATGGTCAGTTCCCCAAAACGAAAGCTCGCTAAAAGCACATGCGACTAAGTACGGCCAGTTCTGTACCAACCGTTTACTTAGTCAAAACTTTAAGAAACTGACTGATAAATGAAGAAAACTGACTGAATAATTCATGAGAAACATGAAAGATAACAACGCCAAACTCTGGGAAGTGCCTGGTGACTACCCACTAGTCACAGGTCAAGTTTTAGAGCCTACAGGTCGAACCTATATCTCTGATACCATAATTGTAACACCCCACTTGGATAAGTGGACCGTTATGTGTATTTATGGCATGTCATCAAAGCATAAGGTAAATGTCCTAAAACATTAACTGACCATAAAGGAAATACCGGAATCAAACATCGGAAATCCAAACATAAGCCCAAAACATGAAAATAAAATACTGAATGAAAGGACTAAACAATGTCCAAAAGCAGAATAATGTAAGAAATGCATAATGTAAGAAGTCTGGATAGCTTCCATCCAAATGCACATGCGCTTAGAATCCTAAAAGCGTCCTGGTGTACCTGCCGTTAGAACATGAAAGGAACTACGGCTGAGCATAACGCTCAGTGAACGGATATAACGCATGATAAGGAATTACTGAAATGAAGTAGATGATAAATACTGAAGCTGTAAGACTGATAAGTAAAGTTGCAGCGGAAATCTGTGTATAATCTGTAAGGTCTGATTTATAAATAATAAAGTTGAACTGATATCTGTTAAAACTAAAAACATGCATTTACTTTATTTTAATTGCCAAGAGCTTATATAGGTCATGTGCTGTAACAACTGCTGCATGAATACATAGAGGGGTGACCTCGTCATGCTATAGAGGGGTTACCTCTAAATAACTGTGCTGGGTGGAGGGATCAGCTCCAATGTGAAGGATGTAGAGCACACACCACATTCACCTGCTAAACTAGAAACTGTAGCCTAGGATGCATCCATACGCCCCACTAATAATACTGATAAAAATGGCCAAGCTGAGCTGAGTGGGACGATGCAGGATATCACTCTCCTGCATGTGAGTCACGGCACCGGTGCCTCTAGTGCCGTGGTTACGGTACCTCCGTAACTAGTACATAAACTAATCATGCTTGTATATAATGCTCAGGCAATTTATTTTATTATTAACATGATTACTGATAAGCTTAAACATATACTAGGAAAACATTTGGCTGCAGACGGGGAATCCTAGTCATGCATAGGAAATGAAGTCCTTACTAAAAGGACGGAAATCCATACCTCGTGTCCAGTAATGAAATAAGACTGAAATCTGACGGATCGAATATGACTTCACGGATACTACATAAATAATGGACGCGAAAATAAGTTGACTGATATCCATATTCTATTACTGATTTTAACTATTCTTGGCTTGATTTATTTTATACTTATATTATTGTAGGTATGTAATCTGATAATTTTGACTGTTCAAAAATGTCACTGATAAGTGTATTCATGTATTGCTGATTATTGTATAATGGTCTTCTGAATTTATGATATTACTAAAAATAGAAATCTGCTATAAATAGAACTATTAAAATCTGAAAAGTTTTCCAATTTAGTTTTTTTTTTCTAAAATTTTAAATCATTAAAACAAGTCATATGTTTAAAGTAAATAAAAGGATAAATTTTTATGTTACTAATTAAGTAATAACATAAAACAATTAATCAAATTTATTTAATACAACTTATTTATAAAAAGATTTAATTAAATAGAGTAAGTCCTTGTATTTTAATATATATTCCCACTGCTTTTGTTATGTTCCCACTGCCTTCAATTAATTCCCACTGCTAGTTATATGGTTCCCACTGTCTGGTATACAGTTCCCG
Organism: Glebionis coronaria; assembly: GCA_025667525.1. Lineage (NCBI taxonomy): Eukaryota > Viridiplantae > Streptophyta > Magnoliopsida > Asterales > Asteraceae > Glebionis > Glebionis coronaria. The sequence continues at coordinate 1,214,500 of JANFOE010000213.1, forward strand.
CTGCTAGTGTTTCTGACAGACCCAAACACCCCTTTTTCCTGAGTTAGTCCCAAACGCACCCTTATTGTCTGTATATGCAGTTTTTCAAACCCAAACGCCCCTGTTGGGCCATTTTTCCCCCTGTCTATTCACAAACACCCCTGGTGGGTTCGTGTGGCCTAGGTTGGTCGAAAAAACAGCCCCAAGCCGCCCCCTGTTTGTCACGGCTGGCAATAAAAGGGGTCACCGAGACACTTTGTCTCAGGTGTTTCATCATCACAGCCCACCGAGACTTCCGTGCTGGGGTTGTTGATCGGGGCTGGCAAAAGAAAGCACCGAGAGTCTGTGACTCTCGGCTGAACAACTCATGACCCACCGTGACATGGTGGTGTCTCGGTTGCTTGTGCAATAACATAACCCGAACCCCCTTTATGATTATATCATGGTTATCCCATGATTCTGTTTGTGTATACCAAATCAAAACAAGAGAAAACGTGATAATCAAAAGGAATAGGAACGAGTGTAAATACCGTTTCAGGATTGATAAGGGCGAATGATTACCCGAATCTTTGGTAACAATGGGGTCGAAACACCCCTTTTCTTTCTTCTAAGCCGGCGGCCACACAAGCACAACCCTAGGAGTTCTTTTTTTTGTTCGCTGTGAGTGTAAAGGGAAAACCCCCCCGCTCCTTTTCTTTCTCTAGAACCAAACGGGCCAAGCCTAAATCTTTCCTCTTTTTTTTTTTACACCAAACGGCCAAAAGCCTCTCTTTCCTTTTTTTTTTTTTAAATACTTGTATACCTTATTTTAAAATAAATAATTCGTCTGTAATATTTCTGAGACTAAATACTTCTTATCTGAATAAGCTGTAATATATTGCGTATTTAATTTCTACGTTTATATCTCTGTCTAAAGTTAATACTTATATAGTCTGTTAAAATTAAACTGCTTATTTAAATATTCAGATTTTTAAATACGGGTTTTACATCTTTCATCTTGGGTAATGGATATAAATTTTGATCGTCAATTTACTTAGTTCACGGTAATCAATAAATATAAGGAGTGCCAATACCATAGCTCTTCATAATGACGAGCTTGGTAGAATAAAAGCTTTTTCCGACAACTCTCTCAGTTGCACGGTAACTCTTTCGATTCAGATGGTGCTGAAGTAGGGTGCACACGCCACAGGTGCAGCACCAGGAATATAATCAATACCAAATTCAACTTGCCTTATTGGCAGAAGTCTAGGTAATTCATCAGCAAATACCTCAGAAGGTCTCGGATAGCAGGAACATTTTTTTAATAAATTTACTTTAAGTCCTTTCTAGATTACAAGATCTATGATTAGTTCATAACCATTCATGGTATAATTTCAAGCCTAAATGCAGGATATGGTCACCCATCGAGAATTATTTAAAACACCTTTGATAATCAACATCTTATCTTTTATAGGAATTCTACTCGAGTTCCCATAAATTAAGATAATGATATATTATGTCATAATCAATCAATCTATTCTACTGGCACTACCAAAATTTCTAGTTTTATTATCGTTGATAAGATGTGAACTTCTCAAAAGACTAATAGTAACTCATAACCTTTCACAAAATCAAGGATATTTAGAGACATAACTACCATTAAAAGAGTAAGGTCAACGCATGATCTACGCGAGAGAATTTCAAATCAGATAAAGACGAAAACATTAACGAATATGAATATATCCTATGTTCTTATGAATTGAGCACGCATTTGAAAGCTCCTCGGATCATTACCCATGTCATTCAAATGGAATCTAATCAAAAGAAATGATAGGAACGTCGATACACCCAGTCGGGTATCAACACTCGGTAATTAGAAAATTTTCCAAAGAATCTTATCATGAGGGAATTAGACAAGAAGGGGATATCAATTATCAATTAAGACAATATCCACAGATGAGTAAATTTAATTCAGAAAAATAAATGGTACGGGCACATATGTAGGTGTCCCTATTTTACACTTCTTGCAAATCTCATAAAAATTCAATATTTCACAATTACAAAGAAAAATGTAATGTTTATTAATAATTTCATGGTGACTACTAATCATCCTTACATGGTCCCTTCCAAATGTACGTAGGCGCGCAACTATATATAATTTTAGGATTAGCGATGCAATACTCAGTTCGTCAAAATCTTGTCATCATGTTTAAAATATATATATATTCATGCTTAATCATGAGATAAAAATCAAATGAATCTACAGAGATGTTCTTCATTATGGAAGCAATTATGGTTTCCAAGGTGTTTTATAAACAACTTTATTTCGATAACGATTACTTATAAGTCTTCACTTTGAATAATCCATAAGGTGATGAAAATTCAATTTTTCTCAAGGAATACTGTTTTAACTTATAAAAACAATGAGTGATCTGCAAAAGAGTGATGAAAAGTTGTTCACCAATAACTAACTACGATATGATAGGAAACGAGCTTAGCCAAATAATCATGGGGTTCATGACTCGATGGCACTCAGGAATACAAAGAGAAGAATCTACAACGCAACTCTATCCGAAATGAGTACTTGTTCAATGGTTGCATCACTAACGCGAACATTAGAAAGAAGCAAGTAAAGATAGATAACATCGATACATGTAGGATTTAGCAATCAAAGGTAGTCTTTTCATTAATCACAAACAAGTCAAACATTGTACCGTCACACATTACGTGTCGCCATGTCATATAATTCCAAGGACTCATCCTACCAACTGATGTCTCAGTTAAGTTAGGGATTTTAAAAGATACCACAATGAATACTAATCTATAAGAGTCTTAGGTGTTCCACCTGTCCCGGAAGATCCATCGGTCCCTATTCAGAAGAAGATTCCTTCAATTTATTTTTTGGACATTGGGCATCCTTGTCATTGGACAATGGCCTAGGAACAACCCTTAACACAAACCAACAATCATTTAAAACCTTAAAATTCAACCACAGGACTTAATGACTTCCTCATAACAATCTCATATTCCATACGAGTTAAATTTGACTTTATTCAAGTTTCAACCAACTTATACTCAATGTGATATCCTACCTCATTCTCTAATACTTTCAACCTTATTATTAGACCTTGAAAGGGCATTAAAAGCTCGATATGAACAACACTTAATCCAATTCTATAGCTCTTACAACAATAGTTATCAAATGAGTCACTAGTATGAAATGACTCACACGTCCAATTAGACTTCTCGGAAAGGTACTAGTGGCATGAGGCTTTTGGTTAAAGGCTCCAATGACAGCCTCAAGTGCAACATTCACCTTTTCGATTTCAATTTTAAGAATTGGGTGACACTGAATCAGATGACATCTTTCCAGGTGGTAAGCGTCATGACATCGATACAGATTTAATCTCGCCAATTCTTCTTCAATATTTCAATCAACTAATATCAACATTTCTACGAATATCAACCATTTTGTTGGAATTATGAATATCCACAACGTGGTTTAGATCTGGAATAGCTAGAATTCCTACAGAAATAGCTTCGATTCATTTGCTGGGAGAGTTAGGGTTTCTAGTGACAATCTACGTCGTATAAATACCTCGTATAAGTATTAAAATAATCATCAAATAATCATTTAATCAAATTACAACATATATATATATATATAATCCAAGTTATATATATATATATATATATATATATATATATATATATATATATATATATATATATATATATATATATATTAAAATAACACTTCTCAGTCTGGCCTTGTCGGTAACTCAGGAATTCTTCGACACCGTTATAGTCAAAAGATTTTTAAATATTGAGTAAAATGTTTATAGTTAAAAGGTTTTTGAAACGTTTTATTCAAAATCTTGGTTTTAAAAATCTTTCGTTCTTTATAACGAGAGCTCTGGTACCAAACTGTAACACCTCAAAATATTCACATTTCAAAGCAGCGAAAGAGTCGTTGGTGTTACGGGATAGCACATTACTCAAATCATAGAAAACGCTTAAAAATCGCGTCGTTTAGTAATAAAGCATTTTCCATTCATGAATATCAAATTACATAGGTCCTCAGGTCATAGTATGTCATACAAATTTACAAAACATTTGAATGGAGATTTTATTTGAATGTGGGCCATAAATTCTTGTCATCTTCCCGAGAATTACCTTCAAGTACCTGAGATAAAACATGTTAAAAAGTCAGCGAAACGCGGAATGAATTCATAGAGTTTAATAAAAACCATTAATATATCACCGGTATATAGTTATTACCGAAAATCATTTTGTACAAATCTTTGTCGTAGGCTATAAAATAGGCCAAAGACATTTTATACAAATCTTTGTCGTAAATCATAGTATAGACTTTTGCCTTCAAAACAATTATACGAACCATTTTCGTAAAAACATCTTACAATACATTTTATAACATTGTCTAGAGTTAAATAAAAACCGTTATATGAAAATGGTTATGTAAAACCAAAACACGAACATAATATCAGTAATAAGACCCCGTATTGCTAGTAAGGCAATATATTATAATGCAATTCGTATATTAGTATTTTTAGTATTGGATTATTATAAGCCGCATGACATTTCTACCTTACTATAACAAACAACGGGTAGCTAACCCGTAATTCCTTTGCCCATCTAACACAGCATGTCATCATAATAATCACGCTTATATAAATCTTCTCAAACATAAATTCGCTTACCAATCAATGTGGCACGACGGGGATCGACCGTCAAGGCGCGAACTAGGGTGATCTTCGTCAAATAGTAATATTATATGCATAAGCGTCTACCAAATGCCGGTAGTTCATAATTCATGCTAATTGCACTTTTAGTGACATAACCTAACTAATAATAATCCATTGCATCTCATTCATCGGGTCATATAATCATTCGGGTCCATATCAATAAGCATACAATCGGGACAACTGGTATCCTATTTTATTAATACTAACATGTTATCTCCCTCGCGGGTTTATAAAACATTTCATAAAACATTTAAAAGAGTGCGAGGCTATGAACTCACGTGGATTGGGAAAGGCGGGTTATCGACGATTTTGATATACGGTACGTGCTTCAATCACAGAAACCTAGACAAATAATATTCGGTCTTAGACTCTTGTCCAATGACTTTATAAAAATAATGTTTATGTATATATGATGATATCATAAGTATGATGATGATCAAGTGGGATTTTATCTCTTCATACAACGTTATAGTTGTTATGTTGTTAGTCAATTTAGACTAGTTTTACTAGTTTCAACCCATTTGCATATTAAGGCCCAATAAGCCCATTAAAAGTTCAATTCATTATATTAGCCCATTTATTCTTTTCATACCAGGTCTATACTCATATGTTGGGCCCAAGTGGGTTAAGCCCATGAGTAAGTCCATTGGTGTTAAGCCAAACTAGTTGGGCTAATGGTCCAATAAGGTTACTTTGGCCCATTAAGGTCCATAAGTTATAAAGATCGGGTTTATCGGTTTTTACTTGTAAAATGTGTTTACATATCAGTATATGAATTTTAAAAATGTTATATTAGATGGTTCCGACCATCTAAGTTTTATTTAGCGAAAACGTTAATCTTTCGGTTTTAGCCGAAAAGACGTAAAACTTATATATAGTTTTATAACTTTATAAAACATTTGAGTCTTTACTTTTATAAAAATGCCATACTTATTTATCATAGTATACAACTAATTTTATAAATATTATTATTAGTTAGTGGGTTTTATATATTTATTTTATAATAATATTACTGGAGTGCTCATTTTATATTATATAGTTTTATTTACAAATCTGATTATCAAAGTCCATTCCACCATTTTTGTCATATCTTGAGTTCTACAAGGAGATAGAAGCTCAAATTTGAGCAGCACAAACTACATGATACGTGCTACAAATAACTCCTGTAGCTACTGCTCAATCATCCTCTAAGTATTCCTAATATTTCGTCCAAAACAGACTATACAGATTTGTACCTCAATAGTATTTTGATCATATCTTGCTCATTTTAATGATTCCATTGAGTGGCCAACTCACCACATATGTAAAAATCATATATCTAACAGTATATTTAATAATCCAAGCCATTTTACCAAGTTATCATATTGATACTTACTGTTTTATACAGCCTATGAATCTAAGCAAGATTTTAACATCTTTACTTGTTGATTTTTTTATCTTTTTAACCGAATCTATTAACACAAAATCCTCACATAATACTTTGATCATCATTCATCATCATATACATATACATCTAAGAAGAAAATACATGAGTACTTTTACAAAATAACAAGATGATAGGAAGAAACAATCTCTATACTACCAAAGTGATGAAAAGGTTGAGAACAAGACTTCGTTTTTGATAACCAATCTTATGAAATATCAAGACCACCTTCAAGATCACCAAGTATATGAAACACCTTGAGAAAAATCAGCCCTATACTCCTTTGAAAACTTCTTTTTAGTTGTTAGGATCACCTCAAATTAACATGTCTTCAATGGGTTTCCATCTTATGCAAGTTATACACAAGAGTTATGGTAGAAATTTTGATCAATAGTGGTGTTTGGTGGTGGTAAATGGGACGGCAAGAGGGAGCTAGAGAGAGAGAGTTTTGAGTGGTTTTGCATGTAAGGAAATGAGAGAAATGGTTTGGTTAGCTAGTTTATTAGTTTGGTGGTTTTGGTTAAGCACTAAGGACATATGTCCTTAGTGTGTAAGATAAGTTTGACACCTAATGTGGTGTGTTGGATAAGCCTTGGCCGGCCATAGTGGGGGTGAGGCAAGTGTAAACTTGTCTCATCTCTACTAATTTATGGGTACTCCTCGATTCTAGTTTCCTCGATTTACGTGCCCTCATGTCGTTTTACAAAAAAGCATTTTTATAAATTATGAATCTACGGCACAAAACGATTCTAATAAAAATTGTCTCATAAAAAACGCAACACAAAAGCGTAAATACGTAAACCTAGGGTTTTCGGTTTAATCGTAAAAGACGCTAAATTATGCACTTAAGTCCTAATTTCTTCTCGTAAATTTGTGAGTTTATGAACCAACACAAATTAAAATTCCAAAATAATATTCGAGAATAAATTTATTTCCTGAAATGTCGGACTGTCACAAAAACGGTGTATGTAAACGTAAGCACGTAACGTAGAGTTCTCCGGTTTAGACGTAGTCGATGCTACTTTAAGACGTAAACCCTTATTTCTTCCCAAAAGTGAGTGAGTTCATAAATTAATAATACAATAATGATTTTAAAATAATACTTGAGAATAAAATAACGACCTCAAATTGACGGATTGTCACAAATTATGCATATTATACTTCTTCAATATCTTATCTATATAAGCATCTTGACTTAGACCAATTAACCGTCTTTTCCTATCTCGATAGATCTTAATTCCCAGAATGTATGCAACTTCTCCTAAATCCTTCATAGAAAACATTTACCAAGATAATCCTTTACATGTTTAAGTTTTGGAATGTTACTTCCACAGATTAATATGTCATCAACATATAGGACTAGAAATACTACATAACTCCCACTAGATTTGCGATATACACATGGCTCATCACGATTTTGAATAAATCCAAACTTTTTGATTTCTTCATCAAATCATTTATTCCATTGACGTGATGCTTGCTTCAAACCATAAATAGATCTTTGAAGTCTGCACACGTATTTTGGATTCTTAGGATCAACATACCCTTCCGGTTGTAGCATATAGATGTCTTCATCCAAGCGACTGTTCAAGAAGGCAGTTTTAGCATCCATTTTCCATATCTCATAGTCATAGTAAGCTGCTATAGCTATGAGAATCCAAATAGCTCCTAAGTCTGCTACAGGAGAAAATGTCTCCTCGTAGGCTACGCCAAAAGTTTCAGTAAGACCTTTAGCTACTAAACGAGCTTTATAGGATTGTACTTTTCCGTTCATGTCGGTCTTCTTCTTGTATATCCACTTATGTCTCACTACTTTAGCATTTTGTGGTGGATCTACATGAATCTAAACATCATTAACTTTCATGGATTTCATTTCCTCATCCATAGCAACCATCCACTTATCCTTCTCAGGATCAAGCATGGCGGATTTATAATTAGCAGGTTCTCTAAGATTCCCCACTTCATCATCATCCTCTATATTAAGACATATTGCTATTTTCGTTTTTAATCCTTTCGGATCTACACAGAGGAACTAATTCCGGTGGAACCGCTAGACTTTTTGTTTCTACAGGAATTATTTCGCCAGTGTTTTCAGAAGGTAATGTATCTATATGACTCTTTTCAAGATCAAAATTTCTCCCACTGAATTCTTGATTTACAAGATGACTTTCAAGGAAGTCTCCATACATAGCGACAATCACTTTGTTCTCAAGTGGATAATAAAAGTAGTAACCTATAGTTTCTTTAGGGTATCCTACAAAGATACATTTCACAGATCGTTGTTGGAGTTTGTCACCCGAGTCACGTTTCACATACGCCTCGCAACCCCAGACCTTTAAATAAGACAAATATGGCTTTTTGCCATGCCATAGTTCATAAGGTGTCTTATTCACCTTCTTCATGGGAACCATATTTAAAATGCGAACAACAAATTCTAAAGCATAATCCCAAAAGGATAATGGTAAAGTTGTAAGATTAAACATAGATCGCACCATATCTAATAATGTACGTGTAACACCCCCATTTTACCTTTACGCAGCGGAACATTGATATGTGGTATTACTTCATAGAACACAAGTCATAATAATAGAAAACAACTCAAAAGAGTGACAAAATCAACTTTCTTTATATATCATTGAAAAATCAGAGTTTTACAATTTAAGGTTCCCAAAATCTAGAATAATAATTTCAATCTTGTGCTCCATTCTAACATTATTTAAACCTAGATATATGCTTAAAATCAACACAATGGCTGAGTGAATTCATAAGTTTAAAATCATTTTGAATACAAGATCCTTTTCCTGAGCTACGTTATTTTTCGCCCGTAAAACAATTAATCAATGCATTAAGCTTATGATACCGCGACTAGACATATCAAAACCCACAATTTGCCCTTATGAGGAAGTATGCCAAACTATCCTTATTAGCAAAATAAAGTATGCCTGTTTGACCACTGAGGTGCTAGCAAGTGCGACTTGCCCAGACAGGGGATGTCAATCCCCAAATAGTACTATTTACAATATTAGCGCTCATTTCTGAGAAAATGATTAACGGTTCATAATTAAAAAGGGACTTTCAAGGCAGCAGTAAACATAATGTCAATAATCATATCTGGGAAGCATACCAAAAACACTTGTATTCCAGTTTAGCATATATCCCTTCACGGTTTTTCAAATCATTTGAAAGTAGTTAACTTTAGTGAGGCTATGAACTCACCTAGGATCCATAGAGTCTGAGCTATAACATATTTATTTCTTTCACAGATAAACAGTTTTGTAACACCCCATTTAATAGGATAGAATGTTACAGTAAATTATGGCGTGTCATCAAAGCATGCAAGGTAAATGTCTAAACATTCATGACCATAAATAAAAATACCAGAATCAAACATCGGTAGTCTAGTAAGTCACACACAAGCAATATAAGTACTGGACTAAAGAATGTCCAAAAGTAGTGAAGTATGAATAAGTAGGAATAAATGCATAAGGTAAAAGAGGCCGGGTAGCTTCCAATCCAAAAAAGTAAAGTATGAATAAGTAGGAATAAATGTATTGTAATACTAAGTAACTTTCTAAAAATAGCAGGTTTCCATAAATAGTAAGTTTCTAAAAATAGAAAGTTTCCAAAAATAGTAAGTTTCCATAATTAGAAATAAGCTGGATTATAAATAATAATTAAAGTTTAATAGTACAATACAAGTCATGGTTATAGCTTCTTAATTAAATAACTGGTTAATTAATTAAACTATACATTATCTGATTTTAATTAAAATACATGTTTTAATTAAATGACTAAGTAAAATACCTTAGGTTATACAGGAATTAATTAAATAAATTAATTTAGCCTAAGGTTTAGCATAACGCGACTTAAAAATAGTTTTCATGAAAAAACCCGAACCCCGAGCCCGTGTTCTATATAAGCCGAATCAAATAAGCCACAAACAAAGTCACACCGAGACCTTGAAGGGTCTCGGTTAAAACTAATTAAATCAACCAATCATGTAAACATACCCCGACCTAATGTTGGGGTCCTTTGGTCTCGGGTCCGAACAAACAAAACCAACCGAGCCCCCTAATGGGTCTCGGTGGTGCCTCGACCTCAACAAAACCCGACAACAAACAAACCCTGACCTTCGGCCGGGGTTTCTTGCCTGCGTCCGAGCCCACACCAACCCAAGCCGAGAGTAATGGGACTCTCAGTGGTGGTAAACAAAAACAAGCCGAGCCACATATGGGGTCTCGGTTGTCTCGGCCGAACCAAAACATGACAAACCAAACCCGAAAACATGAAATTAATTATTCATACATGTGATTTTATGTTTGTTTTTGAATAATTAATAATAATCATGATTGTTCGTTATTTATTGTCGTGATACGTGTATTAATATTATAGATGGAAAGTTTAAATTTTATCATGTTTTCATAAGGTACTGTTCACGTGTATTGTTCATAGGATTTTAATGCGGGTTTTACAACTCTTCCCTTCTAAAAGAACAATTCGTCCTCGAATTGGAGAAACGTAAACTGAAAGAAAACATACCCGAATTAGAACTGGAAATGAGGGTATGAAGTCCGTATAGACTCCTCCGTCTCCCAAGCGGCTTCCCGGTCAGGATGATCCCTCCAGAGGATTTTGACGAAAGGAATCGTCTTCCTCCGCATGACACGATCTTGTCGGTCAAGAACTCTCTCGGGTTCTTCGACATATGAAAGATCCTCTCGAATATGATCAAGTGGATACTGAACAACATGAACTGGATGATAGTTGTATCCTCTGAGTAAGGACACATGAAACACGTTGTGAACGTGTGATAGCTGAAGCGGTAACGCTAAACAGTATGATACTCCACCAATATGTTCTATGATGTCGAATGGTTCGATGAAGTGACTGAGCTTCCCTTGGATTCCAAAACGTCTAACTGCTCGTGCAGGTGACACCTTGAGGAAAACGTGATCACCCACGTTGAAGGATACATCTCTACGACGTTTATCAGCATAGCTCTTCTGACGAGCACGAGCTTCCTTAAGCTTTGCCTTGGCGACATCGACCTTCTCATTGGTCACCTCAATCATCTCTGGACCCTCAAGCAGTCGTTCGCCCACCTGATCCCCACAGATTAGGGCGCGAGACTTTCTACCATACAACATCTCGAAGGGAGCACACTTGATGCTAGCGTGCCAGCTGTTGTTGTACGCGAATTCTACTAGGAATATATAATCATCCCAGCTTCCTGACCACTCTAGATCATACGATCGCAACATGTCACCCAATGTCTGAATGGTACGTTCCGACTGTCCGTCCGTCTGAGGATGAAAGGCAGTGCTGAGCTTAAGTCTGGTGCCCCAAGCTTTCTACAGACTCTGCCAGAAACGTGATGTGAAACGGGGATCTCTGTTAGAGATGATTTCTGATGGACTACCATGTGCTAATTTGCTGACCGAATACTCCTTGCGAATAGACAGAAAATGAGCAGATTTAGTCAACCTATCCACAATAACCCAGATAACGTCGTTCTTCTTCTGAGTAACCGGAAGACCCGTAACAAAATCCATGGAGATTTTGTCCCACTTTCATGTTGGAATATCTAATGGCTGTAGTAAAATACTAGCTCGCTGGTGTTCGATCTTCACCTGTTGGTAAATCATACACTTAGAAACGAAGGTGGCAACATCCTACTTTATACCACTCCACTAGAAGTGTTGCTTGATGCCGTGGTACATCTTGGTAGAACCAGGATGTATGGTAAATGGAGAACTGTGAGCTTCAGTCAACACAGCTTCCCTGAGAGTAGAGTCATCAGGAACCACTAGTCTAGTGCCCTGCCATAAGATACCGTCGTCGTCAACACGAAACTTCGTCTACAGGTTCTGAATGATAGCCCAAGTCTCACCATCGTCCTTCTAAGCTTCCTTGATCCTAGAATGTAAGTCTGTTCCACTCTAAGATTAGCCCAGTAACCGTGCTGTCCTTGACACAAAACTCAATATTCGTCATCTCTAGGTCACGAATGATCTCATTTGCAATCCAGATGCCAATAATCATACCCGACCTTCTACTTAGAGCATCTGCCACCACATTTGCCTTACCAGGATGCTACCGAATGTTGGTATCGTAGTCCTTCAATAGCTCTAACCATATCCTCTATCTCATATTCAATTCCTTCTAGGTGAAGATGTATTTGAGACTCTTGTGGTCCGTGAATATGTCACATGATTCACCATACAAATAATGCATCCAGATATTCAACGCGAAAACAACTGCTGCAAGCTCTAAGTCGTGAGTAGGAAAGTTTTCTTCATAAGGTTTCAGCTGTCGTAATGCATATGCAATAACCTTCCCATGTTGCATGAGAACGCAGCCTAAACCTTTTCCTGAAGCGTCACTATATATCTGAAATCCACCTGAGCCAGATGGGAGAGTAAGAATAGGTGCAGTCACTAACTTCTGCTTCAGATCTTCAAAGCTCTTCTCTCGCTCTTCTGTCCTGACGAATTTCTCTCTTTTCCTCATCAGCTTAGTCAAAGGTAAGGCTAACCGTGAAAAGTTCTCTACAAACCTGCGGTATTAGCCAGCTAAACCCAGAAAACTTCTAACTTCTGTTGTAGATGTAGGTCTCGGCCATTTAGTGATAGCTTCAACCTTGGTAGGATCCATGGTGATCCCCTCTGCAGATAAAATATGGCTCAGAAATCCCACCTTGGTTAAGAACTCAAACTTAGAGAACTTGGCGTAAAACTGTTTCTAACGAAGAATCTGTAAGACTGTACGAAGGTGTTCCTCATGTTCCTCTTTGGATTTGGGGAATATCATGATGTCATCAATGAACACGATAACAAACTTGTCCAGAAACTCATGGAAAACACGGTTCATCAGATCCATGAAGATAGCTGGAGCATTAGTGAGTCCGAATGGCATGACTACGAACTCATAGTGCCCATAGCGGGTACGGAAAGCGTTCTTAGAAATATCCTGCTCTTTGACCCGTAACTGATGGTAGCCGGACCTCAGATCGATCTTCGAGAAATGCTTGACACCTTGTAGTTGATCGAACAGGTCATCAATACACGGCAAAGGGTAACGATTTCTGATCGTGATCTTGTTTAGCTCACGATAGTCTATACATAAACGCATGATGCCGTCTTTCTTCTTTACGAACAATACCGGTGCACCTCATGGCGATGCACTGGGACGGATGAAACCTCTTTCCAGAAGTTCATGCAGCTGATCTTTTAGTTCCTTAAGATCTATTGGAGCCATACGGTAAGGAGCTTTAGAAATCAGCTCTGCACCTGGTATTAGCTCGATTCCAAACTCGACTTCACGAACAGGTGGTATGCCCGGAAGTTCATCTGGAAACACGTCAGGAAACTCTGACACAATAGGCTGATCTTGGATTGATGGAGGCTCGGCAGTAATGTCATAAATATTGGCTATGAAGCCCTGACATCCGTGTGATAGCAACGAACGCGCCTCCATGGATGAAATAATATGTACTGCCCTCCCTGGTAGAAAACCATGGTGTATGTACTCTGGAGATTTAACATCATCGAAGATAACCCGACAAGTATGGCAGTCAATCGTGGCCTGGTGTTTGGATAACCTGTCCATGCCCAAAATCATGTCAAAATCGCACATGTCCAAAGGAAGTGCGTCAACTCTGTGGATCTTATCATCAAATTCTAGGGGAAGATCTCTGTACACCTGAGTGATTCGTACAAAGTCCCTAAGTGGCGTGGAAATGCATAAGGTATTATCTAATGGCATCGGGGAAATCCTAACACGTACATCAAAAGTAGTGGATACGACTGAATGCGTCGCTCCAGTATCAAACAGATTACATGCTGCCAAACCATTCATAAATAGATTTCTGGTGATGGTACCTGAAGTCTTATTCGCCTAATCTCGAGTAGTAGTGAACACGCGACCAGAAGTAGGAGGTGGCTTGGTGTCAGCGTGTCCAGAGGTGCCTTCTATCTCACCCTGGCGACAGTCCTTCTGCTGATGGCCTTGTTGGCCACACTTGAAACAACCACCAGTACCTCGGGGAGAAATACCAGAGTGTCTGCGCGAACACGTAGGACATACATGATGCGTGAATCCTCCAGCAGGCGTCCTAGTTAGCTGAGAGCATGTTTAAGGATTACATGCATGAGACATGATCGTGGAACATAAACATGATTAAATAGAAGGTGTAAAATTTACCAGATGTGGTAGAACGGTTAGGCTGTGAACCCCTACGGTCTTGATACCTACCGTTTCCATTGTTCCTGAATTAACAATTGTTAGAGTGTCATAATACCATAACATAAAATAGTTTAACATGAAAGAAGTTTAATGCAGGGACCTGCTATTGTTCGAGTTATTAGCGTTGTTACAGTAACAATCGTTACCGCCACGCCTCTCAAAACCAAAACGGTCGTTAGTCTGACTGTTTCCCTTGGATGCTTGCTGCTGAGCGGCCGCAGGCTTACAGTCGTTAGTCTTCTGCCTAGAATATAACATTGAACAGATGATTATATGAATGAAAAATACTGATGGAAAAGAATTGTTTACAATTGGTGATTGAAGATACCTCTTCACTGCTCTGTCATCACCAAACTCCTCTCGTTCGTGAAGCATCTCGAGCTTACGGGCTGCATCGGCCACCTGTGCCAATGTAGTGAAAGTAGCACATACCAATTTTTTGGCAACCGAAGTGCGAAGTGCCCAGCGAAATTTCTCAGCCTGCTCCGCAGCAGTTCCTGTGGCTGGACCCATAAATCCTGCTAAACGGAGAAACCTTTGCATGAATTCGTTGCTGTTTTCACCAGCAACTTGCTGAATGTTGTGGTAGTCTCTCTTAAGCTTCTCTTGCTCAGCATGTGGAAAGTACTGATTAAGGAAGAGCTCCTTAAACCGGTCCCATGGCAACTGTGCAACCCAGTTATCACCACCGTTGGACTGCTTGACCGATTTCCACCACTACAGCACATCACCTTCAAACTTATAGCAAGTCAGTCTTGCCTTGAAAACACCATCACAGCCCATTGCATCGAAAATATTCTCGATGTGAGAAATCTAAGCTTCAGCCTCGTTGGGGCTGTCAGTCTACTCAAACGAACGGGGTCGCTGTTTGTTAAATCTCTTCAACCAAGTCATAAGAGTAACAGGTGGAGGAGGAGGTGGAGGATTGTTGTGATTGCCATGAGCCTGGAATTCAGCATGAACTTCATCTTTGATTTCATTGCGAAGTTGGGGAAGGAGGGCTTGTAGAGCTGCATTGACAGCTGTTGTCAAATCTGGAGTATTGCGGTTGTTCACCATCTGATAGTTTAAAACCACAAAATGCAACATAAATCATAAATATCAAATGAGATAAACATAAAAATGCATGAACAATGTATACATCAATGAAGCAGTTTATAATGCATGAAACAATGTAGAATGCATGATGCAGTTTATAAAACTTTTATATGAACGGGAGTGAACGCCTATGGTCAGTTCACTCAAAACAAAAGACATAGCGCGGGGACGTCAATGGGTAGGTCCCAAATTAAAAAGTTTCGATAAAAGCACATGCGAATAAATAGGGCCAGTCATGTACCCACCATTACTTAGTCATAATCCTGCTAAAATGATATGAATGCATGAAATAAAATGAAAATGAAAATGAATGAATGCATGAAAACCAACTGTCAGTTTTAGGAAGACACTGGTGACTACCCGTAAGTCATAGGTCATGTTTTATAGAGCTACAGGTCGAAACCTTGGCTCTGATACCATAATTGTATCACCCCATTTAATAGGATAGAATGCTACAGTAAATTATTGCGTGTCATCAAAGCATGCAAGGTAAATGTCTAAACATTCATGACCATAAATAGAAATACCGGAATCAAATATCGGTAGACTAGTAAATCACACACAAGCAATATACGTACTATAAATGGAAAGGACTAAACAATCTCCAAAAGAAGTAAAGTATGAATAAGTAGGAATAAATGCATAAGGTAAAAGAGGACGGAAAGCTTCCAATCCGAATGCACATACTCTGGAGTTCCTACTTACGTCCTTGGGTACCTGCCGTTTGGGAACATGGAAAAGTAGACGTCTGAGCATAACGCTCAGTGCACGGGTATACAATAAAGCATGGAAAACATAGAATATGGAAGCATATAAAGAGTATAAAGCATGAATGGTAGCAGAAATGTATAAGTCCTGGAAAACCTAGTTGTCTATCATGTTAACTGGTTTTAGTTCTAAAACATAGCTTATGTTACTTATGAAAATCTGTATTAGTTAATGTACCATAATAGCCAATATAGGTCATGAGGTCAACAACGTGCATGAATACTTGGAGGGGTGACCTCGTCATGCAAATTAGAGGGGATGCCTCTAATTAATTGGTAAGTGGGTAGGAGGAATCAGCTCCTTGTAAAGGATGCAAGGCACTCACCACATTCACCATGAAATCCTGACTGAAACATGTAACTAGGATGAACCTATAAGCCCCACATGATAATATAATAATATAATGGCCAAATAACTGAAAAGGGACACCACGAGCTATCACTCTGCCGTGGTGAAGTCATAACACTATTGCCTCTAGTGTTATAGTTATGGTACCTCCATAACTAGGTGAAACTGGTCATGCATGTATATGGCTAAGGTAACTAATAAAACATAAGTATTTAATCTGTAACTACTGGGGAAAACAGTTGGCTGCATACGGGAAATCCTAATGAAGGAAGAGATTGTCCTTACTGAAGGACGGGAAATCCGTACCTTATGTCCAGTAGAAGCTAAGGAAAATGATGAAGACTAATCCGCGTCAACGGATAACAGTACATAAGAAATATGGACGTGTATGAGTTGTCTGAATTACATGTGTTTTACTGGTTCCGTGTGTTATTAGCTTGTTATACGTATTCTGTCATGTTTTACTGTTTACTGTGTTAACTGTAGTTATTATGATGTTCTATTAAGTATTAATCATGTAATAGTGTATTCTAATACTTTTATTGTAATACTAAGTAACTTTCTAAAAATAGCAAGTTTCCATAAATAATAAGTTTCTAAAAATAGAAAGTTTCCAAAAATAGTAAGTTTCCATAATTAGAAATAATCTAGATTATAAATAATAATTAAAGTTTAATAGTACAATACAAGTCATGGTTATAGCTTGTTAATTAAATAGTTGGTTAATTAATTAAACTATACGTTATACGGATTTAATTAAAATACATGTTTTAATTAAATGACTAAGTAAAATACGTTAGGTTATACATGAATTAATTAAATAAATTAATTTAGCCTAGGGTTTAGTATAACACGACTTAAAAATAGTTTTCATAAAAAACCCAAACCTCGAGCCCGTGTTCTATATAAGCCGAATCAAATAAGCCACAAACAAAGTCCCACCGAGACCTTGGAGGGGTTTACACTAATTAAATCAACCAAACATGTAAACATACCCCGAACTAATGTCGGGGTCCTTTGGTCTCGATTCCGAACAAACAAAACCAACTGAGCCCCCTAATGGGTTTCGGTGGTGCCTCGGCCTTAACAAAACCCGACAACAAACAAACGCCGACCTTCGGTCGGGGTTTCTTGCCTGCGTCCGAGCCCACACCAACCTAAGCCGAGAGTCTTGGGACTCTCGGTGGTGGTAAACAAAAACAAGTCGAGCCCCATATGAGGTCTCGGTTGTCTTGGCCGAACCAAACCACGCCAAACCAAACCCGAAAACATGAAATTAATTATTCCTACATGTGATTTTATGCTTGTTCTTGAATAATTAAATAAAACATGAAAGTAAATAAGAATTAAATGAAAAAGAAAAGTCATTGATTTATACCAACGTGTGAAAAGAACAAAGGAATGATCACGAACACAAAACTAATAATGAAAATCGTCCGGTTTCTCCCTTTTTGTTGTTGTAGCCGGCGACACCAAGAGAGGACAAAGGAGGAGACAAAACATTTTAATAACCCTAAAATAATGAAAAGTGAAATCCCTGGTGTTTTAATAAAAATAGGTTTTTGGCCAAAAGGCCCACTTGGCCTCCCTTCTTGTCCTTGCCGCGGCATGTGGGGCCCACTAAGGGCAACCCGAAGTTTTTCGTGTTAAGATACTTATCGTCTATGTTCGTAATTTAGTATTCGTGATTTTGGTATTCGTGATCGTGTCACATTTATAATATTCATGCTTGTTCGTTATTTATTGTCGTGACACGTGTATTAATATTAAAAATGGAAAGTTTAAATTTTATCATGTTTTCATAAGGTACTGTTCACTTGTACTGTTCATAGGATTTTAATGCGGGTTTTACAAGTTTGATCACATAAACCACAACTTGGTCTTACAAACAAGAGCTTGATCTCACACAAACCTGGATTAACACATTTGTATAGTATCAAGTCTTTAATCTTTTGTTAATCTTTCTAAGTATTTGGTTATATATTCTTTAATCATTATTTGGTGGTAATTCTAGCACCATTGTTCGGGCCATTATACTCAGAAGCAATTCTATTAACGTTTGAGGAGCGAGGGCATTTTAAATCGTAAACCCAACCACTCAGTCAGAACGTAATATCAAGATGGAACATCTTTGTACAAAGCTCCCTACTAACATGATACTTTCATTACCTCCTCATATTTATAATTAATATTCTTTAGTTTTAAAATTGGCAAAAATAGCCTTTTTAGTTATACTTTGGTATAATTACACTTTTAACACCTAAAGTATATAGTTTTAGTATTTGCATTTTATACCCTCAGTATTAAACCTTAGGACCACAAACTTTTCAACATTTATTCTTATAGCTTATACTTTCATAAAATGACACTTTTGGCCCAAAATGTTAAATGGTTTCAAAAATGATAGTTTTAGTCCCTATACTAGTAAAAATCACATAACAACCTCAAAAATGAACCAAATGATCTAGGTGTAACACCCCATTTTGGTAAATGGAATGTCACGCGTGATTATGGCGTATCATCAAAGCATACGAGGTAAATGTCTTAAAAACATTAAATTGACCATGAATGGAAATACCGGAAACAAACATCGGTAGTCCAAGTATAAGCTCATCACACACAAACATAAGTACTGTAAAGGAAAAGGACCAAACAATGTCCAAATAAATAAGTAGCAAAATATATGATGAAATGCATAAAGTAGAGAAGGCTAGATAGCTTCCAATCCATATGCACGTACGCTTAAAGTCTTCGAGCGCCCTTGAGTACCTGCCGTTTGGGAACATGAAAGGAAAATGGCTGAGCATAACGCCCAGTGAATGAATATATACAAGTATAGCATGAAATAACATAAGCATAAAGGACTAATAGCAGCGGAAATGTATAAGTCCTAAGTAACCTAGAATATGTTCATAAAACTTGTTTTATAGTTTAAAAAGACTTATGTTTTATGTAAAATCTGTATTAATTAGCCAATAGCCCATAAAGGTCATGAGGTTCCACCATGCATGAATACTTGGAGGGTAGACCCCGTCCTGCAATTAGAGGGGTTGCCTCTAATTAAATAGTCTGGGTAGGAGGGATCAACTCCTAGTAAAGGATGCAAGGCACACATCGCATTCACTTTGGTATTACTGGTAAAACATGTAACTAGGATGCACACATACGCCCCACATGATAATATAATATAATGGCCAAAATTGTAAAGGGACGCCACGAGCAATCACTTCGTCGTGGGGAAGTCATAACACTGGTGCCTCCAGTGTTATGGTTATGGTACCTCCATAACTAGGTGACACTGGTGATGCATGTATATGGCTTAGGCTCTTAAACTAACATAAGCAATCAAACATATAAAACAAATAATGGGAAAACAGTTGGCTGCAAACGGGGAATCCTAATAAGGAAAGAATGTCCATACTTAAGGGACGGGAAATCTGTACCTTATGTCCAGTGAACGAAGAAGACTAAAGAATGAAAGTCCTACTCCGATCTCACTAATGCTACATAAATAGGGGACATGTATAAGTATTCTGTTTACTGAGTACATAACTGATTATATCATGTCTTAGCTTGTTTTATATGTTCTTGTCTTGTTTTACTGAATTTAATGTTATGCTGTGTTTATCATGTATTCTATGTATTTTAGTTAAATATAACTTGTATTCTTGTATTATTATACTTGTTGTGTAATAATAAGTAACTTTCTAAAAATAGCTGGTTTCTAAAATAGAAAGTTTCCAAAAATAGAAAGTTTCAAAAAATAGTATGTTTCTAAAAATTGATTAACTTCTAAAAATAGATCAGTTTCTAAAAATAGAAAGTTTCCAAAAATAATAAGTTTCCTGAATTAGATAGTTTCCATATTTAGAAATAAGCTGAATTAATAAGCTAATAATATAAGCTTAAGTTTACTGGTTAAATATCATAAGACGTGTAATTATTTGTATAGTTTATTAATAATATCATGTTAATTAAATAAACTATAGGATATACGATTTAATTAAATATAAGCATGATTTAATTAAATTAAGGTGTATAAAATACTTAGGTTAAACGTGTATTAATATTATATTATTTATAACCTATGTCATGTTTATTAATTAATTATTTTCCATGTTTTAAATAATTAATTAATACTATAGTCTAAATTAAATAAATAAAATACTTAGGTTAAAACATGTATTATTTCATAAATAATAATAAACTAAGTCCATGTTTAATTAAATTAACTATTAGTCATGTTTTAATTAATTTAATTTTCTTGCTAAAATAATATAACTTGTAAAAAATAATAACTTATAAAAATTAGTCGTGAACCGGGCCCATGTTTTTAATTTTGACCTATCGTGAATCGGATCGAATTCCCCCTTGAACCGGACCAGACAAACACCTTAGCCACTGTTTGTGCAAAAACGCCACCGGCTTAAGCCGGTGGTTTGCCCCTGCTTGCCTCGGCTAGCCGCTTCCCACACAGGGTTCCCACCGGTTGTTAGCTGGTGGTTCCCCCTACCGAGCCATGTGTTCCTCTTGCTTGACCAAAACAGCCACCAACAGTTAGCCGGTGGTGTTGTTGCAGCTGCCGAGACCCAACACAAACCAAACGGTAACCCTGACTCAAGTCGGGGTCCCTTGTTTCTTACTGCCGAGACCACTAATAAGTGTGAAAACACTTATCCTTTTACCACTTATTTCCAATAATAACAAGACCAAAACGTGTATTTTATGTCATAAAAGTCGGAATTATAGGTGGTTTGTGTTTTTATTGTGTTTTAGGACCAAAAGATGAAAAAGGAAGAAAACACGGGCTTTCACGGGCTTTTATCGAAGAAAAGGAGAAAAGACGAAGTCAAAAGATCAAGAGTGCAAAAAGAACGGAAGTCCAAGGCCTATTCTGAAGATTTATCGAAGAAAAAGTCTAAAGACGGAAGTTTAATGATACCGAAGAACTCAAGTCTAATTATAGAAGAAAAATTAAAAGACGAGTTCAAATCACGAGACGACATCGAGAAAGACAAAGAACTTAGATCGAGTCGAGAAGAAAAGAAAGAAAGAAGAAAGCATACATTCATTCCCCACTCCCTATATAAACCCTCCTAATGACACATTAGGAGGGTGTTAGTCATTAGTTTAATTTTTCTTTTTTCTAGTTTTTTAGAGAGAGAAAGTTCTAACTTTCTCTCACTAAGTTTCATCTTTTATTTTTATCTTTCAAGTTTTAGCTTTTGATTATCCTTGTATTTGGATTTCAATAATCAAGTTCAAGATAAGCTTTTTGTTCATTAATCTCTTTCTACCTTTCTTGATTTTAGTTTACTTTTGGTCCGAAATATTTATGATCCGTGTTTGATCTTGATGATTTCGTGATTAAAAAGTCAATCTTTTTATTCCTACATAAGCTTTCATACGGTTAAGCTTTAAGATCTTTGTGCTTATTGGCTTATTTGTATGTTTAGCTTATTTACTTTTTAAAAGTTTTCTTAAAAATTTTCATCTTTTTATGGTTTGATTTAAAAGATTTCTTATTTAAAGTTTTGAAAAGTTGTTATTCGTGCTTATTTAGTTTATTTCATTACTGATTTGGTTAAGTTTTGGTGTTAGCTTATCAAACATAGCTTATCACTTGGCTAATTTTCGAATCACGAGGACATCGGAAAAGGTTTAAACCCTTTTCTGATTTTACATTCCGATTTGCCCTTCCCCTTTGTATTCCGATCTCTAAATCAGAAAAGGGTTTGTAGTATTCCGATTTGCTTGCTATCATTCTGATCACTTTGATCGGATTAGGGTTTTAACATTCCAATTAGTCTAATTTGTATTCCGATTGTGTTCTTTTTTAGCTTTCCGATTGGGACTCCGATTTGGGGTGTTTATGTTGGCATTCCAATTACATGGTTTTAGATATATTCCGATTGAATTAAGTTTTGCCTTATTCCGACAGCAAGTCTTTATTGATATTCCGATTAGTCTCCTTTTACACATTCCGATTGCTTCCCTTTTTGAGTATATTCCGATCACTTCCTTTTACACATTCCGATCAGTATATTCCGATTTGGCATTCCGATGGGATTAGTTTCTTGTTTTTATAAAATTTTCAAGTTTTAGACTCATTAAGTTTTCAAGTCATTTTCTATTTTTGTCTTTTAGTTTTCTAGCATTTATTTTTAACTCGTCATTTTAGTTTAATCTTTAAAGATCTTACTTCACTCAACGACATTTTCATTTTACTATTAGTTTAAAATAGATAATCAAACATTCAAATTATTTTTCACCAAAAGACGACTGAGTCGCACTAATTAACGGTAATCAATTCGAAAAGATCGGAACAACGAACTTTCATACTTAGTGAAAATCTATGTATTAAATGGCGCCGCTTCCGACTATTTTCGTTAAGATTAACGGTTTTTAGTGAGAGACGCGTTGGATTTTGGGGATCCGTTCTTTTAGGAACGTTATTTTTCTTGCTAAAAATTTTCAAAAAATCCATAAAAATTATAAATTTTCAAAAATACAAAAACATTAAAAAAATCATAAAAAGCATTTCTTTTCCAAAGGTTTTGCATCAAAAAGATTCTATATATATTCTCCGTTTCTTTGGTATTTTTTTTTCTGTAGGTGTATGCGTACTAGATCTTCAAATTATTCTGAGCCCGAGACTCGTGAAGATTTAGATATGATTGGTGTGTATAACATCAATAACAACCCACCTCTACCCAATTTGAATAACAATAACAACAACAACAATGTACCCCTACCTGATTTACGAACAATGGAGGAGCTTTGTCAACCCACCATGAACGGACGCGGAGGACCGATTGCGCCGATGCAAATCACGGCTCCTGAATTTTCGTTGAAGCATCACATGATCCAGCAAGTTCAAAACGCTTGCCCGTTTAGCAGATTACCGGATGATGATACCAACAAACATCTAGACAAGTTCATTACCGTCACTCAAAGCATGAAACTACCTGGTGCTTCCATGGCTTTTCTTCGCCTTCACCTCTTTCCACACACTTTATCCCATCATGCCGAAAAATGGTTTGATCGTCTCCCCAAAAACTCAATTCAAACATGGGATGACATGACTCAAAATTTTTTGTCGCGCTACTTTCCACCATCCATGGTCACTAGTCTTCGCAACCAAATCAGTGGATTCACACAAGAACCTGATGAGTCACTTTTCGATGCTTGGGAACGCTATAATGTCTTGATCGACCGTTGTCCGAACCATAACACGCTCCGCGTTACTTTGATTGATACTTTCTATAATGGTCTCACTTTTCGTGATCGTGATACGATTAATGCTGCCGCCGGTGGTACATTCATGAAGAGAAGACCTGAGGAGTGTAGAGAGCTGATAGAGAACATGACCACTCACCACAAAAAATGGGATTCATCTGCATCTTCAAGGAATACTCAGAGGGCCAATGTTTCTTCTACATCATCTAACCCATAGCTCACCGAACTTACTCGCCAAATAGCTGAGATGAACAAAAACTTCTTAACCATGGCTACAAACCAATTTCAACAAGCCAAAGCTATTGCACCTTCTTGTGAGATTTGCGGGGGTTCTCATTCGTACATAGATTGTCCTTCTACTCTTGACAATCCGGAAAATGTGTACGCCGCTAATGGTAACTTTGCTACAGGAGGCTACCAAGCACGACCTCAAGGAGACCGTAACTTGCTAAGTTATCGTTCCAACAATTATCTATCTCCACCCGGTTTTTCTCCTCAAAACCAAAACCAAAACAATTTCAACCGCAACAATCAAAGCCAACCACGAGATACCAATCAATATCAATCCCAAAGAAACCCATACCCACCTCAAGGAAATAATTCAGCTTACCAAGCCCCACCTCTCAACCAACTCACGACATTGAACCAAGATCTCGAAACTTACATGAGGACCAATAGAGAGATGGTGATGAATCTTCAAAGCCAATTCATTAACTTGAAAGGTGACATGGCAAAACAAGGGAACGATATTTGAGCTGAGCTAAGGAGTGACATGGCGAAACAAGGGAATGCTCTTCAAGCCGACATGAGAAACTCCATGAACAATCAAACGAATAACTTAAGGGATATGAAGGTTAGTTTTTATCCAAGTAATCAAGCCTCTGGATCGGGTTCTCTTCCGAGTAACACTGTTGCTAATCCAAGAGGGGAAATGAAAGCAATCACCACTCGCAGTGGCAAAAGTTTAAAGGAACCCGAGATTCCTACACCTACACTGGTGATTGTGACAAAGGAAAATGAGACCCCTTCTCCAATTCCACCACCTTCTACATCCACCCCTCCACCACCCAAGGATGTGAGTGAGAATTCCATTCCAAAGCCTTCATCTCAACCCAATATACCTTATCCCTCAAGGTTGAGGAAAGAGAAGTTGAAGAAAAAGGATGATATTTAGGTTTCTAACTTTCTCAAAATGTTTAAACAACTGAATTTTAATATCTCCTTTGCTGAGGCTCTCACTCACATGCCTAAATATGCTAAGATGTTTAAGGATATTTTAAGTGATAAGGAAAAATTGCTCGACGTCGCCAATACCCAATTAAATGAGAATTGTTCTGTCATTCTTTTGAGAAAACTTCCAGTTAAATTGGGAGATCCGGGTCGTTTCTTGATTCCTTGCAACTTCCCTGGGGTAGAGAATTGTATGGCCCTAGCCGACCTAGGTGCTAGTATCAACTTAATGTCTTTAAGCGTTTGGAATCAATTGTCTCTACCCGAGCTAGTCCCCACACGCATGACTTTGGAATTAGCTAACCGTACGGTTGCTTATCCAATGGGGAAATCCGAAGACGTCTTCGTTGGTGTCGACAAATTCACCTTTCCGGCGGATTTTGTTGTCGTTGACTACGAGATGGACCCCCGTGTTCCATTAATCGTTGGACGTCCATTCCTGAGGACCAGTCGCACTCTCATTGATGTAGCCGCTGGCGAATTAATCATGAGAGTTGGTGACAATAAAATCGTCTTCAACATGGGTAAACTTTCTAAGCAGCCTTCTAAAAATGAGAGCGTTAATTTCATTGACGTTCTTGATGAGGCTTGTGAAGAACATTTCAAAGACGCTTGTAAAAGTGGTTCTTCTTCTCTACCCACTGTTGAGACCGTTGCCTCTATTGCTCCATCACTAACTCCATTTGGAGAAAGTGATTTCATCTTGATAGAATTTGAAGCAACTTTGGGAGATGTGGATTTGCAATATGACGATTCTCCCTCCATTGGGATGAAGACATTCGTACCATTGAGAAACTTCTCAACTAGGACCATATTTCTCCACCATCTCCTAAAGACATCTCTATCGATGATCCGAATGTGAAAACGTCTTCCATCGAAAATCTTCCGGATTTAGAGCTTAAGGATCTACCGTCTTGATATGAGCTTAAATACTCATATCATTTGTATCCTAAAACGATGAATAAATGCAATAAATGCTTAAATATGGCCTTGTATTTGTTTGTTTGTCGTTTTATGTGTGTAGGTACCGAAGATCGCGAAAACCGGCAAAAACGACACGAGTTTGAAGAAAAAGATCAACAATGCCAAATATCGAGCTCGGTTTAAGCGGAATTGAATTCATAGAAGATTATTTATCAATTGGGTCCCACATGAGCTAAATGGGTCTAAAAAGCCCAATATTAAAGTTAAATCAAGATGGGACGGTTTTATGGGCTAAAAGCCCATGCATTTTGATATTGATAAGAGACGCATGAAAGGAAGTTGAATATAAGCCCAATGATGGCCCATGAAACAAATGATAGGAACGAATAAAGATGTTTATTTGGGCCTGATGAGGGTTACATATGGGAAATGTTGCAAAGCAAATAAACGTTCCATTTATATCTAGTCAACCACTCACACTTATCCATATAACCACACGTTTTTGCCTTCCAACACAATAAATAAATTTCGATACTTTCTATGTTATACTTTTCTTTCTCCTTCAACCTCAAAGAAAACCAGACGAAATAAACACTGTTCCCACAAACCCTAGTTCAAGAAATCACTTAAATAAAATGGGGCTTTTCACTCCCACGTGTGATTCACTCTTGGGGGAATTAAATCCCCCAAGTTTTCGGAAGAGAAGAGTGGACAAGTATGGATACGTGGCAACCGTTTATTGGAGACAACACCTCACCATTCCTTATCCTCCAATGAAAAAGAGACACCTCATCTTCAAAGAAGCACAACTAGCACACCTGGATGCCACGTTGGCGATCCGTGTGCTAGTTGTGTATTTACATCCGTTAGATCAAGACAAGAAAGAGAGAGAAGATCAAGATGCTGATCTAAGGGCCAAAACTGAAGATGGAATATACTGGAAAAGATCTGAATATGCTCCCTCAACAGCCTTTGGGATGGCTATAAAAACCCTCTATTTTCCTGTAATTCATCATTCCTTTTTCTAGCACTGTTATAATGTTGAATTATAGTTAGAACTTTGTATTTTTCTTTTTTATAAATAATGTAATGTTAGATTGATTAATAAAAAGTTATTTTGAATTTAATATTCTCTTGGTTTACGTTTTAAAATTACTGAGTTAAAGTAACTTTCAATTTTCTGAGTACAATTTAATATTATAATCGATAAATTTGTTCATTAAGCTTGAATAATAGCTTAACTGGATGATATTGTTAGAGAAAGGGATTATTAATTATTCTACTGAATAAAAATGGTTCGAGTTACTGTAGTTGGTTCGTGATACGAATCTGATGTTCGGTTCGAGGTTGATGGGGTTTGATGGTTATGGTGTTTCGTTTCGGTTCTAAGGTAGCTCAGCGCTAACCTTCTTCACAAAGGAAATCTCTAATAGGTTCTAATTTCTTTACTTTTTAATGTTAAAGTTTATAAATATGCTTTCTGAGTTTGTCTTTGAATTGTTGTTTTGCTTTGATCTTTGAGTATGTGAGTTTGACTTTGTTACAGTCTTGTTGTTATGCTCGAATGGAGTTAGATGTGGTATGTATTGGATCTGCCATCCATATGTTTTTTTTAGTTGAATTAATCTGCTTAATTGGTTAAGTTTTTTTCTGGTTTTTTTGTTTAACTCGTATCTGCTTTTGAGATTGATTATTTTGATAAGCTGGTAAGATTATAATGTTGGTGTAGTCTGCTTATTGAGTATCTGTTTAAGGGATTTGGTTTTATTCACTACCGTGTAAATTGAATTTGTGAAAGTTTTTTAATCTGCTTAGTTTTCAGTTGAAACTGTAATCTGAGAGTTTTTATTTACTAAGATTTTGTTGATTTTTAACTGAGCTCGATTTAGTTTTTTTTTAAATAATGGATTGCTATATAAAATTTGATTCAAGTCTTAGCTGCTATCTTATTTAAGTTACTGAGTTTGTTTCTTAATTTAGATACCTTTTTTTAGCTGATTTTGAATTTGGATAATGGTTTAGTCTATGTTAGTTTTTATTGGGTTACTAGTTTCATAAGCTGTATTTAATCTGATCTGCTCTAATCTTCGTTGGATAGTTGATTGTGTACTTGAATGAAGATTTTTCTTGTAGCTTATTGAGCTTTATTGATCTTGTGATTTAACTGCTTATACCTATCAGACTAAATTGGTCTGATAGGTTCAGGACTGATAAACTTATCAGCTATCCCAACAATTTTAAAGTCACCTCCTGTGACTCCTTTCTATTTTAACTGTCCAAAAAAATGAATTGCAAAAAAATATACCACTGCTGGGTCTCGACCTCGTGACCTTGCGTTTCACAGTCCTAAGTGTTAGCCAACTGAGCTAACTGACTTCTTTGGTTAATTTTCTTTCTGCTTTATTAATATAGTAATAAATTTCTGGCAGATTTTGATCTAAGTTTTGAATTACCATTTTTAAATAGATGTTTTATTAAAGTTAATTTTAATTAAATTCGTAAAGTAAAATAGTTGTCAATAGATTTTAAAATTGTGTAAAGGTTATTTTCCTTAAATAGATTAAATTTTATAGATTTTTAATAGTTTAATTTTTAAATAGTTTTAATTTTTTTTTAGTAATCGATTGTAGAATAAATTAATTTGGGGTTTACGATTCATGCACTTTAGGATAAGATTTATTAGTTTAAACTTGGTAGATTTAATTCTAGTTTTAAAAACCGACAACCAATTCGAATCAATTGTCCAAATCAAAGCAAAACGTCTCAAATTCACTCGATCTTCGTGTACAACGAACTTGGTTCACCAACGTGTTTAATTTAATTCGTCTTTGGTAATATTAGTCTATTAATTTTTCCTAAAGGTAATTTTCTAATTTACCCTATAACGTATCTTAATTATCACTATACTATCATGATCACATCAAAAATTTTGGCGCCGCTGCCGGGGATCTTGTGTATGATTCGCTTTGTGGAGATTTGTTGATCGTTGATTTGAAGACCCTTTCCGTCCTCAAAAAGTTTTGTTATTTTTCTATTACATAGTATGTATCGTTTTTCTCGTTTTTTGTGAATAATATATTGTATTACGTAGAACAATAAATTTACATACTTTTCAAATAAGGCCTTAGTTGGGATTTCATCACCTAGCTATTGTAGTCGAATCCAAAATAAAAATAAAAGGCAAAATAGATAAATACTAATAAGAAGTTTGAACTCGATTTATACAAACTATAAGGTGGGTATAAGGCGACGTGCTATAAAAGGCCGTCTAAGGAAAAAGGTTTTTATGTGCTTTGTGCCACCTCGTTTCCCCGCTTGCTTGTGCGTATATTGAGAGGGACGACCTATTATTGGTTTGCCGACTCAAGTAGTAATAAATCTTATTTTTGTAGTTTACTTATTGAACCTCGAGACGTTTAGGTTTTCACCTATCGTTTCAAAGTCGACTGAGGGTAATTTACTTCCATAGTAGTTATCCTTATTCCTTGTTTTTTATCGATCATTTTTGATTGAGAAATACCAAATAAAATACCAAAAATAATCTTCTTCTTGTCTAATTTCTTTTCTTCAACCCTCTAAATTCTCGTCTTTGTAGTGTATGCAATTACGTTCTTCTCGTCTTGTGATTAATTTTAATAGGCTTGAAAATATTCCTCGTAGAAATAGAAATCGTCAACAACGAATAGTAGAACCCGAGCTTCCACCTATTGTTGTAGAGATGGCCGATAACCGAACAATGGAGGAATTGCTCTGTGCACCCACCGAAGGGTATGGGGAAGCAATCGTTGTGCCGGCTATTTTGGCGGATCATTATGAGATTAAGACGGGTCTTTTATCACTCATTCGTGCCGACCAATTTCGTGGCAATGAGACCGATAACCCGCACTCTCACATTCGGAATTTTCTTCGAATTACCTCGACTCTCAAGTTTAGAGATGTGCCGAATGACGCGATTAAGCTCATGCTTTTTCCGTACTCGCTCTAGGGTAATGCTAAGATTTGGTATGAGAAAGAACCACCGGGTTCGATCTTAACATGGGATGATTTAGTGTCTAAGTTCATGAATTATTTCTTTCCACCATCTAAGACAACACACTTTAAGAACGAGATCACTAGATTTGAACAAAAAGTGCATGAATCGTTTGGGGTTGCTTGGGAGAGATTTAAAGATTTGTTGAGACAATGTCCACACCACGGTTTCTCAGAATTGCATCAAATAAATACTTTTTATAATGGGCTTAATATGATTGAACAAGATTCTTTAAATGCGGCCGCGGGTGGTAATCTTTTAAGAAAAACTCCGAGAGACGCGTGGGAAATAATTGAGAATAAATCTAGACCAAAATATTCATGAAACACACCGGGTGTTTCCAATGTGAATTCATTTAATCCCGAGATTGCTAGATTAGACTCTAAGATTGACACGATTTTGAATAAGCTTAGGAAGAATACTCATGGATCGATTAATATGGTTGAGAATGTTTGTGTATCATGTGGTGGAGCACATTCTAATAATGCTTGTTTAACCACGGGGTTTGATCAAGCTAGTGCTTTTGCCGCGACGGGAACTTATGGCTCAAATGGTCAAGTTCCTCGTCAAAATCATGTTGCTCCACCAGGTTTTCCACCGGTTCAAAATAGGTACAACAATGGAAACAATGAGAATAATTTTAACCGTGGTAACCAAGGGAATTATAATCAAGGAAATGGGTTTAATGCTAATCAAAACAATCAAGGTTTTCAAAGCAATAACCAAAATGATTTGTCAAGCTACATTAAAACGAATGAGGCAAATTTGAAAGCTTTTCAAAATAACATTCAAGGACAAATGGCAACTTTAAAAAATGAGTTTCAAAATATGATTGAAGGGCAAAACAATAAGATTGAGCTTAATCAACAAAGACTTGAACAAAACCAAAACTGTTTTGAGCAAAGATTAGAGCAAAGTCAAAATCGTATGCAACAAAGTTTGGAAGAAGGTCAAAATAAATTGCTTTCGATGTTTGAATCTTTTATGACCAAACCTTCCTCGTCTTCGGGTGGTTTACCTAGCAACACCATTCCAAACCCGAAGGGTGAGATGAAAGCTATAACCACACGTAGTGGGAAAGCTTTAGACGGACCTTTGCTTCCACATGTGAGTACCTCTCCGGTGAGGGAAGTGGAGCAAGAACCCGAAGTGGTTAATGAAAAGGAAATTCCTATTCCACCAAAGGTTGACCAATTGCCTATTCCGGAACCCGAGCTTCCGAAGACTAAACCCACACTACCCTACCCTTCGAGACTTAACCAAGAGAAGCTCCGCGAAAAGTCCAATGCTCAAATAACTACTTTTTAGAGATGTTTAAGAGTCTTTATATTAATGTTAGTTTCGCGGATGCATCGCTTTACATGCCTAAGTTTGCTTCGACTATTAAGAGACTAATGAATGATAAAGGGAAATTGGTTGAAGTGACTACATCTTTAGATGCTAATTGTTCCGCGGTTCTTACACAAAAGCTTCCCAAAAAGCTTGGAGACCCGGGCAAGTTTGTGATACCATGTGATTTCCCTAATATGGAAGAATGCTTAGCTTTAGCCGATCTTGGTGCTAGCATTAATTTGATGCCTCTTTCTGTGTGGAAAAGGTTATCACTTCCCGAGCTTACATCTACTAAGATGACTCTCGAGCTAGCGGATCGATTGATCGCCTTACCAAAAGGTATAGCCGAGGACGTGTTTGTCAAGGTAGGGAAACTCGTCTTTCCAACGGACTTTGTAGTTTGCGATTATCCCGAAGATTCTCGTGTACCACTAATTTTGGGAAGACCGTTTTTGATAATGGCTAGTGCTTTAGTTGACATGAAAGCGGGGAAATTGACTTTAAGAGTTGATGATGGAAATATCACGTTTGATATTGGTCATATCTCTAAATATTCTTCCAAGTATTACGAGGAATCAATTAATCAAATCGATGTGATCGATGTTACTTGTGAAGAATATTCTCAAGAAGTGCTTGGATTCTCGGCTTCTTCTAAAAGTGGCAATCCCACTTCGTCGAATTCTATTATCTCTTTGGCTAAGCCTTCACTCACTCCATTTGAGGGAGGTGACTTCGTTCTTGAAGAGCTTGAGAATAATGGTTATTCAAAAATCGAAAAGGAAATTGATGATTACCTTAGCACACCATTTGATCCTAGTGAGTTTGATAGTGAGAATTTTGATCCCGAGGGAGATATTGCGTTGATTGAAAAATTGTTGAATGTGGATCCTTTTGAATCACCACCTATGGAATTAAAAGTTGTGAGTGAAAATGAAACTAAAGTGAAAACATCTATTAAGGAAGCACCCGAATTAGAACTTAAGGAACTACCCACTCATTTGGAGTATGCCTTTCTTGAAGGAACGGATAAATTACCGGTGATTATTGCTAAAGGATTAAAGGAAAATGAAAAGGATGAACTTATCAAAGTGCTTAAGAAACATAAACGGGCCATTGCATGGAAAATCTTCGACATTAAGGGTATAGATCCAAAATTTTGTACTCATAAAATTCTAATGGAGGATGATTATAAACCCGCTATCTAAAATCAAAGAAGGGTCAATCCAAAGATTCATGAGGTGATAAAAAAGGAAGTCACTAAACTTCTAGACGCCGGAATGATCTACCCTATCTCGGATAGTCCATGGGTTAGCCCCGTGCATTGTGTTCTAAAGAAAGGAGGAATGACGGTTGTTACTAATGAGGATAATGAATTTATTCCTACTAGACTTGTGACCGGTTGGCGTGTTTGTATTGACTATAGGAAACTTAATGATGCCACTAGGAAGGATCATTTTCCATTACCTTTTATGGATAAAATGTTAGAGAGACTAGCGAGGAATGAATTCTATTGCTTTTTGGATGGATTTTCCGGCTATTTCCAAATCCCCATTGACCCTCGTGATCAAGAAAAGACCACATTCACTTGTCCTTATGGAACATTTGCTTATCGTCGCATGCCTTTTGGACTATGCAATGCTCCGGGGACGTTCCAAAGGTGTATGATGGACATTTTCCATGATATGATCGAGAAAACCATGGAAGTTTTCATGGATGACTTTTCGGTTTTTGGAGAATCTTTCACTTCATGTCTCTCTAATCTTGAAAGAATGTTGCAACGTTGTGAGGAAACGAATCTTGTGCTTAATTATGAAAAATGTCACTTCATGTGCAAAGAGGGAATTGTATTAGGACATAAGATCTCTAAGGCCGGTATTGAGGTTGATAGGGCTAAAATCGATGTGATTGCCAAATTGCCTCCACCCACCACCGTTAAGGGAGTTAGGAGTTTTCTCGGCCATGCCGGCTTCTATCGACGTTTTATACAAGACTTCTCTAAGATAGCTCAGCCTATGACCCATCTTTTGGAAAAAGAGACTCCTTTCATCTTTTCGGATGAGTGTATTCAAGCCTGTGAGATGCTTAAAAGGAAGTTAACCGAATCTCCAATCTTAGTTGCTCCGGATTGGGACCTACCTTTTGAAATTATGTGTGATGCTAGTGATTATGCGGTAGGTGCGGTTTTAGGGCAACGTAAGTCAAAACACTTCTTGTCTATACACTATTCAAGTAAGACTATGACGGATGCTCAAACAAAGTACACTACAACGGAAAAGGAGTTACTTGCCGTTGTGTATGCTTTTGAAAAGTTTAGACCATATCTCGTCTTGTCTCAAACCATAATGTATACGGACCACTCGGCTATCAAATATCTTCTTAATAAACAAGATGCTAAGCCGAGGTTTCTCCGGTGGATTCTCCTCCTTCAAGAATTTAATGTCAAAATTCTAGACAAAAAAGGAGCCGAGAATCTCGCGGCCGATCATTTATCTCGACTTGAGAATCCTCACCAAGGCGATCGAGAGAATAAGGAAATCAATGAAACATTTCCTCTCGAGACGCTTGGTATGATTGCTTTTCGTGGTGATGATAGTACCCCATGGTTTGCAGACATCGCAAATTACCATGCGAGGAAGTTTGTGATCAAGGGTATGTCGTCCCAACAAAAATGAATGTTTTACAAGGATATATCCTATTACTTTTGGGATGACCCCTATTTGTTTCGTGTGTGCGCGGATCAAGTGATTCGTAGGTGCGTGTTTGGCAAAGAAGCTCAAGATATCCTTAAATCTTGTCACGTGGGACCCACCGGGGGACATCATGGTGCCAACGCCACCGCGAAGAAAGTCTTTGATGTCGGCTTCTTTTACCCTTCCATATATCGTGATGCCCAAGACTTGATCAAGACTTGTGATGCTTGTCAACGTCAAGGAAAGAACTCACAAAGGGATGAAATGCCTCAAAACATTATCGAAGTTTGTGAAATCTTTGACATGTGGGGTATCGATTTTATGGGGCCGTTTCCATCTTCGAAAGGAAATAAATACATTCTCGTAGTCGTAGATTATTTGTCTAAATGGGTTGAAGCTAAGGCTTTACCCACTAATGATGCTCGAGTTGTGGTGAACTTTTTGAAACAACTCTTTGCTAGGTTTGGAACTCCGCGGGCTATTATAAGTGATCGTGGGACCCATTTTTGTAATGAACAAATTGAAAAAGTTCTAAAGAAATATGGTGTCACTCATCGACTTTCTACGGCTTATCACCCTCAAACGAGTGGTCAAGTGGAGGTTTCAAAACGGGCTCTTAAAAGGATTTTGGAGCGTTCTATTGGAGAGAATCGCACTTCATGGTCGGATAAATTGGACGATGCATTGTGGGCTTTCCG
This sequence comes from Glebionis coronaria, assembly GCA_025667525.1. Taxonomy (NCBI): domain Eukaryota; kingdom Viridiplantae; phylum Streptophyta; class Magnoliopsida; order Asterales; family Asteraceae; genus Glebionis; species Glebionis coronaria. The sequence goes on from JANFOE010000213.1 coordinate 1,249,248, forward strand.
TACGGCTTACAAGACGCCAATTGGTTGTACACCATTTAGGTTGGTCTACGGAAAAGCATGCCACTTGCCAATTGAACTCGAACATAAGGCGTATTGGGCTCTTAAGCATTGTAACTTTGATTTGAGGACCGCGGGTGATCATCGCAAGGTTCAATTAAATGAACTAAGTGAATTAAGTGATCAAGCATATGAAAATTCTTTGATCTATAAAGAGAAGACTAAGAGGATTCATGACTCTAAGATCAAAAACCGTATTTTCAATGTTGGTGATCAAGTCCTCTTATTCAACTCTAGACTTAAGATTTTCTCGGGCAAGCTTAAATCCCGTTGGTCCGGACCATTCACCGTTTCACAAGTTTTTCCTTATGGCACCGTTGAGCTAGCTCAAAAAGACGGGCCTAACTTTAAGGTGAATGGTCATCGTGTGAAACATTACTTTGGAGGGGACATACCTACGGAGGTTGTCCCGGATCTTCTAACTTTCCCAAAGGACCAATGAATGCGGGGATCGAGTCGAGCTCATGACTCGGTTAACAAAAACGAGGTGCCTTGTGGGGGAGTCCCATACATTCTATCTTCTTTCTATTTTCTTACAACTAATAAGGCTTGATCTTTCAAGCTCGTGCTCGTGTTTTGTTGTGTTGTTGTGAATCTTAGGTATGACCCTTATCATTGAAGACTCTCGTGTTCGGTTTTTGCCGGTCCACTTGATCTTCCATTCTTTGAATGCCAAAAAGGGGCACACTCTCTATCTCTTGATGTTTATCGACTAACGTTTTATATTGAGGCATAATTAATAAACGGCTTATAGATTTGCGTGCTCTTTCCATGTTAGGATTTTGCATTAGACTCTTCGTATTTTAGCAAGGGGGTGTTACTCTTGAGCTAAGAAACATTGAGGACAATGTTTGGTTTTAGCATGGGGGAGTCAATCGATATAATCGCTTGCAATTGCTTTTGTCGTGTCCAAACGTAATTGTTTTTCTTATTTTTCATAAAAAATTTAAATTTTTAGTGTTATTTTTAAGTTTTAATAAATAAAATAAGTGCTTTTGACACGAATGTAGGCTTTTCGTTGGTGAAAATAAAGATAGTTTTTGACTCGACTCGGTTTTTAACCTTAGCTTTTCCTTAACGTATTTGAATTAAGTTTTGCTAGGCTTTTATATAGGGAGCTGTAAAACGCGAAAGTCTTAATTCATACGGGTTAAGAACAAGAACTTTTCGCAAGTTCCTATAATTGATCCTAGAAAGTCGTTTATCAAGGGAACTTTAAAACGAAAATTCTAAAACTTGAAAAAGTATAAGAAGATGCAAGATCCTATAGATGACTTGAAAACCCAAAACTTTGATAGGCTAAGTATCCATTGATTTCACATTTTTGAGATTTTACAATATGGAGAACAAGAAATGATAGAGTTCAATCATAAGTTTCTAAAATTAACTCTTCTTTATGCAAGTATTTTTGTGTTTTATTTAATCTCCTCGTATTTACTTTCCACACTAGAATAATAATTGCTTAATAAATGAAGTTTTTAGCGGTTTAGGCTTGATATCTTAACTCGTAACTCCTTCTTTTTATTCCCTTGTAATTAAAGTGAGAACACATTAAGGGTGTCAGCGTCATGGACTTTTGATCATGGGATTGCGGAAATTGGCTTACTATAAATATCATATTAATAAAGAAGAATAAATAAAAACATGTTCTCTAGGAGCCTTCGGGTGGGAGTCATGTGGCACTAACCTTCTCATTAGAGCCTTAGGGTGTATGGCGAGGGGACGTGTTGAATAAAAATTGATTCATCATCATGATCCGTAAGGTGGGATGGTGATGTCAATTCCCTTATTTTTGTCCAAGGAGCCTTCGGATGTGGATTTTAAATAATGAGCACAATTGCATCTTAAAGAGCCACAAGGTGTTATGATGTAGTTGTTGCTAACTCCATATAAGGTCATAATTGACTTTGGAGGTTTTTATTTTTGCTTTTAAGTAGCCATATTAGTCAAATTTTGGGTCCGGGGATTTATCCCTCAAATTGTGTTAAGTTATCCTTGATGTGGGCTTTCTTTAGTGACAACGGATTTTGAAGTCGAGGTTAGGTTTTAAGTGTTGAGTTTACACCGTTCTTGCCTTCATTTTTGGACTAATAAATATCAAAATAAAGTCAAATGAGCCTTTGGGTGAATGACAAATAAAATCTAGAGATACAACTAGGAATAATAGGAGATTGAGTTTAACACAAATTACTTGTATGAGTTGGTTTAATTTTGGGGCTTATGATTGACAATGATCTTGTTTCTTGCACTTGGCTTGGAAAAGTGAAAAGTCGAGGACGATGAATCTATTTGCGTTTTATGATCCTAAAAGTTATTTTTCAATAATTAAAGCAATACATTATGTCTTTGCAAAATAAAGAGTCAAAAGTTGAATAAAAGTGTAGTTAGAGTTTTACTTTATCATTACGTGAGGACACGGCAATTGCTTAGCAAGGGGGAGTTTGATATGAGCTTAAATACTCATATCATTTGTATCCTAAAACGATGAATAAATGCAATAAATGCTTAAATATGGCCTTGTATTTGTTTGTTTGTCGTTTCATGTGTGTAGGTACCGAAGATCGCGAAAACCGGCGAAAACGACACGAGTTTGAAGAAAAAGATCAACAATGCCAAATATCGAGCTCGGTTTAAGCGGATTTGAATTCATTGAAGATTATTTATCAAGTGGGTCCCACATGAGCTAAATGGGCCTGAAAAGCCCAATATTAAAGTTAAATCAAGATGGGACGGTTTTATGGGCTAAAAGCACATGCATTTTGTTATTGATAAGAGACGCATGAAAGGAAGTTGAATATAAGCCCAATGATGGCCCATGAAACAAATGATAGGAACGAATAAAGATGTTTATTTGGGCCTGATGAGGGTTACACATGGGAAATGTTGCAAAGCAAATAAACGTTCCATTTATATCTAGTCAACCACTCACACTTATCCATATAACCACACGTTTTTGCCTTCCCACATAATAAATAAATTTCGATACTTTCTATGTTATACTTTTCTTTCTCCTTCAACCTCAAAGAAAACCAGACGAAATAAACACTGTTCCCACAAACCCTAGTTCAAGAAATCACTTAAATAAAATGGGGCTTTTCACTCCCACGTGTGATTCACACTTGGGGGAATTAAATCCCCCAAGTTTTCGGAAGAGAAGAGTGGACAAGTATGGATACGTGGCAACCGTTTATTGGAGACAACACCTCACCATTCCTTATCCTCCAATGAAAAAGAGACACCTCATCTTCAAAGAAGCACAACTAGCACACCTGGATGCCACGTTGGCGATCCGTGTGCTAGTTGTGTATTTACATCCATTAGATCAAGACAAGAAAGAGAGAGAAGATCAAGATGCTGATCTAAGGGCCAAAATTGAAGATGGAATATGCTGGAAAAGATCCGAATATGCTCCCTCAACAGCCTTTGGGATGGCTATAAAAACCCTCCATTTTCCTGTAATTCATCATTCCTTTTTCTAGCACTGTTATAATGTTTAATTATAGTTAGAACTTTGTATTTTTCTTTTTATAAATAATGTACTGTTAGATTGATTAATAAAAAGTTATTTTGAGTTTAATATTCTCTTGGTTTACGTTTTAAAATTACTGAGTTAAAGTAACTTTCAATTTTCTAAGTACAATTTAATATTATAATCGATAAATTTGTTCATTAAGCTTGAATAATAGCTTAACTGGATGATATTGTTAGAGAAAGGGATTATTAATTATTCTACTGAATAATTATAAAATATAAAAAAACGGTTCGAGTTACTGTAGTTGGTTCGTGATACGAATCTGATGTTCGGTTCGAGGTTGATGGGGTTTGATGGTTATGGTGTTTCGTTTCGGTTCTAAGGTAGCTCAGCGCTAACCTTCTTCACAAAGGAAATCTCTAATAGGTTCTAATTTCTTTACTTTTTAATGTTAAAGTTTATAAATCTGCTTTTTGAGTTTGTCTTTGAATTGTTATTTTGCTTTGATCTTTGAGTATGTGAGTTTGACTTTGTTACAGTCTTGTTGTTATGCTCGAATGGAGTTAGATGTGGTATGTATTGGATCTGCCATCCATATGTTTTTTTTAGTTGAATTAATCTGCTTATTTGGTTAAGTTTTATTCTGGTTTGTTTGTTTAACTCGTATCTGCTTTTGAGATTGATTATTTTGATAAGCTGGTAAGATTATAATGTTGGTGTAGTCTGCTTATTGAGTATCTGTTTAAAGGATTTAGTTTTATTCACTACCGTGTAAATTGAATTTGTGAAAGTTTTTTAATCTGCTTAGTTTTCAGTTGAAACTGTAATCTGAGAGTTTTTATTTACTAAGATTTTGTTGATTTTTAACTGAGCTCGATTTAGTTTTTTTTAAATAATGGATTGCTATATAAAATTAGATTCAAGTCTTAGCTGCTATCTTATTTAAGTTACTGAGTTTGTTTCTTAATTTAGATACCTTTTTTTAGCTGATTTTGAATTTGGATAATGGTTTAGTCTGTGTTAGTTTTTATTGGGTTACTACTTTCATAAGCTGTATTTAATCTGATCTGCTCTAATCTTCGTTGGATAGTTGATTGTGTACTTGAATGAAGCTTTTTCTTGTAGCTTATTGAGCTTTATTGATCTTGTGATTTAACTGCTTATACCTATCAGACCAAATTGGTCTGATAGGTTCATGACTGATAAACTTATCAGCTATCCCAACAATTTTAAAGTCACATCCTGTGACTCCTTTCTATTTTAACTGTCCAAAAAAATGATTTGCAAGAAAATATACTACTGCTGGGTCTCGACCTCGTGACCTTGCGTTTCACAGTCCTAAGTGTTAGCCAACTGAGCTAACTGACTTCTTTGGTTAACTTTCTTTCTGCTTTATTAATATAATAATAAATTTCTGGCAGATTTTGATCTAAGCTTTGAATTACCATTTTTAAATAGATGTTTTATTAAAGTTAATTTTAATTAAATTCGTAAATTAAAATAGTTGTCAATACATTTTAAAATTGTGTAAAAGTTATTTTCCTTAAATAGATTAAATTTTATAGATTTTTAATAGTTTAATTTTTAAATAGTTTTAATTTTTTTTAGTAATCGATTGTAGAATAAATTAATTTGGGGTTTACGATTCATGCACTTTAGGATAAGATTTAATAGTTTAAAATTGGTAGATTTAATTCTAGTTTTAAAAACCGACAACCAATTCGAATCAATTGTCCAAATCAAAGCAAAACGTCTCAAATTCACTCGATCTTCGTGTACAACGAACTTGGTTCACCAGCGTGTTTAATTGAATTCGTCTTTGGTAATATTAGTCTATTACTTTTTCCTAAAGGTAATTTTCTAATTTACCCTATAACGTATCTTAATTATCACTATACTATTACGATCACATCACGTCTCATCTCGAGTACGTTTTCCTTGAAGACAATAGGAAATCACCGGTCATCATCGCAAAGGACTTCAAAGAAGAAGAAAAATCCCGACTTATCACCGTGCTGAAAAATCATAAGAAAGCTATTGCTTGGAAAATCTCCGATATTCGTGGACTTTATCCTCACTTTTACACACATAAACTTCTCATGGAGGACGAATTTAAACCCACTATTCAAAGCCAAAGAAGGGTGAATCCCAAGCTCCATGACGTTATCAAAAAAGAGGTTATCAAACTTCTTGATGCGGGCATGATCTATCCTATCTCGTATTCACCATGGGTTAGTCCGGTCCATTGTGTGCCTAAGAAAGGCGGAATCACCGTTGTTCCCAATGAAAACAACGAGTTGATTCCTACTCGTCTCGTTACAGGGTGGAGAGTTTGTATAGACTATCGCAAACTCAATGATGCTACGAGAAAGGATCATTTTCCCCTTCCTTTCATGGACCAAATGCTTGAACGCCTGGCGGGTAATGACTATTACTGCTTTTTAGACGGTTTCTCGGGTTATTTTCAAATACCTATCGATCCCAAGACCAAGAGAAAACCACATTCACTTGTCCTTATGGAACATTTGCTTATAAAAGAATGCCTTTCGGCTTATGCAATGCTCCTGGGACTTTCCAAAGGTGTATGATGGCTATCTTCCATGACATGGTTGAAGAAACTATGGAAGTCTTCATGGATGATTTCTCGGTTTATGGTGATTCTTTCTCTTCTTTCCTTGCCAATTTGGAACGCATGCTTAAGCGGTGTGAAGACACTCGCCTTGTTCTAAATTGGGAAAAATGCCATTTCATGGTAAAAGAAGGCATTGTGTTGGGACATAAATTCTCTAAAGCCGGTCTTGAAGTGGACCGTGCTAAAGTGGATGTCATAGCCAAATTACCTCCACCTTCAACCGTGAAGGGTGTGAGAAGTTTCCTAGGTCATGCGGGCTTCTATCGTCGTTTTATTTAGGATTTTTCTAAAATCGCTCGCCCGATGACCCACCTCTTGGAAAAAGATACTCCTTTTATCTTTTCTAAAGAGTGTCTTGAATCCTTCAATCTTCTTAAGGACAAGCTAATTAAGGCATCGGTCTTGGTTACCCGTAATTGGGAGCTACCTTTTGAATTGATGTGTGATGCTAGCGACTTTGCTATTGGAGCGGTTTTAGGCCAAAGAGTGAACAAACACTTCCAACCAATCCATTATGCTAGCAAGACAATGACAGGGGCTCAATTGCATTATACCACTACCGAAAAAGAGCTTTTAGCTGTAGTTTATGCTTTTGAGAAGTTTCGCCCCTATCTTGTCCTTTCCACCACCATCGTGTATACCGACCACTCCGCGTTGAAGTACTTGTTGACTAAGCAAGATTCTAAACCAAGACTTCTTCGTTGGGTTTTGCTCCTTCAAGAATTCAAAATTGAAATTCGTGACAAAAAGGGAGCTGAAAACCTAGCAGCGGATCATCTAAATAGACTTGAGGATCCTTATCAAGGGGATCATCCGAATCAAGAGATCAATGACTCTTTTCCCCTTGAGGCCTTAATGTCTATAAATTCCAATCTTGATGACACCCCGTGGTTTACGGACATTGCAAACTACTTAGCGGGTGGTATTCTCATCGAAGGGTTAACATCCCAACAAAAGAAGAAGTTCTTTAAAGATATTAAGACTTACTTTTGGGATGACCCTTATCTCTTCAAACAATGTGCTGATCTGATTATTCGTCGGTGTGTTGACGGACCTTCATCTTTAGACATTCTCGAAGCTTGCCATAAAGGACCCACCGATGGTCACTTTGGTCCCAACTACACCGCGAAGAAAGTGTTTGACTCTGGATTTCACTGGCCCACCATTTATCATGACACTCACAAAATGGTTAAGCATTGTGATGCTTGCCAACGACAAGGCAAGATCACACATAAAGATGAGATGCCTCAAAATTTCATACAAGAATGTGAAATCTTTGACGTATGGGGTATCGACTTTATGGGGCCATTTCCATCATCTAAAGGGAACAAGTACATCCTCGTAGCCGTTGACTACGTATCAAACTGGGTTGAAGCTAAAGCTCTCCCTACGAACGATGCGAGGGTGGTTGTGAACTTTTTGAAGCAGTTATTTGCTCGATTCGGTGTTCCTCGTGCTATCATCAACGACCGCGGGACTCATTTTTGCAATGATCAATTTGCACGAGTCATGGCGAAGTATGGTGTCAATCACCGTCTTTCCACCGCTTATCTTCCCCAAACCAATGGTCAAGCCGAGATATCTAACCGTGGATTGAAGCGAATTCTGGAACGTACTATGGGAGAGCATCGTGCCTCGTGGGCCGATAAGTTAGATGATGCTATGTGGGCTTTCCGTACCGCATATAAGACTCCAATTGGTTGTACACCTTATCGTCTTGTGTACGGGAAAGCATGCCACCTCCCTATATAGCTGGAACATAAGACATACTGGGCCTTGAAGTGGGCTAACTTCGACATCAACAAAGCTGGCGATCTTCGGAAGATTCAACTCAATGAGCTCAATGAACTAAGGAATAAAGCTTATGAGAACTCGTTGATCTACAAGGAGAAGACCAAGATCATCCATGATGCAAGGATTAAGAACCAAGAGTTCCACGTTGGTGATCAAGTTTTACTTTTTAACTCTCGGTTAAAGGTCTTCTCGGGCAAGTTGAAGAGCCGTTGGTCTGGTCCATTCACAGTCGCCAAAGTCTTTCCATATGGCACCATTGAGCTTTCTCAGCCAAATGGGCCCAATTTCAAGGTGAATGGCCAGCGCGTGATGTTATACTTTGGTGAGGACATCTCTCATGAGATGATTCCATCCCTCACCACGTTTCCCAAGAACTAGTTTTGGGTCGAGTCAGGCTCGTGACTCGGTTAACAAAAACAAGCGCTTCTCGGGAGGCAACCCGTGATCTATCCTTTATCGTTTTCATAATAAGTGTAGGAGGAGCCCCGTATGTGTTTGTTTTCTTGTTTCTTATTTTGTGCAGGGATTCAAGCTTCAAAGAGTACTTTTGATGACTTTTGACGAACCGTGATCCCGTGTTCCCATCTTCCCGGTTCTATCCTAAACTCTTGTGATTCAATATTTCATATCTTATATGTTCACATTGAAATCACTATAGTTGTCCTTTCCTTAGAAAGATTTAAACAAAGTGCACAATGTCATAAGTGTAGGGGAGTTTAATCCCACATGCTTAAACACTGAGTACAATGTTTATGTCAAGTGTAGGGGGACTTCTATCGAAGTAAGTGGGATTTTCCTTGTATTTGTCCTCATTTTAACCAGAAATTTGATTTTTTGACATTTTTCAAAATTTTTAATCTATTTTGGCCTAGTAGTATAGTAGTATTCTCCTTTGTTATCGTTATTTACTTTCTTTGCTAAAATAAAGTTTAATAAAGACGTTTTAAAATTTTCAAAGTCGTGAATATTTTGACTCAACCCGAGTTTACTTATCTAAGTTTACTCTAGCTAGTATCCTTAACGTGTTTAAGTCAAGTTTTGCTAGGCTTTTATATAGGGAGCTATAAAACGCGAAAGTCTTAACTCTTACGGGTTAAGAACAAGAACTTTTTGCAAGTTCCTATAATTTATCCTAGAGAGTTGTTTTTATTGTTCTACGTATACAATATAGTAATAGTATTCACACAAAAAACGAAAAAACGATAATACGTATTAGTATAGTGCTACTAATACAATTAGCTATTATGGCTATATAAAAACAACAATTGTCCAAATCAAAACACAACATGCCTCCCTGACAGAGACGCCAAAATGATGTAGAGAGGAATACGTCTTTTAGGAAAAAGAGCGTAATTAGGGCAAGTATTAAGTGTCGGTTTAGGAAAACCAAGCACTAATGACTTCTCAAGGAGGCAAGTGCGTTGTGTTAAGAGATGATTAATGGTTTGTGATTATATTGATGAGAAATGAAAAGAAGAAAAGAGATTAGAAGAGAATGACGGTTTCGATTATGAATTAAACTAAGACGAATAGTCGTGCACGTAAAACCGTAAAAAGTGACAAAATTAAAAATTTACCCAAAAAATTCCTAGAAAATTGCAATAAATCCTAAAAAAATTAGTTAGAGTTAAAAAAAATTCAAAAATCACCCAAACCTTTTATTTAATTAAATAATAAATTTTTAATGCTAATTAAAGCCCAAAAAATCAATTTAATTAACAAAAATCCCAAAATGAGATTTTTTCGGTTGTAAACCTCTAAAATACCTTAACTAAATTTATAACTATTTTTGAAAATTTTAAAATTAATTAAAACTATTTAAAAACAATTAAAAACTATTAAAAATTAAAATAATTCTAAAAATTAATCTAATGACAATAAAAATATTCTAAAAACTGTAAAATTCCTAACTTAATGTATTTGAACTAAGAAAAATGAAAAAACTTGAAAAATCTAAATTTTAATTTTTAATAGTAAAATAATAATAAAATATTAATAAAAATCCAAAATTTATAAAAAAATTCTAAAAACTTGCAAACTAGTTTATTTTAACATAAGTAACACAGAAATGAAGTTAAAATTACAAAATACCCCTATTTGGCTTTGAAATGGGTTAAAAGTCCAAACAGTCCCTTAATGGGCTCAAATTGGCCAAATAAGAAAAATGTTGTCCAAATAAGCCCAAAATCTCCTATCTGACTTAAAATTTGATTTTAAGAACAAAACTCTGAAGGCCCAAAAGCTGAAAATGTGTTTAAGCTAGCTTATTTCAAAGCAGGTTATTCTTAATGGGCTTTTTGGCCCATTAAGCTATAAGCTGATGCCATAAGATCAAATTTGACACACAAGCTTCTTTTGAGTTACTTAAGAGATCTATAAAAAGAAAATTGGAAAAAGCACAAGAAATAAGCCTGAAATAAGCCAAGAGTCTCTTCACAAAACGACAAAATAGTCGTTTTTGAGTTCTAGACCACCTCAAGTGCTTATTCAACTTTCAAAAGCTTTTAAATGACTTAGCTAAGCAAAATAATCAAAAATATTCAAATAAGCACAAGCAATAAGCCAGAATAAGCAGATAAGCACTTATGTTAAAGTCAACTTAATGAGTTTTCTAGTAAAAAGTCAAAGTCAAAGTCTAATAAGCTCTAGATCAAATAAATGGGTCAAATGAGGAAAATCTATCACAAAAAATAAGTTGTTGCAAGTCTGGATAAGCCAATATGGATTATGAATAAGCTGTTTAAAGATTTACACTAGCAGAGGCTAGTTTTGGAGGTTGAGCAGTGGGAACTTTTCCCCCTGCTTGACCTTTTTGACTTTTTGTCTTATGTGACTTTTTTGTGGATTCAAGTTACAAACAAGGCACCCTTGTGATCAGTGAATCACAAGGAGTCAAGAACAACAAAGAAATCAGACACAGATTTGAACAATAAGCAGATTTCACTCAATAAGCAGTTTTAGCCAAAATCAGCCAGTCAAACTTCACCAAATGCATACACAAGCTATAATAAATTAAAATGAACAAATTCTAACAGGTTTCATGCATTGATTCAAAGTCTAGATCAAGATTCAAGCATATAAAAGTTACTGATGAACAAAGAACATGTAGTTATGAACACTTGTTGATATACTTGACCACAAGGCCAGATTCAAACACTCAAATCTCTTAGTCAGGTTATATAAACTATGTTTAATCACTTGTTACCCCTAAGCATGCATACAAACAAAGTGTTACCAAGTTCTTAGGTCAAAACAAGCAGATTTCAAGTTTTTATAGCACAATCTTAGATTTGATGTTTAAAGTCCAATAACTTGCAGCAATGAGCACTCAACCAAGTGAATAGCAGATACAAACTCAAACAAACAACTTCCAATAACACAATAACAAGTTATGATCTTAAGCAGGTTAACCCAAACACCCCTTATCTTTTTCAATTTAAGATTAAACAAGTATAAGTGTATTTCAATGTTACCCAAGCCCAATCAAACACAATAACATATGTATTATGCAGTATCAAGCAAGATTAAACCATAAAAACAACAAGAACACAAGCAGAACACAAAATCATAAAAATCAAGTATTTTTCAGATTTTTGGGTTCAAGAACTCAAACCTCATGAATGTACATCCACACTCATGAATTTTTGAGCTGATGTGCCTAGCAAAACAAGGCACAAGGTTCCTTAAACAAGCTGCTAAGATTCAACAAGGTTAGCACAATAAAATAAAAAACAGAAAGGTGACAACTTTGAAAATAACTTTGATAGATGCTGTCACACCCCACCATGGCGGAACATGGGGCGCGACGTATGGATATCATCACAACATGGCGTGTCTATAGAGATAACTATATGAAATAAGAAATGTCGTAAAAATGGTGACACGAAGGTCATGACAATATCTCAAAAAATGCAAGGGGTCTAGGTAAGTAGGTAACAGTCCTACCTCTTACCCAAGACAATCAAATGTCACAAACAAAACAAACATAAGAAACTAAGAAGGAACGGGGATCTACTTCTATATTCAATCCTAAGGCATCCAAGTCTAGCCACTTCTATCCACAAGCTTAAACACATTCACACCTGAAAGAGACACTAAAACACGTCAACATAAAGTTGGTGAGAGTCATAGGTTTAGACTCCAACGCTAAATCAGTTACAAGCTGTGAATAACAACCATCAACACAATAAAATATGGACAATGTGCTACAATCATGTACTAACAACTAGCATTCAAGTTCAATCAATCATTACAATTCCAAGGCATCACGCCTTACCAACAATCACAATTTCCAAGGCATCACGCCTTACCAACAATCACAATTTCCAAGGCATCACGCCTTACCAACAATCACAATTTCCAAGGAAGCACGCCTTACCAACAATCATAATTTCCAAGGCATCACGCCTTATCATTAACCATAGGTCCCATAGGCGCCCATACACCTATGTACCTTTCTAATGCAGATCACACACAAACAAGAATCACATAGCAGTTAATCACATAAATGTACACACAAGTCCATCTCAAACCTTAAAACATTCACAGCATTAATTTAGAAAATAATTCAACACAGTGTCTCTTCCATCCCATCTGGAAGTCAAAAACAATAGTAAACATGGGACTATGAAACTCACCTGATTGAGCTTCTCCAAATGTCCGCGCACTAGCAAAAAGCTAACAAACCAAAAACACATAATCAAAACATGAACCAATCACTAAAACGGCTCATCAACCTATGATGGACATCTAGCCTCCTCCTATATAAATACCTCATTTATATGCTCTAAGCATCTCATTACCCCCTCTATAAAGCCCTTAACCCCTTTTACTTCATAACCCGTCTCGTTAACATTTTACTCAAAACAGTCCCGTTTTTCATACCTTAAACTATGGGTCGATCTCCCCCTTAAACATACCCATGATCTCTGTAAAAGGAATATTCACACTTTAATATATGTTATTTAAAACCTCCCACTTGACCTAACCTTAAAGCTTCTGTTAAGGCCCCGATATATGTGTATATATTGCTACCTATCCAGAATTCACTGATTTTAAACGTATAAAATGTTTATTACCATTAGAGGGTCTTACCCTAAACCACAATCTTAGCCCAAGTGCAGATCCTTACTACAATATATAAACCATCTCTCATGTTCGTGAGAAGATCCCAATGCAACCCTAAGTACCCCAAACAACCCAAAACTTTAAAAGAAAACAGGCTGATTACAAAACTGTTTTGACCTCCGACAGTTGTAACCTGTTTTTGACCCACTTCCCGACCTCCAATTTAGTTCTCGTTTCTTGCATTGGAAAACCACTTCAATTACCTTTTCAGGGATACTTGGATCGCATCTTGAATGTTCCTAGAACTCCCGATATGATCAAAACAATTGACTCAAAATTCTTTACAGTTTTTAAAAACGGGTTTAACAAAATCAACCTCATTAATTAACCCTAATCCCTCTAATTACAAGCCCTAATTTATGTGATCATCATATAATGATTAATTCAACATTAATTTACTTTTTTTAAAATTAAACCCTAACCTAAATCCATCATAAGATGATTGAGAAAGAATTAAAACACTTTAATTAAAAAGGGTTATAAAGATTTACCTTTGATTTATGAAAAACCAAGATTTTTATGAAAACCCTAATTCCTCCCTTGTATATTTCGACTCTTTATTGATCTCCAGGGATTTTATGAAGTGTTTTGATAAATAAAAACCTTATATAATTAATCTTAACCAGTCCTAGCCCAAATACAAAAGCCCGGTTCCCTTTTTTCCTTTTTCCCCTTTTTTTTTCTTTTTTTTACACATAACCAACCTATACCCATTTAATTTCGTTTTTTTTCCTTTTTATTATTAATATTAGTATTAATAATATTACCTTAATTTTCCTTAATTTATTTCAGCTCCTAAAGCCTCCAAAACCTCAAAACCGTAAAACTAGTCAAATTTACGCGTTTTACCGTAAAAGACGTAAAATATACACTTTTAAAAAAAATATCAAATTTTGAAATAAACTTTATAACTAAGTCCTAAATTACTTAAAACCATCCCGAAAAATATCCATATGACTAATTACCTCATCCGAGACCTCTAAATGTTAAACCGTAAATCGTAAAAACACGATTTTCTATAATACATATACGTATACGTAAAACCACTAAATAACACCATTTCACTTCATAGTCACTACCATGTGAGCTCATGAACATTAAATCATCACACATCGTTTCATTCACAAGTACCCCGTACCGGAAACGATATCCAAACCACAATCTATACACACCAATAAGCACATAGACACGTAAAGACACGTAACTAGCACAAAATAAAACTAAGTGACGAACCTCAAAACCAGGGTTGTCACATCACTCCCTCCTAATAGAGATCTCGTCCCGAGATTTACTCCTTAGGATCAAACACACAAACAACAAATCACATGAGGATACTTGTTCTAAATGAACTCCTCTCATTTCCACGTGAACTTTAGTTCAAGTCTCAAATTACCACATATACTAACCAACAATATCTAAATTCATTGCCAAACTCTTGACCTCACAGTTAATAAATCTCACAAATGACTCTTTGATAAAACAAAGACTCTTGTTAACACAAGTCCTGAATAACCGAACATGCAAATATGCATTCTCAACAACATTTACCAATCTTAATACATGAAATATATCATGTATACCACTCAATTTCCCCCAGGTAATTCTATGCTCATAAGCTAATGGTCCGATCTTTCCAAAGATCATAAATGGACCTACAAAACTCTACATCAACTCTTCCATTTTACCGAAACGTACCACCCGTTACTATGGGTGAAACTTCATACACAACTTTGTCACTAACTCTAGTGGTTTCCTCCTTTTCTACATAGCATCCCTTGTTGCTCTCATCCTTTCCACAACATCATTACCACATTAGTAGCCTCTTTTACCAATTCTAGTCCACATTGGGGACAACTCACCCTATCCTTTCATATAGTGCCTCAAATGGCATTTATTGACTTCTAGTATGATAACGATCACTATATGAAAACTCAGCCATCGCTAATAAGTTTCCTAACTCCCTACCATACATTACGATGTGATGCTTCCCCTCGTTTCTTCCCTCGCCAGAGTCCTTCATAAGGCACTCCATACATATTAGGCTAACCTTTACGCAAAACCCTTGATTCCCTCACATCCGTACGCAATTCTTCCAACTTCCCAACTACGTGACTTCTCATTCCTCTTGAAATAGGTGATGAATTAGGCAGTCTATCGACTATCACTCAACTCTCATCGTACTTAATCCTCCACTGCATTATGTATCCCTTCCACCAACTTCGTCCTTACATCGCCCCTTTCTAAGCTACTCCTATCTATGTAGGAAGTATAGTCTACGTCCCTTTCTCCATATGATTGTCCAAGCCACGCAACATACATGTTGACGCGTTCTCTGCTTTAGACAACTCAACTCGTGCAACCTACATCTTTCATCCAAACCATCCTAATACGTCATCCATATAGTTCAAGTCCTTCTCAGCTTCACTTCATTCTTCTTATTCCATGTCTCATCAACAATGCTTGCCTTTCCCAGATGGTACTTGGCCTTGCAATTTTCTTTCATCACTTAACTCCACCCATCACCTTTGTCAAAAGTTCAATCAAGATGATTGAATATGTGTTGGAGACGTTCATGATCCGTATAGATCATTCTCCACGTCTCGTACACCAAATGCCTCTAGCATTCTAGGCAGATATAACAATCCAGCCCCACTAACTAAGTCCATCTAGTTCTTCCAAATCTTCAGTTCCTGCAACGTATAAGCGATCGCCTTTCTTTGTCGTCCTCGTACGCGTCCAAATCCTTGCTCCACGTATCGTCATGCTTCGCGAATTCACCCGGTCCTTCCGATAATGCCAAGATCGGCTCATTATCCAATCCACCTCTTCAGCCTCCAAAACGCTTCCTCATCCTTCTTCACTTCGCCCTTGCTGGTTCCATGATATGCCACCATCTCTAACTGCTCATCAGAGTAAACTTAATACTAAAACTCACACTCGAAAATCTCACGTATAACTCCACTCCAAAACTAACACATAATTCGCCTCACTCTCCTTCTTAGATTTGAGTAGATCAAGATGTCGTCGATGCTCCTGATGACAACTCGTTTATATACGTTCATGCACACTCGGTTCATTGATTCCATGAAAACCGCTAGTGCTTTGGCGAAGCCAAATGCATAACCATAAACCCAAAGCGTTCATACCACCTCCTTGGCAGTTTCAACTATGTCCTCCTTGCACCCTCTCTTAGCGGCAATACGAATAAATTCCTACCTCGTTCTACTTGCAAAATTCTACACGCATTTTAAAAGACCAATGCTTCCTCTCATCAGACCACTCAACCGCTTTCCACATCCAATCTACTACTAAGCAACTCAATTTTTACCTTGCATCCGTTGCAATTTCCATCAACTCTTGTTCTTGGAATCATTCCATCTACAATTTCCTTGGAAAGGCACTAACTCCAACTTCTCTCACTTCTCCTACTTGCTCTACTTATGGTTCTACCTCACAGTAATAGGCAAACCTACTAAATCTCAGGAAATTTTCGGAAAACTTACATGCCTTACGCACAATCATAAATACCTTGAGGTATTGTATCCCCTTCCAACACTCTTTATGGCGCGTTACTTGTGCTAGTATCCCACAAATCTCTATTCATCTCCTTGGTACTCCTAAGTGACCTCATGACCACATTAGTTCGTCTACGAACTTCTTTCCTCCCCAATAAGGGTATTCCGACCGTTCTCTCATGGTCACCTACTTACGCGTGTAGGCGCTACCAAGTCTTCATATGACTACCTCAACACTCCCGAACAATACGAAACCAAAACTACATCTTGAATCCATCAGATACGATCAATGAATCAACCCACGAATAACTAACGACATTTCACGTGCACCAGTTAAAACAAGTCAAAAACCACGAGACTCAAAAGAAAACTCAAACCCAGTGTATCATTTCAAAATGACCCATGACAACGAAAAATAATCCAAGAAACACCCAATGGCAACCAAAACATATTACGCCCCACGACATATTATTTAAACCGTGAAAAAGATCGACATTTTTCCAAAAAAATATATATCTCTTTTTTTATTATTATTATTACCTCCCACATCTATGTGACTCAAATAATCTACAAACAACCCTCTTGACGAACTCAAAACTCAACTCAAAAACTAGGTATCCCGTGCATCCCAAATCATAAAAATAAACTACCATTCAAACTCAACCTTTAACCCGACACTTGTACAAAAATTTCAGCCAAGATACTGACCTCCCATGACTTTACATTCTGAATATTTGAAAATTACGTTCCGAGGACATAATTTTTGGCTTTTGAATCACTCAAAAATCTCTAAAAACGAACAAGTTATGACCAAATCAGTTTTATACTAGTTGTTTAAAAAAACTAAAGAATAGACTTAGTGATTAATATACCTCTTTTAAATGACAGATATAATTGTATGTGTAACCTTCATAAACTCAATTTAACCTCGTATTAATAATTATAAATGACGTGAATCGGTTAAACCCAATTATATAAACTATGTAAGTAGAAAGAAATTTTACTTCGCTCTACTTTAAAGAAAGTCTTTTAGAATTTGAAATAAATAAATGTTGATTAAAAGGAAATCTTATGTTGCACCTTGTTTCAAACAGGACTCCAACACCTTACCCTTATTTTAACGAATACAACCAACTATCTAACCCTATAATAGATTTCCAAGTCCCCCTTTTCTCAATATATACCGACCAAAAGAAATGTAAGACCCAACACAAAAGATTTCATTATGTCAAAAGAAACCCCAAGTTATTTCAATAGACTTGAAACCAAAAACACTATTTTAAAACGTACACGTGAAATACAAAACTCAAAGAATACGCTACAAGACACACTTCAAAAGATTCAAAACGTCGTTGGAACTCCAACAAACTCCAGCACCATAAAACACGAACAAACACAAGGTACGTTCAAGTTATAATAACTAGTGAACGACCATATACCATAACCTAACACGTAGTAGTATATATACATCCGCATATATATACCTA
The DNA here is from genome assembly GCA_025667525.1 of Glebionis coronaria. Taxonomy (NCBI): domain Eukaryota; kingdom Viridiplantae; phylum Streptophyta; class Magnoliopsida; order Asterales; family Asteraceae; genus Glebionis; species Glebionis coronaria. The sequence goes on from JANFOE010000213.1 coordinate 1,267,332, forward strand.
TTAAATCTCCCAAAACATACTCGTTATCATACATATCAAGTCGATCGCGTCATACACTCGTTTTTCCATACGACTAATCACCTTTTCACCATCTTACCATGCCACAACAAGGCACAAAACCCATATATTATAAATATACCCAAAATCCATATCTCATCATATACAAGCATGTACTAACCCTCTTTCATGCAATCATACTTAGGAACCCATTGAAGTTGTGGTACTTGTATAACTATGTTGGCCACCATACTTATACAATTACCCTTTCCCCAATGCACTCCCTCCTATGATGACACTTATAAGAATCAATACAACACATAACACATAAATCCATCTACTCACATAAGCTCATAACCACATAACAAAGGGTCAAAACTCCAACTATTAAAATAACATAGTCAAACTCTCGGAATACAGAAATCCATAGTCTAGCTAAAACAGCCTAGACTAAATCCAAAACGAAAACATAATCAGTTATAAGTCATGTCGCCCGTAAGAGTGGAAACAGCTTAAAACCCTTCCTATCCACCTACTCCTAGTAACTCGAACCACCACACGGTTCTTAGGGAACATGACTTAAACATCAAAAGAAAAATAACATACCTCAAGTATGTAGAATAACTCGATAAAAGATAAAAACTACCTTGTACTAAATTATGTACTATAATGTACCATTTAAGCAAAATACAACAGTGACTAGCGTGGACGATTATGGTTCAACCCGCACTAGTCACAAACCCGAAAAGAAAATAACAGGTGACTAAGTATGAACATACTACGGTTCAATTCATACTAGTCAAAACATCGCAATAAATAACATCCAAACACATCAATTAATATAAAATGCACACATACTCCTATGACGCCTATATGAAGGGACCCTTAAGCTATAGACTAGGCTACGCGACTAGGCAACCTAATTCTCTATAACCATTGTCTCTAATACCATTCTGTCACACCCCACCATGGTGGAACATGGGGCGCGACGTTACTCAAATCTCTTAGTCAGGTTATATAAACTATGTTTAATCACTTGTTACCCCTAAGCATGCATACAAACTAAGTGTTACCAAGTTCTTAGGTCAAAACAAGCAGATTTCAAGTTTTTATAGCACAATCTTAGATTTGATGTTTAAAGTCCAATAACTTGCAGCAATGAGCACTCAACCAAGTGAATAGCAGATACAAACTCAAACAAACAACTTCCAATAACACAATAACAAGTTATGATCTTAAGCAGGTTAACCCAAACACCCCTTATCTTTTTCAATTTAAGATTAAACAAGTATAAGTGTATTTCAATGTTACCCAAGCCCAATCAAACACAATAACAGATGTATTATGCAGTATCAAGCAAGATTAAACCATAAAAACAACAAGAACACAAGCAGAACACAAAATCATAAAAATCAAGTATTTTTCAGATTTTTGGGTTCAAGAACTCAAACCTCATGAATGTACATCCACACTCATGAATTTTTTAGCTGATGTGCCTAACAAAACAAGGCACAAGGTTCCTTAAACAAGCTGCTAAGATTCAACAAGGTTAGCACAATAAAATAAAAAACAGAAAGGTGACAACTTTGAAAATAACTTTGATAGATGCTGTCACACCCCACCATGGCGGAACATGGGGTGCGACGTATGGATATCATCACAACATGGCGTGTCTATAGAGATAACTATATGAAATAAGAAATGTCATAAAAATGGTGACACGAAGGTCATGACAATATCTCAAAAAATGCAAGGGGTCTAGGTAAGTAGGTAACAGTCCTACCTCTTACCCAAGACAATCAAATATCACAAACAAAACAAACATAAGAAACTAAGAAGGAACGGGGATCTCCTTCTATATTCAATCCTAAGGCATCCAAGTCTAGCCACTTCTATCCACAAGCTTAAACACATTCACACCTGAAAGAGACACTAAAACACGTCAACATAAAGTTGGTGAGAGTCATAGGTTTAGACTCCAACGCTAAATCAGTTACAAGCTGTGAATAACAACCATCAACACAATAACATATGGAAAATGTGCTACAATCATGTACTAACAACTAGCATTCAAGTTCAATCAATCATTACAATTCCAAGGCATCACGCCTTACCAACAATCACAATTTCCAAGGCATCACGCCTTACCAACAATCATAATTTCCAAGGCATCACGCCTTACCAACAATCACAATTTCCAAGGCATCACGCCTTACAAACAATCATAATTTCCAAGGCATCACGCCTTATCATTAACCATAGGTCCCATAGGCGCCCATACACCTATGTACCTTTCCAATCCAGATCACACACAAACAAGAATCACATAGCAGTTAATCACATAAGTGTACACACAAGTCCATCTCAAACCTTAAAACATTCACATCATTAATTTAGAAAATAATTCAACACAGTGTCTCTTCCATCCCATCTGGAAGTCAAAAACAATAGTAAACATAGGACTATGAAACTCACCTGATTGAGCTTCTCCAAATGTCCTCGCACTAGCAAAAAGCTAACAAACCAAAAACACATAATCAAAACATGAACCAATCACTAAAACGGCTCATCAACCTATGATGGACATCTAGCCTCCTCCTATATAAATACCTCATTTATATGCTCTAAGCATCTCATTACCCCCTCTATAAAGCCCTTAACCCCTTTTACTTCATAACCCGTCTCGTTAACATTTTACCCAAAACAGTCCCGTTTTTCATACCTTAAACTATGGGTCGATCTCCCCCTTAAACATACCCATGATCTCTGTAAAATGAATATTCACACTTTTATATATGTTAGTTAAAACCTCCCACTTGCCCTAACCTTAAAGCTTCTGTTAAGGCCCCGATATATGTGTATATATTGCCACCTATCCAGAATTCACTGATTTTAAACGTATGAAAAGTTTATTACCATTAGAGGGTCTTACCCTAAACCACAATCTTAGCCCAAGTGCAGATACTTACTACAATATATAAACCATCTCTCATGTTCGTGAGAAGATCCCAATGCAACCCTAAGTACCCCAAACAACCCAAAACTTAAAAAGAAAACAGGCTGATTACAAAACTGTTTTGACCTCCGACTGTTGTAACCTGTTTTTGACCCACTTCCCGACCTCCAATTTAGTTCTCGTTTCTTGCATTGGAAAGACACTTCAATTTCCTTTTCAGGGATACTTGTATCGCATCTTGAATGTTCCTAGAACTTCCGGTATGATCAAAACAATTGACTCAAAATTCTTCCCAGTTTTTAAAAACGGGTTTAACAAAATCAACCTCATTAATTAACTCCAATCCCTCTAATTACAAGCCCTAATTTATGTGATCATCATATAATGATTAATTCAACATTATTTTACTGTTTTTCAAATTAAACCCTAACCTAAATCCATCATAAGATGATTGAGAAAGAATTAAAACACTTTAATTAAAAAGGGTTATAAAGATTTACCTTTGATTTATGAAAAACCAAGATTTTTATGAAAACCCTAATTCCTCCCTTGTATATTTCGACTCCTTATTGATCTCCAGGGATTTTATGAAGTGTTTTGATAAATAAAAACCTTATATAATTAATCTTAACCAGTCCTAGCCCAAATACAAAAGCCCGGTTCCCTTTTTCCCTTTTTCCCCTTTTTTTTCACATAACCGACCTATACCCATTTAATTTCGTTCTTTTTTCCTTTTTATTATTAATATTAGTATTAATAATATTACCTTAATTTTCCTTAATTTATTTCAGCTCCTAAAGCCTCCAAAACCTCAAAACCGTAAAACTAGTCAAATTTACGCGTTTTACCGTAAAAGACGTAAAATATACACTTTTAAAAAAAATCTCAAATTTTGAAATAAACTTTATAACTAAGTCCTAAATTACTTAAAACCATCCCGAAAAATATCCATATGACTAATTACCTCATCCGAGACCTCTAAATGTTAAACCGTAAATCGTAAAAACACGATTTTCTATAATACATATACGTATACGTAAAACCACTAAATAACACCATTTCACTTCATAGTCACTACCATGTGAGCTCATGAACATGAAATCATCACACATCGTTTCATTCACAAAGTACCCCGTACCGGAAACGATATCCAAACCACAATCTATACACACCAATAAGCACATAGACACGTAAAGACACGTAACTAGCACAAAATAAAACTAAGTGACGAACCTCAAAACCAGGGTTGTCACAGATGCAACCTTGTTCCCACACTTGATTATCCCCAAGTTATAAGCCTCACAACACCTTGATAACACAATATCAGGATGCTATGATCCACTTATAGCCCAAGAATTCCAAGGTTTAAACCAAGACTTAGCAAAATATCAAATTTTGAGTTCTTGTATAATTTCTTGCACAAGGTTTGAAAACACGTTTTGAGATTCAAGATTAGTTAACATATAACATAAACAAGCAGAATAAAAGGTTGGCACTTGGTTTCTCTTCACAAAATTCAAACTCTATTTCATAACTTGAAAGTAGGATTTACAGAAATGTGAACTAGGAAAACTCAAGAGCAAACTGAAAATGAAAGAGTCCTATGCCTTTTATAGGCTACAATGTTTAACTAAGAACATAAAAAACATAACCCTAATGCTTGGTGAAGTCCCCAATTTGCCCTTGCAGATTTGAACTTTGCTTGAACATGTGATGAAGTATTGGCAGTTTGAGGTGTCCAAGGTAGAGTAGCATCCAAGGGTCCATATTGATGCTTAGGAACAAAGCTAAACAAGGTGTGTTGATTTCCTGGCAAAATTTGGCAGTATCCTTAAAAACGTGTGCAAGGCATAGAGCATGTGAACTCTAGGGTGATGTGGCATGGGTTTTTAAAGTTGGGTTATGATTATGGCACCATTAATCATTAATCTGGAGATTATGGGAGGTTAATTGTTGTTTAAACAAGAATGCCTAAATTTGTTCTTCATGTGAATAGTGACGAGTTTGATCCAGTTTTGTGTTTGAAAAAGGTGTTAGGCGCGTTTTATTTAACAAATCAGAGATTAGTTAAATTAGTTATGAGTGGGGGTGTGAGGTGGCAGGTTGGTGGACTCTAATTGGTGGGTTTGGTGAGTGGGACAGGTGTCAAGCCAAGAGTGGTTAAGGTATCTTTGTTTGTCTGCCCCTTTTAGTCCTCCAACTCTTTGGTTCCTTTCATTTGCAATTTAAACAGCCAAAAACCGGATTCCTTTGTTATGGAAGTTTTCATTTTCACACTTTTGCCCCAAATACTTTCCCAAAGTATTTTCAGGGGTATTTCTTGCCAATTCTTGATACTTGAAGGGTTGTTTTGGCATTTTCTTCATAGATAATGTTCTTGACTTGTATGGTTGACTTTTTGGAGGACTAATATTGACAAGTCTTAATTGTTGAGGGACCATTCTTGCCAATTCTTCAAAGTGGATGGCCCTTTTTGTAAATTTGACAAACTTTAAGGACCAATCTTGTAATTATGAATAAACAAGGGTTTAAAGTGTCAATTCTTCAATATTGGAGGACCCTTCTTGCATAATCTTCAAATCTTCAAGGGTTTTTCTTGGAAAATCTTCATTAGTGCTTGGTTTATTGTGCGGCTTCGTTTCCCGTGTTCGTTTTTGCATGTTTCTTGTGATCTTTTGTCATTTTCTCAATATCCGTACCTAAAATACATAAATAACAAACACAAGCATATATTTGGCCATTTACATGATATTTTATGCATTTAAAGCCCGTTTTGGACGATGAGACTATGTATAAAAGCAGTCTCATCACATGTTCTTTTGACCTTTCACGTACGATCTTCGCCTTCTTGTGATGATCGCCTCTTCGTAACTTCTTGTCCCACACACCTATACTTTGTTGAATTCTTGAAAGCTTCAGAGTTGATACAGCGGAAGACTTTTAGGTTGAACTTTCTTGAATTTTGCTGAAATATTTGGTGAAGAAAATGTAAGTATGTGAGGATGACTTCATATGGTACACCGCAACGCCACCGTCTTCAAATGCAGCAACATAATAAGACACGAATAGAATGGCTTTGACATTTTATTCTGATTCGGTAGCATTTTACCTCCGGTCGTGAAGACCGTTAGACGATATTAAATTTCTTACTTGTGACAGGTAGCTCTAATTAAAAATCTCCTTGACAAGATTTCGCGGGTAAACCCGTTCTCTTTATTCGACCGTCCAAAGCTGACTGCGAACATAAAGAGTGAATCATTTGGATAAATATATCCTTATGATTGAAGCCGTCAATTCATGAACCTGGAACAAGTGAATTTCAATTAAGATTTTCACCATCGTTGCTTTCCAGTTGTCACGAGCTCGATTCTAATAGAATCTTGCTTGTTACCTACCGTAGTGTTGTTTAATGTTGACACTAGAAGGATTTCCACTCATCATTGTGAACACTAAAGAGTGCCACTCTGAGTGTTCTGTAAAAATCACTTGGATTTTGCGTAGAGGCCCTGGAACAAGTTTGATCCCAATTAAGAGTCAAACCATCGTTTCTTTCCAGTTATCACAAGATTGGTTCTTAAAGAACCGCACGTGTCACCTACCATGAGCTTGTTTAATGTTGGCTCAACCAGGATTTCCATCTTCATTGTAATACTTTCGTATCACTCGGATGTTCTAGAAATATTACAAGAATATTGTGTAAGACTCATAAAAATGTTTCTTGCTTTAAAAAGTGTCCTATTGAGACTTTTGATGATCTTATGGCTCTAGACTCAGTAGTGCATTTTGATTTGGTGAGCGAAGGCTGGAGAGGGTTGCCCCCTTTTCAGTATCCATTTACTCGGAGTGAATAAATCGATAGATAACGTGTTGAACTCCGTGACATTAAAAAATTTATCTTTTGAGAGATATTTGAGTTAGCTGGGAGGGGTTGTGCATCGCATCACTGGGTCCATGATACTTTATTGTCTTTAATATGTGTGGACCTGGTTTTTGCCTAAGTTGTAAGGAGGGCTTTTTTCTTTACACCCTTAATCTTTACATTTCTCTTTCATTCCTCAACCCCTTCAATGCTTACCAATACATCATCACTAGCACCTTGTTGTAATTATTCCAGTGCTAGCATTAGTACTTGGTCGACATTCTGCTACGTTCACAATCCATTCCCCATCTTTCCTAAGGACTACTATTTTCTAACTATGGAATTGTCCTTGGGAAGATTCCTCCGGTTCTGGAAGAATCATTGGAATAATACCTAATCCTACCACCCTTTTGTCACCACAACCGTCGTGAGTTAAGTGTGTTTTGGGTAAGTATTTGTCACCATGAAAATTACATAAAAATCACTGAGGTACTTGTGATATAAATATAAAGAGTTTTGTACCTTCAGTGTTTTTTGACATCAAAATGTTCCCCCTTAACATGTGCATAACACATATCAAGTTGGATTTTCCATTAAGTCTTTTTCATTTTTAGCCATGTATAATTACAAGTCTCCTTAATCCTATTTTCCCCCCTTATCCAAAATGTTAACCGTTAATATTTTGGATATTAATGGATTAATCGGTCTTTGGGTAAAAATGAAATCGGTTGTTGGCCATAGAACATAAATGCTTAATAAGTGTGAAAACACTTATCCTTTTACCACTTATTTCCAATAATAACAAGACCAAAACGTGTAATTTATGTCGTAAAAGTCAGAATTATGCGTGGTTTGTGTTTTTATTGTGTTTTAGGACCAAAAGATGAAAAAGGAAGAAAACACGGGCTTTCACGGGCTTTTATCGAAGAAAACGAGAAAAGACGAAGTCAAAAGATCAAGAGTGCAAAAAGAACGGAAGTCAAAGGCCTATTCTGAAGATTTATCGAAGAAAAAGTCTAAAGACGGAAGTTTAATGAAGTCGAAGAACTCAAGTCTAATAGAAGAAGAAAATTACAAGACAAGTTCAATATACATCGACAAATCCTGAGACGACGTCGAGAAAGACAAAGGATTTAAATCGAGTCGAGAAGAAAGAAAGAAGAGGCAACACATGCACACCTTCCCATTTTCCCTATAAATACCCTCCTAATACACATTAGGAGGGTTGGTTAGTTTTTAGTAGTTAGTTTCATTTTTCATTTTCCTTTCTAGTTTTAGAGAGAGAAAGTTCTCAACTTTCTCTCACTAAGTTTTTATCTTTTCCTTCTTTTAATATTTCAAGATTAAACCTTTTGTATTTGGATTTCATTAATCAAGTTCAAGTTAAGCTTTTAATCTTTCATCTCTTTCTACCTTTCTTTATTTTTAGTTAATTTTGGTGCGAAATACTTTTGATCCGTGTTGATCTTGATGTTTTCGTGCTTAAAAAATTAATCTTTTTATTCCTACTTAAGTTTTCATACGAATAAGCTTTAAGATCTTTGTGCTTATTGGCTTATTTATATGTTTAGCTTATTTACTTTTTAAAAGTTTTCTTAAAAAGTTCATCTTTTTATAGTTTGATTTAAAAGATTGCTTATTTTAAGTTTGGATAAGTTGTTATTCGTGCTTATTTAGTCCGTTTCACTATAGATTCGTTCAAGTTTTGGTGTTAGCTTATTCCTAATAGCTTATAGCCTATCTTATTTTCGAATCAATAGGTCATCGGAAAAGGTTTAAACCCTTTTCCGATCGCAATATTCCGATTAGTCCCCCTAGTATTCCGATCATTAAGATCGGATTAGGGTTTGTGCTTTCCGATTTGCTATTAGTATTCCGATCGATTGATCGGAAAAGGGTCTTTGGATATTCCGATTGTGGTGGTTTGTGTGACATTCCGATTAGACATATTATTTAGTTATTCCGATTGTGTCTTTTTTTTATGCATTCCGACTAAGGACTCTTTGGACATTCCGATTGGTTTTGTTTTTCAAGCATTCCGACTTGGCCTTATTCCGACGACAATATTCCGATCAGCCTTGTTTCCGACCATACATTCCGATTGTAGCATTTTGGATATTCCGATATGGCTGTATTCCGATCACTTTCCGACGGGTTTAATTTCTTGTTTTTACAAAGTTTACAAGTTTTAGATTTATTAAATGTTCAAGTGTTTTCCTAATTTTGCCTTTAAGTTTTCAAGCATTTATTTTTTAACTCGTTCTTTTAGTTTAATATTTAAAGCTCTTATTTTACTCAACGACATTTACATATTTGCTGTTAGTTTTAGATAATCAACCAGACCATTTATTATTCCACCAAGAACAATTGAGTCGCACTTTGCACCAATAGTCAATTCGAAAAGATTCGGACGATAAGATTTTATACTTAGCCAAAAGCTTTGTATTAAATGGCGCCGCTGCCGGCTCTTTTCGTTAAGATTAAAGGTTTTAAGTGAGAGACGCGTTGGATTTTGGGATCCGTTCATCGTTGAACGTTATTTTCCTTGCTTTAAAATTTTCAAAAAAACCTAAAAAAATATAAAATTTTCAAAAATACAAAAAAAAAAAATTTGAAAAACCATAAAAACCAAAAATATTTCCTTTCTATTTTTCTAATCCTTTTGTAGGTGTGCATGCGTACTCGTGCTCGTAAGAAGAGAGTAGCTCAAGCCGAAGTCATTACTCAACCAATTGTCACCATCGACAATCAACCAATGATCGAGCTTTTGCAATCGCACGTAGAAGGCAACACCGATGCAATTGTCATCCCTGAGATTGGAGCCAACAACTTTGAACTCAAATCTGGCTTTATACAAATGGTCTATGCTCAACCCTTCTTGGGGCGCTCACTTGATGATCCTCATGACCACATTAAAAGGTTTCTTCAGCTTACCAATACGGTTAAGTACAATGGGGTATCACAAGAAGTGATTCGCTTGCAACTTTTTCCTTTCTCTTTAGAGGGACAAGCCCGGAACTGGCTTGATAAGGAACCGCCACAAAGTATTCTTACGTGGACGGATTTAGAGACCAAGTTTATCAATTACTTTTTCCCACCCTCACGTACTACCGCTTTGCGGAATGAAATTATTACCTTTGAACAAAAGTACGGTGAGTCTTTTAGTGAATCTTGGGACCGTTTTAAGGAACTTTTAAGAAAGTTTCCACAACATGGTTTAACAAAAGTACATCAAATCAATACTTTTTACAATGGTTTAAGCATGAATGACCAAGATTCACTAAACAGTGCCTCGGGGGGGGGGGGGGGGGGTAATATTTTGGTTAAGTCTTCTAATGCTGCTTGGGATATTATTGAGAACAAATCTAGAGTACAAACCAAGAGTGTTAGAACTAATGTAGCAAGTGCTAGTACTAGTGATACCGACAAAAGAATTGATAAGCTAACTTCGCTTGTGGAATCGCTTGCTTTACAAACTGCCAACAATGCCAAACAATTCAATGCCCAAGCTAATGTTTTGAGCCAATCATGTGATATATGCGGGGGATCTCACTCATACACCGATTGTCCTTCGACTCACGATAATCTGGAAAATGTGTATGCCGCCAACGGTACCTATTCTACGGGAGGCTATCAAGCACGTCCTCAAGGTGACCGCAACTTGCTCAGCTATCGCTCAAACAACTTTCTTTCACCACCTGGTTTTCCCCCACAAAACCCAAACAACCTTAATCGCAACAATCAAAACCAACCTCGTGCTCCAACTCTATATCAAAACCAAAGAAACCCATATCCACCTCAAAGAAACAACCAAGTTTACCAACAACCTGCTTATCAACCACCCGCCTACCATGCTCCTCCTCCTAACCAACCCACCACATTATACCAAGATGTTGAAACCTACATGAGGACTAATGATGTGATCGTGCAAAATCTTCAGCGGGAAATGGCCAACATGAAAGCAGATACGGTTAAGCAAGGGAAGGATCTTAGAGTTGATATGCGAAACACTTTGGCAAGTCAAACGAATGACTTGAGAAATATGATGGCTAGTTTCTTCCCTAGTAATCAAACCTCTGGATCGGGTTCTCTTCCGAGTAACACCGTTGCTAATCCAAGAGGGGAGATGAAAGCAATCACCACTCGCAGTGGAAAAGGTTTAAAAGAACCCGAGCTTCCTACACCTACACCGGTGATTGTGACAAAGGAAAACGAGTCTCCTTCTCCAAATCCTCCATCTTCTATTCCACCACCTTCTACTTCTACCCCTCCACCACCCACGGATGTGAGTGCGAATTCTATCCCAAAGCCTTCATCTCAACCCAATATACCTTATCCTTCGAGGTTGCGGAAAGAGAAATTGAAGAACAAGGATGATATTCAGGTTTCGAACTTTCTTAAAATGTTCAAACAACTGAATTTCAATATCTCCTTTGCTGAGGCTCTCGCTCACATGCCCAAATATGCTAAAATGTTTAAAGATCTTCTTAGTGATAAGGAGAAACTTCTCGATATTGCTCAGACCCAACTTAATGAGAATTTCTCCGCAGTGCTCTTAAGGAAATTACCAACCAAACTTGGTGATTCGGGTCATTTCTTGATTCCTTGCAACTTTCCGGGAGTAGAGAATTGCATGGCCCTAGCCGATCTAGGTGCTAGTATTAACTTAATGCCTTTAAGTGTTTGGAAGAAATTATCTCTCCCCGGGCTAGTCCCCACACGAATGACTTTGGAATTAGCCAACCGTACGGTTGCTTATCCAGTGGGGATAGCCGAAGACGTCTTCGTTGGTGTCGACAAATTCACCTTCCCGGCGGATTTTGTTGTCGTTGACTACGAGATGGACCCCCGTGTTCCATTAATCGTTGGACGTCCATTCCTGAGGACCGGTCTCACTCTCATTGATGTTGCCACAAGCGAATTAATCATGAGAGTTGGTGACGATAAAATCGTCTTCAACATGGGTAAACTTTCTAAGCAGCCTTCGGAAAACGAGAGTGTTAATTTTATTGACGTTCTCGATGAAGAACACTTTCATGATGCTTGCAAAAGTACTCTCTCTTCTCTACCCAATGTTGAGACCGTTGCCTCAATTGCTCCGTCATTGACTCCTTTTGGAGAAAGTGACTTGGATGATTTTGAAGCTAGCTTGGGTCCTCTCGATCTTAAGTATGATGATTCTCCCACCGATTGGGATGAAGACATTCGTACCATTGAGAAACTTCTCAATGAGGACCATATTTCTCCACAGTCTCCTAAGGCTATCTCTACCGATGATCCGAAGTTGACAACACCGTCCATCGAAAATCCTCCGGATTTAGAGCTTAAGGATCTTCCGTCTCATCTCGAGTACGTTTTCCTTAAAGACAACAAGACGTTATCGGTCATCATCGCTAAGGACTTGAAAGAAGAAGAAAAATCCCGACTTATCGCCGTGCTGAAGAATCACAAGAAAGCGATTGCTTGGAAGATCTCTGATATTCGTCGAATTGATCCTCACTTCTGCACACACAAAATTCTCATGGAGGACGACTTTAAACCCGCTATTCAAAGCCAAAGAAGGGTGAATCCTAAGATCCATGACGTAATCAAAAAAGAGGTTATCAAACTTCTTGATGCAGGAAGGATCTATCCTATCTCGGATTCACCGTGGGTTAGTCCCGTCCATTGTGTGCCTAAGAAGGGCGGAATCACCGTTGTTCGCAATGAAAACAACGAGTTGATTCCTACTCGTCTTGTTACAGGGTGGAGAGTTTGTATAGACTACCGCAAACTCAATGATGCTACGAGAAAGGATCATTTTCCCCTTCCTTTCATGGACCAAATGCTTGAACGTCTAGCGGGTAATGACTATTACTGCTTTTTAGACGGTTTCTCCAGGTATTTTCAAATTCCCATCGATCCCAAAGACCAAGAGAAAACCACATTCACTTGTCCTTACGGAACATTTGCCTACAAAAGAATGCCTTTCGTCTTATGTAATGCTCCAGGTACATTCCAAAGGTGTATGATGGCTATCTTCCATGACATGGTTGAAGAAACTATGGAAGTCTTCATGGATGATTTCTCGGTTTATGGTGATCCTTTCTCTGCTTGCCTTGCTAATCTAGAACGTATGCTTAAGCAGTGTGAAGACACTCACCTTGTTCTAAATTGGGAAAAATGCCATTTCGTGGTAAAAGAGGGCATCGTGCTAGGACACAAAATCTCCAAAGCCGGTCTTGAAGTGGACCATGCTAAAGTCGATGTTATTGCTAAATTGCCTCCACCTTCAACCGTGAAGGGTGTGAGAAGTTTCCTCGGTCATGCGGGCTTCTATCGTCGATTCATCCAAGATTTTTCTAAAATCGCTCGCCCAATGACCCACCTCTTGGAAAAAGATACTCCTTTCATCTTTTCCAAAGAGTGTCTTGAATCCTTCAATCTTCTTAAGGATAAGCTAACTAAGGCACCGGTCTTGGTTACCCCTAATTGGGAGCTACCTTTTGAGTTGATGTGTGATGCTAGCGACTTTGCTATTGGAGCGGTTTTGGGCCAAAGAGTGAACAAACACTTCCAACCAATCCATTACGCTAGCAAGACAATGACGGGGGCTCAATTGCATTATACCACTACCGAAAAAGAGCTTTTAGCTGTAGTGTATGCTTTTGTAAAGTTCTGCCCCTATCTTATCCTTTCTACCACCATCGTGTATACCGATCATTCCGCGTTGATGTACTTGATGAATAAGCAATATTCTAAGCCAAGACTTCTTCGTTGGGTTTTGCTCCTTCAAGAATTCAACATTGAAATTCATGACAAAAAGGGAGCTGAAAACCTAGCCGCGGATCATCTCAGTAGACTTGAGGATCCTTATCAAGGGGATCATCCGAACAAAGAGATCAATGACTCTTTTCCCCTTGAGGCCTTAATGTCTATCAATCCAAATCTCGATGACACCCCGTGGTTTGCGGACATTGCAAACTACTTAGCAGGTGGAATTCTCAAGGAAGGGTTCACGTCCCAACAAAAGAAAAAGTTCTTTAAAGATATTGAACAATATTTATGGGACGACCCTTACCTTTTCAAACAATGTGCTGATCTGATTATTCGTCGATGTGTTGATGGGCCGGCAGCGGTACAAATCCTTGATGCTTGCCATAAAGGACCCACCGGTGGTCACTTTGGTCCCAACTATACCGCTAAGAAAGTGTTTGACTCAGGATTCTATTGGCCCACCATTTATCGTGACGCTCATGAAATGGTTCAGCATTGTGATGCTTGCCAACGCCAAGGCAAGATCACACATAAAGATGAGATGCCTCAAAGTTTCATACAAGAATGTGAAATCTTTGACGTATGGGGCATCGACTTTATGGGGCCATTCCCATCATCCAAAGGGAACAAGTACATCCTCGTAGCCGTTGACTACGTTTCTAAATTGGTTGAAGCTAAGGCTCTCCCTACAACGATGCGAGGGTGGTTGTGAACTTTTTGAAGCAACTTTTTGCTCGATTCGGTGGTCCTCGTGCTATTATCAGTGACCGCGGGACTCATTTTTGCAATCATCAATTTGCAAGAGTCATGGCTATGTATGGTTTCAATCACCGTCTTTCCACCGCTTATCATCCCCAAACCAATGGTCAAGCCGAGATTTCCAACCGTGGATTAAAGCGAATTCTGGAGCGTACTGTGGGAGAGCATCGTGCCGCGTGGGCTGATAAGTTAGATGATTCTTTGTGGGCTTTCCGTACCGCCTATAAGACGCCGATCGGTTGTACTCCTTATCGTCTTGTGTACGGGAAAGCATGCCACCTCCGTATCAAGCTGGAACACAAGGCGTACTTGGCCTTGAAGTGGGGTAACTTCGACATCAACAAAGCCGGTGATCTCCGCAAGATTCAACTCAACGAGCTTAATGAACTGAGGAATGAAGCTTACGAGAACTCACTGATCTACAAATAGAAGACCAAGATCATCCATGATGCAAGAATTAAGAACCGAGAGTTCCACGTTGGTAATCAAGTCTTACTTTTTAACTCTCGATTAAAGATCTTCTCGGGCAAGTTGAAGAGCCGCTGGTCTGGTCCATTCACCGTCGCCAAAGTCTTTACATATGGGACCATTGAGCTTTCTCAGCCAAATGGGCCTAATTTCAAGGTGAATGGCCAGCGTTTGAAGTTGTACTTTGGCGAGGACATCTCTCATGAGATGATTCCATCCCTCACCACGTTTCCCATGAACTAAATTTGGGTCGAGTCAGGCTCGTGACTCGGTTATCAAAAACAAGTGCTTCTCGGGAGGCAACCCGTGATCTATCCTTTACTGCTTTCATAATAAGTGTAGGGGGGAGCCCCGTATGTATTTGTTGTCTTGTTTCTTATCTTGTGCAGGGATTCAAGCTTCAAAGAGCACCTTGATGACTTTTGACGAACCGTGATACCGTGTTCCCATCTTCCCGGTTCTATCCTAAACTCTCGTGATTCAATATTTCATATCTTATATGTTCACATTGAATTCACTCTAGTTGTCCTTTCCTTAGCAAGATTTAAACAAAGTGCACAATGTCATAAGTGTAGGGGGTTTACTCCCACATGCTTAAACATTGAGGACAATGTTTATATCAAGTGTAGGGGGGACTTCTATCGAAGTAAGTGGTCTTTTCCATGAATTTGCCCTCATTTTAACCGGAAAATTTGATTTTTTGACGTTTTTCAAAATTTTTAATATATTTTGGCCTAGTTGTATAGTTGTATTTTCCTTTGTTATGGTTATTTTCTTTCCTTGCTAGAATAAATTTTCAATAAAGTGGTTTTAAATTTTTCTAAGTCATGAATATTTTGACTCAACCCGAGTTTACTTATCTAAGTTTACTCTAGCTAGTATCCGTAACGTGTTTAAGTCAAGTTTTGCTAGGCTTTTATATCGGGAGCTTTAAAACGCGAAAGTCTTAACTTTCACGGGTTAAGAACAAGAACTTTTCGCAAGTTCCTATAATTGATCCTAGAGAGTTGTTTATCAAGGGAACTTTAAAATGCGATTTCTAAACTTGAAAAAGTCTAAGAGTTTGCAAGATCCTATAGATGACTCGAAAACCCAAAACTTTGATTTAATAGGCTAAGCATCCACGAGTCTCATTCCTTGAGATTTTAAATTGTGGAGGACGAGAGATGATAGAGTCAATAATAAGTTTGGTATTCTTTCGTGAATTTATGTGAGTTAATTATGAGCCTATTCTCCCATCGCTTGTTAATAATATCTGCAATAAATAAGGTTGTACGATTTGAAAAGTTACTTAGCTTCTAACCCAAGATCGTTTAAAAGTTGCTCGGTATTAATTAGAGTTCATAGCCAAGGCATAACTTATTGAAGAAGGATGCGAAGATTGGCGAGTCAGAAAAGGCCCTAACAAGGCATGAGGGCTACATTTTGTTGCTAAAGATCCAAAAGTGATGTGAAGAATCATTTATCGAAAATCAATATGAAGGATCGAGACACACGACGAAAAGCAAATACTCCCCAAAAGATCATTGAGAAGTCTATCCAAAAAGGCCCTAACAAGGTATGAGGATAAATAGATCCAAGTCCTAAAAGGAGGCGGATCGTTGTATATCAAAGTCCAAAATAAAGATTGGAGAAAAATGAAGAAGTCGTGGTCCAAATATGAAGAATCTCTCAAAACTTCAAGTGAAGAAATTCCTATTATGAAGAGAAGACCATAATTTCAAGAACGTCTCTCAAAGATTTGAAGTATGAAGTCGCTGCCAAATATCGGTCCGAGAAAGGTCTCAAATCGTGAAGCGAGTTATGCCAAGATATGATCTTTATGAGGTCCCGAGAAGCAGTTTTAAAAGATTTTGTCCTTTAGCTAACTATTGATTAAATCGTTCACTTTATTTTCGGCCTAAATAACTATCAAAATAAGTCAAACAATGTATCCTCGTGATCATTCAAGAAAAAAATAAAATATAAGAGATACACCTAGGAATAAGGGAGTCTAAGTAAATAACTGGCCCACATGAATTCGTGTTAGTTTGCTAACTTATAATAACAATGATCTCGATTTTAAGCTTGGTATGGGGAACGTGAAACTTGAGGATGATAAACGTTCATGGCAGTCAAAACCCAATGTAAGTCTTTGATTTCTTTACTTGTTTCTATTTTTTTTATGTTTAGTATTTAATAAAGGCCAAGGTGGGTTATTTATGATGAAAAATGTAAACCGTGCTTTAAAACTAATACATTGCATGAGGGCATTGCAATGGTCAAGTGTAGGGGATTTAATAAGTGTGAAAACACTTATCCTTTTACCACTTATTTCCAATAATAATAAGACCAAGTCGTGTAATTTATGTCGTAAAAGTCGGAATTATGCGTGGTTTGTGTTTTTATTGTGTTTTAGGACCAAAAGATGAAAAAGGAAGAAAACACGGGCTTTCACGGGCTTTTATCGAAGAAAACGAGAAAAGACGAAGTCAAAAGATCAAGAGTGCAAAAAGAACGGAAGTCCAAGGCCTATTCTGAAGATTTATCGAAGAAAAAGTCTAAAGACGGAAGTTTAATGAAGTCGAAGAACTCAAGTCTAATAGAAGAAGAAAATTACAAGACAAGTTCAATATACATCGACAAATCCCGAGACGACCTCGAGAAAGACAAATGATTTAAATCGAGTCGAGAAGAAAGAAAGAAGAGGCAACACATGCACACCTTTCCATTTTCCCTATAAATACCCTCCTAATACACATTAGGAGGGTTGGTTAGTTTTTAGTAGTTAGTTTCATTTTTCATTTTCCTTGCTAGTTTTAGAGAGAGAAAGTTCTCAACTTTCTCTCACTAAGTTTTTATCTTTTCCTTCTTTTAATCTTTCAAGATTAAACCTTTTGTATTTGGATTTCATTAATCAAGTTCAAGTTAAGCTTTTAATCTTTCATCTCTTTCTACCTTTCTTTATTTTTATTTAATTTTGGTGCGAAATACTTTTGATCCGTGTTGATCTTGATGTTTTCGTGCTTAAAAAGTTAATCTTTTTATTCATACTTAAGTTTTCATACGAATAAGCTTTAAGATCTTTGTGCTTATTGTCTTATTTATATGTTTAGCTTATTTACTTTTTAAAAGTTTTCTTAAAAAGTTCATCTTTTTATAGTTTGATTTAAAAGATTGCTTATTTTAAGTTTGGATAAGTTGTTATTCGTGCTTATTTAGTCCGTTTCACTATAGATTCGTTCAAGTTTTGGTGTTAGCTTATTCCTAATAGCTTATAGCCTAGCTTATTTTCGAATCAATAGGTCATCGGAAAAGGTTTAAACCCTTTTCCGATCGCAACATTCCGATTAGTCCCCCTAGTATTCCGATCATTATGATCGGATTAGGGTTTGTGCTTTCCGATTTGCTATTAGTATTCCGATCAATTGATCGGAAAAGGGTCTTTGGATATTCCGATTGTGGTGGTTTGTGTGACATTCTGATTAGACATATTATTTAGTTATTCCGATTGTGTCTTTTTTTTATGCATTCCGACTAAGGACTCTTTGGACATTCCGATTGGTTTTATTTTTCAAGCATTCCGACTTGGCCTTATTCCGACGACAATATTCCGATCAGCCTTGTTTCCGACCATACATTCCGATTGTAGCATTTTGGATATTCCGATTTGGCTGTATTCCGATCACTTTCCGACGGGTTTAATTTCTTGTTTTTACAAAGTTTACAAGTTTTAGATTTATTAAGTGTTCAAGTGTTTTCCTAATTTTGTCTTTAAGTTTTCAAGCATTTATTTTTTAACTCGTCCTTTTAGTTTAATCTTTAAAGCTCTTATTTTACTCAACGACATTTACATATTTTCTATTAGTTTTAGATAATCAACCAGACCATTTATTATTCCACCAAGAACAATTGAGTCGCACTTTGAACCAATAGTCAATTCGAAAAGATTCGGACGATAAGATTTTATACTTAGCCAAAAGCTTTGTATTAATGCTCCCCCTCAATTTAATGAGGGTTAGTTGTAGTGCATGAGTACGATATATTTTGAAAGATTTAGAATCTCGTGAGAAATTCTTAAAAGAATATCATACTTTCATACGATAGCAAGCCAAAAAAAATCCTAATATACACAGTATATACATATTCACAAATAAGTGTATGGAGTTGACCTGATATAGTACGATCATCACGTCAAGTGGATCATTCCATTACCCTGTGGTGAGCTCCATACGGTCTGTCACCCACGAATCATTCTAAACTTCGGATCAACCGTTGTTCCCTTAACTTCTCCTCAATCTTCTTGATCACATATACGACACTCTTAATGAACTTACATTTCCATTCATACTTCACTTCTGGAAGGGGTTGTTTGGAATTGAGAATTAACAGCTTATCACGAACATGTTTAAGAGTTCCATCGCTGAATATGTGCAGTTCTAAAAGTATCATGTATTGCATAACTTCTGCTTCATTAAAAAAAAATATTCCTAGTTCTGGTTCAAGAGTACCCATATATGGCTTCTTGTGTTGATGGAAGTGACTCAAAGGTGTGGTGTGAGGACGTTGCAAGTTCAACTTTCTTTGATAACTCTCTACACCAAGTTGTAGATCTTCAGTCCGATACTTGATCATGACTTTACAAGTGAATTGGCGAAGGGATGAGCTTAAGGCAATGACGAGTTCAGAGGTATGGTGAGGGACCTTGTCTTGAGCCATAATAAGAAGAAAGTATTATATATCTTCAAGACGTAGATATTGGAGTCCTCCTTCACTGGTGGCGTCTTCACAATTGAATCTGATTTCTCTTAAGTAGGAATACCCGAATATCTTGTTAATAGTAACTCCTTGAATACTTTTAACTCGACGATATGAAAGTATGAGATTACCTGTTCTAGGCCGATTGAAGAAGTTGTAGACTAACTTCTTCTTTCTACCCCAATGAGAGATGCCAAGTTCCGCGTATGGATCGTATGAAGTGGTTACTACTTTACTCCATAACTTAGGAACTTTGTCTACAATCCAAGGAACGTCATCCAAAGATACTGCCTTGCCCACGGTTAAAGATGTAGCATACTTGTTCGCGCCTTTTTGTAAATAATCGAGATCATGGCTGACGAAGTAATCCATTGAAAGATGCTTGGCTGCAGCGATGAAAGAGGTTGTTAATTGACTCCGTGGAGGAGTTTGAATACATGAAGCCGTTGATTTCATAGCTCTCACGAGTTCATCGGTATGATATTCACACTCATCTTTACCGATATTCGTATTGGCCCAAAAATTTGAATCCTTAAGTATCCTTTTGAGAAGATTTGGATTCATAGTAGGTTCGCCATATTCATGCACCCAGGAATCCCGAGAAGCCAATTGGATTATTGAGAAGCTGTGCGAAATCTTCCTTGTCTTTAGTAGAGAATTTTCGTGTAGTTTCTGCTTGTGTAAGCCAAGGTTGTTCCGGTATAGTCTCATTGATGTTAACAATATCAACAAATTCCGGATCTGGTAGATTCGTATCTTCAATATCCATATCGATGTAATGCTGATCCGTTATAGGAGGTGGAGAATTATGTTCCAATGATGTTGGAGGTTCGTCTTCGATCATAGGTTCTGTAGTTGAAATAAAATCATGAATCGGTTCAGTAGACTTACCTGTGTCTTTAGGGACAACTGCAGGAGATATGTAGTTGCTGTGGAGAGTATTTCGACGGTTCTCTCTAAGTCCATCGCAATCTGATGTTCCTGATTAGTCATCCTCACGGCTTTCTTTGTTTTCATCCTCCCCATGATCATCCTCATCCTCACTCTCCTTTTTCTCTTCATCATCAACTTTTTCTTTATTGTTCGCATCACTTTCTTCCTCGTCCTCTTTATCTTTCTCAGATTCCTCATCATCGTTATTTTTACCAGTATCATCACCCTTACCATCATCACCATTACCGTCATTTTTAGCATTTCCATCACCCTTACCATCACCATCACTGTCACCATTATCATCATCATCCCCATCACTATCCTCATCCTCGTCCTCCTCTTCTTCCTCATCCTCTTCTTAATTCCTATCCGTATCTTCCTCCTCATCCTCATCCTCATCATCACCCTTATCATCTCCTTTACCATCATCATCACCATCATCATCCTCATCCTCATCTCCAGATTCCTAATGTTTCCTTTTATTTGTTGTTTTGGGAACATTAGTATCATCCTTTGTTGATGGTTGAGTAGTTTCCATTATAGCTTTGTTGAGAACTCTCTAAAGCTTGTCTAGAGTCTTCGTTGTTGACCCAATGTTGTTCAGTTGAGTCTGTAATACCTTCATCAACTCAAGGTATAAAAGGCCTTTTGTAAGTATTACTGGTAGCTCATGAGTGATAGATGTCATGACTTCGTCTTTGATGATGGCTGTCACATGATCATTAATGGTGTCTATGAACGTTTCATTTTCATTATCAAGGGCTTCTTTTTCCTTGATATTTGTGTCCTGCTTTTGTTCAAGATCTTTCATTTTGAGTTGGAGTTCGTGTATATGTTATCTTTCATGTTTATCTACTCTTACATCCGCTAGACGACTTTTATGGAATGTTTCTTTGAGTGCTGCAAGATCTTGTGCTTGTGTTTACAACTATTGTTGAAAGAATAGGATGAGATTGTCAGTAAGGGATAAATGGGAGGTGGTAGGAACGGGTTGTAGGGGGTTGGATGGTACAGGTTGTACGAGTGTCGGTGGAGGTGTAGGAACAATCGTTAGGGATGTAGTTGGTACAGGTTGTAGGGAGGTGGGTAGTACAGGTTGTAGGATGGTAGATGGTATGGGTTGTACGATGGTAGATAGTATGGGTTGTACAATTGTTGGTGGAGGTGTTGGAAAAATCGTTTGGGAGGTAGTTGGTACTGTTGTATGATTGTCGGTTCAATTAAAGGGACGGTTGTCACAGCTTTGCTAAGTATTGGGGGTGGGGGAGGTGTTTGTTGAATGATAGGAGTCAATGTCAGATGATCATCCTCTTGCACAATAAGTGAAGGTGTTGTGGGTATATGTTTGCTGAGATTGAGATCCTTGTAGAAATCGTCATGGTCGGTATCCATGTCGTCTTCTCCCTCATCTTCCTGATTATGGTCAATGTCTTCAAAGTTGAAATAAGTTTCAATCTTTGTATCATCTTGATTTTGTTGGCCTTTAGTTTTTTTTCTTTTCTGATCTCCTCTTCTTCGTCTTCATCTGAAGTATCGGGGTTTCCAAACTCCTCACGAGCCAATTCCTTAGCAGTTTTAGATCCAGATCCACCAGTTTTAGCAAGTGATTCCATTTTACTCTGCTGAAGAACAATTTTTAGTTGTTTGGCTTCAGAAATAGTTTCTGGTACTGGTTCTTCTTCATCCTCATCAACAAGTTGTTCTTTGCGTTGTCTTAGCTTTAGCCTTTGAAGAAGATGTATTTTCACGTTTGGAAAATGCTTTCTTCCTCTTACCTTTTCCTTGCTGTGCTGAAGAATCTTCTTTTGACCGGTTTACCCTGATTTCTTTATCTCTGAGCATGTCCCTGTATGCTTGACTATCCTTGATCCCCTTATTAATCATAGTATCCGGTACTAGAGCTGGCCGCAATGAATAATTTGTGGATGGACCGTCAATGTTCATGTGCTCCATCAGGTAGTCCTTTGCTGGAGTATGATAGAAGAATTTTCCACGTTTATCAATAGATGCTACAGACTTCATGAAGTAATCGATGATAAGCTTTGTGAAGCGTGGAAATGGAAGATGCTCGGATTTCCTCTTAGTATTAAGAAATTGAAAGTATAATTCTTCCTAAAGCAATGAGGCATAGTCCATTATTGCTCCAGTGTAGAGAACCTAAAATATGGAAGCTTGAGGAGGTCTCATGGTATCTAATGCACTTAATTTCGAAGTAAAGCATCGGTTGATGATAGTAAAAATAGCTTTCTAAGGTTGCCCAACTTGTGCTGTGTGAAACTGAGATAAGGTACGGAGTTCTCCCTCATAGTTCAAAGATCGGAGTATCTTGAGAACTTCTGGTTTCTTGGGGTTTGCAACATATTCTTCCCCTTGAGCAGAGCGAGGGAACTTAAAGATCTTCCTGAAATGTCCCAACTGAAGCGTCATTGGCTGTTTGTTGATCTTAAATTGAATCTTGGCTTTAGATGTTTGTTTGCCCTTTGAGATAGAAGCTGTTGCCCAGAATTCCTGCATATAAACCTCAGGGATGGATGTTTTAGCTCTTAAGGTAGTCTTGATCAGAGATATATCCAAGATGTCCATTGCGATTTTGAATGCTGGGAATGTAGGATCAAAATCATCCTTGAGTCGTAAGTTGTTTTCAGTGAGAGGCAATCTTTCACTTTGTGGAACGCGTGTTAGATCAAGTGGGCGCTGTTGCTCTTTAGTGGTAGACATTTTTCCTGCTATAGAAAAGACACATGCAAATGATACACACACACACACACACACACATATATATATATATATATATATATATATATATATATATATATATATATATATATATATATATATATATATATATATATATATATATATATATATATATATATATCCTAAGACATGTAAACACTTAGCATGGAAAAGCATGTCACATCACAGTATTTTTCTTGTTTTAAGTTACTTGTGATTTAAACCTAAGTCATTTTTATTAAATCATTCAATATGAAATGATTTCGGATTAAATTTAGTCTAAAAACAAATCTTGCAAAAAACACATGATCTCTCAATGTTGTAAAAGCACCATCTCGCAATATATTACTTAAACGTCTCATAATATCATTTTAATCCATATTTCGCAATATTACACAAGTCACATCTTGCAATATCTAACAAACAACATTTCACAATATCGAAAGACAGACATTCCGCAATGACCACAACACACATTCCGCAATATCCAAACGCTCATACATTTCGCAGGAATCAAAAGATAAGATATTTCACAATGTCTAGCAGTCCACATTCCGCAGTGTCTAACAGTCCATATTCCGTAATAACAAATCAGTGCACATTTCGCACTATCAAAAAGCAGACATTCCGCAATAACCACAATTCAGACATTTTGGCAATAACATTGCGGGAAATGATCTTAGCAATAAATTTTTGCGAAACATTTCGCAATAAACTGGGATTTCGCAAAACGGGCGTATATTACGAGGGATTTTTGTTGTGGGTCGATTTCGAAGCTATGAGTTATACTGAGCAAATCTAAGCAATATCCCATCAATATCTATCCTAAACGACCATTTCCCCCTTATTAATTTCATTTTTTCATCAAAAAACTTTCACAAACCCTAATTTAAATAAGTATTTAATCGGGAATGAATTAGGTGATATGGGTGGAAGATTGATGCTAAAATAAACACAATATGAGTACCTTTATTGCTAGATTCGTCACGAAATGATATAGATCAAAGGTCTTGTGTGGTTAACAATGGCAGAAAGAGTAATATGAGTATGTGTGTGTGAGTTTTACGAAGAGTGAAGCCAACAGGGGGCTGACTTGGTCAAACCAGTTTTTGCAATATTGCAAAATTGGTCCCCCTTGTTTTGGTGAATGTTTAACTTGTATTTAAACAAGTGTATGTTAAATATTACCTAATACCCGTTAATTCTTGAACTCTCGTTAACTATTTTCCCAACACATACCCTAGATTTAGTGACTTAAGGCAATTAAGATATATCCTAAGGCACAGAAAATCATCATTATCTAGCACATAAGGCACACACCACATAGGATACGACAAAGGACTTTTACCGTTTGCATTTTAAAAAAAAATATTTGAATACCAATTTAATTTCCAAGATGATTTGATATTTTCTCCCTCTTAAACAATGACCCGTTTTCTATTTAAAGACCTGTAGTCTTTGTTTAAAGAGTCAAATACCCATGAACCCATTTTCCGTTTAGTGTTTTGAAGAAACTATTCTGGTGGCAATAAGATTTCTCTTATTTTAACAAATAAATGCACTGAAGCGTACATTAATTTGTGTTAGACCAAGTTATAAAGTAAACTTGATCCCTTGTATGATTTTAAAGTAAATCATACCCGAGAAAATTAATTCCCGTTGTGAGCCAACGTTTTCCAAAGAAATACGTGACTTTAATGCGAAAAGCGGGTTGTAGTCTGAAATAAATACAAGCCATATAGACATGTTTTAAAATATGTACAATTTTTATACGAACTCTATTTATGGCATCGTGTCAATATTAATCTACATTTCTAAGGCCGTAAATATTATCGTACTAAAAGACATGCCTTTTTGAAAAATAAACAATATTTTTGGATTTTGTTGATTTTATATTTTTTTATGGTTTTTGTATGTTTTATATTTTGTATTTTTCTTTTTTGGATTTAAATATATACAATATATACCTGATCACGAAAAGGATACTCGTGAATAGTTTACCACCACTATTCAGAAGTTTCTTCTGCCAACTCTTTAAGAGTCACCGGTGAGAATGATTTCATACCCAACTTGTCGATCAAAAACTCGATACGTCCTCGATCTAAAGCCTTGGTAAAAATATCCGCCAGCTGATACTCAGTATTGATAAAATACAGCTCGATTACTCCGTTCTCCACTTGCTCTTTGATAAATTGGTAGCGTATGTTAATATGCTTTGACCGGGAGTGTTGAACATAGTTGCAGCAAAGGGCAATAGCACTTTTGCGGTCGCATTACATCGGTATTTTGTTGAATCCAAGACCATAGTCAGTCAATTGTGATCTCATCTAAATAACTTGAGCACAAAAACCAGACATAGCAATGTCTTCTGCCTCCGTGCTGGATATCGCAGCGCTTTTCTGCCTTTTAGATGCCCAACTTATCAAAAGATCTCTAAGTAATTGCAAACTTCCAGATGTGCTACGTCTAGTATCTTGACACCCAGCGTGATCCGCATCTGCATATGATATTAGTGCAATAGAGGAGTCTTTTGGATACCATAGACCACGATGAAGTGTTCCTTTAAGGTGCCGAAAGATCCTTTTCACAACAGATAAGTGCTTTTTGATAGGTCGAGCCTGATACGGGGCACACATGCATATGGAAATTTGTAAATCAGGCCTGCTAGCATTGAGATAGAAAAGGGTACCGATCATTCCACGATAAAGTTTCGGATCGACAGCAACCCCATCTCTATCCTCATCTAACTTGGATCTCTCCACCATTGGAGTATCCATGGTGTCACAATTTTCAAAATGATACTTTTTCAGAGATTCAAGAGCATATTTTGATTCATTAATGAAGATGCCTCTCAGATTCTGAGAAATTTGTAACCCTAAGAAAAATGAAAATTTTCCCATCATCGACATCTTAAAACTTGTGGACATGATTTTCTCAAAACGGTCAGATAATTCTTGGGTAGTGGCAGCAAATATTATATCATCAACATAAATTTGTACCATTATCATGTCGTTGCCTTCCTTGAGAATGAACAATGTAACACCCCCTTTGTTAAGATAGGATGCTATAGTAAATTGTGGCGTGTCATCAAAGCATGCAAGATAAATGTCTAAACATTCGTGACCATAAATAGAAATACCATAATCAAACATCGGTAGTTTAGTAACTCACACACAATCAATATAAGTCCTGGAAATGGAAAGGACTAAAAAATGTCCAAAAGAAGTAAAGTATGATAAAGTAGGAATAAATACATAAGGTAAAAGAGGCCGGATAACTTCCAATCCGAATGCACATACTCTAGAGTTCCTACTTGCGTCCTTGGGTACCTACCGTTTGGGAACATGGAAAAGTAGACGGCTGAGCATAACGCTCAGTGCACGGATATACAATATATCATGAAAGACATAGAATATGAAAGCATATAAAGAGCATAAGGCATGAATAGCAGCGGAAATAAATAAGTCCTGGAAAACCTAGCTGTTTGTCATGTTAACTGGTTTTAGTTCTGAAAACATAGCTTATGTTACTTATGAAAATCTGTATTAGTTAATGTACCAAAATAGCCAATATAGGTCATGAGGTCAACAACGTGCATGAATACTTGAAAGGGTGACCTCGTCATGTAAATTAGAGGGGATGCCTCTAATTAATCGGTAAGTGGGTGGGAGGGATCAGCTCCTTGTGAAGGATGCAAGGCACACACCACATTCACCAGGAAATCCTGACTGAAACATGTAACTAGGATGCACCCATACGCCCCACATGATAATATAATAATATAATGGCCAATAATTGAAAAGGGACGCCACGAGCTATCACTCCGCCATGGTGAAGTCATAACACTAATGCCTCTAGTGTTATGGTTATCGTACCTCCATAACTAGGTGAAACTGGTCATGCATGTATATGGCTAAGGTAACTAATAAACATAAGCATTTAATCTGTAACTACTTGAGAAAACTAGTTGGCTGCATACGGGAAATCCTAATGAAGGAAGAGATTGTCCTTACTGAAGGACAGGAAATCCGTACCTTATGTCCAGTAGAAGCTAAGGCAAATGATGAAGACTAATCCGCCTCGATGGATAACACTACAAAAGAAATATGGACGCGTATGAGTTGTTTGAATTACATGTGTTTTACTGGTTCCGCGTGTTATTAGCTTGTTATATGTATTCTGTCATGTTTTACTGTGTTAACTGTATTTATTCTGATGTTCTGTTGTGTATTGTTCATGTATTAGTGTATTATAATACTTGTATTGTAATACTAAGTAACTTTCTAAAAATAGTAAGTTTCTAAAAATAGAAAGTTTCCAAAAATAGTAAGTTTCCATAATTAGAAATAAGCTGGATTATAAATAATAATTAAAGTTTAATTAGTACAATACAACTCATGGTTATAGCTCATTAACTAAATACCTGGTTAATTAATTAAACTATACGTTATATGATTTTAATTAAAATACATGTTTAATTAAATGACTAAGTAAAAATACCTTAGGTTATACATGAATTAATTAAATAAATTAATTTAGCCTAAGGTTTAGTATAACATGACTTTTAAAAATAGTTTTCATGAAAAACCCGAATCCTGAGCCCGTGTTCTATATAAGCCGAACTAAATAAGCTATACAAAAGTCCCATCGAGACCTTGGAGGGGTCTCGGTTGACACTAACTAAACTAACAAACATGCAAAACATACCCCGACTTAAAGTCGGGGTCCTTTTGGTCCCGGGTCTGAACAAACAAAACCAATCGAGCCCCCTTTGGGGTCTCGATGGTGCCTCAGTTACACCAAACCGAGCCAAAACCAAAACCTAAACATACCCCGACCCTTGGTCGGAGTTTCTTGCTGCGTCCGAGCCAAAACCAACCCAAGCCGAGAGTCATGAGACTCTCGGTGGTGGTAAACAAAAGCAAGCTGAGCCCCATTTGGGGTTTTGGTGTCTCGGCTGAACCACAACCACGCCAAACCAAACCTGAAACATAAGTTTAGTTAATCTTATACATTTTTTATTCTTGTTCTTGATGATTAATTAAATAATAACATGAAATCAAAAGAATTAAATAAAAAGGAAAAAGGTTTGATTTATACCTAATGCGTGAAAAGAAAAAGGGAATGATCACGAATACAAAACCAATAACAAAAATCGTTTGAATCGTCCTTGTGGTTGATGTATAGCCGGCGGCACAAGAGAAAACCAAGAAAGGAATTTGTAAATTTTACTGAAACCTAAATTATGAAAAATAACTTTCTTGTGTTTTAGATTTAACTTGGGTTATGGGCCAAAGCCCATATTTTCCTCTTTTCTTTTTGTAGCCGCGGTCTATGGGAGTCCAACAAGGGAAACCCGTAACTTTTCCATGTTCAAATAATTGTCCTGTAAGTTAGTGATTTAATATTCATGAATTTGGTATTCGTGATCATGTCACATTTATAATATTCATGATTGTTCGTTATTTAATGTCGTGACACGTGTAATAATATTATAAATGGGAAGTTTTATTTTTATCATATTTTCATGTTTGTACTGTTCACGTATACTGTTCATAGGATTTTTAATGCGGGTTTTACAACTCTTCCCCTCTAAAAGAACAATTCGTCCTCGAATTGGAGAAACATAAATTGAAAGAAAACATACCCGAATTAGAACTGGAAATGAGGGTAAGAAGTCCGTATAGACTCCTCCGTCTCCCAAGTGGCTTCCCGCTCAGGATGATCCCTCCAGAGGATTTTGACGAAAGGGATCGTCTTCCTCCGCATGACACGATCTTGTCGCTCAAGAACTCTCTTGGGTTCTTCAACATATGAAAGATCCTCTAGAATCTGATCAAGTGGATACTCGACAACATGAACTGTATGATAGTTGTATCCTCTGAGTAAGGACACATGGAACACGTTGTGAACGTGTGATAGCTGAGGCAGTAACACTAAAAGGTATGACACTTCACCAACGCGTTCTATAATGTCGAATGGTCCAATGAAGCGAGGACTAAGCTTCCCTCTGATTCTAAAACATTTAACTCCTCGTACAGTTGATACCTTGAGGAAAACGTGATCACCTACGTTGAACGACACATCTCTACGACGTTTATCAGCATAGCTCTTCTGACGAGCACGAGCTTCCTGCAACTTTTCCTTAGAGAAAGCGACATTCTCATTGGTTACCTCAATCATATCTGGACCCTCAAGCAGTCGTTCGCCCACCTGATCCCATCAGATTGGGGCGCGACACTTTCTACCATACAACATCTCAAAGGGAGCACACTTGATGCTAGCGTGCCAGCTATTGTTGTATGTGAATTCTACTAGGTATATATAGTCATCCCAGCTTCCTGACCACTCTAGAGCACACGATCGCAGCATGTCCTCCAATGTCGGAATGGTACGTTCTCACTGTCTGTCGGTCTGAGGATGAAAGGCAGTGCTGAGCTTAAGTCTAGTGCCCCAAGCTTTCTGTAGACTCTGCCAGAAACGTGATGTGAAACAGGTATCTCTGTCATAGATGATTTCTGATGGAGTACCATGTAGTCTCATGATCTCCCTCTGGAATGTGTCTGCTAATTTGCTGACCAGATGCTCCTTGCGAATCGGCAGAAAATGAGCAGATTTAGTCAACCTATCTACAATGACCCAGATAGCATCGTTCTTCTTCTGAGTAACCGAAAGACCAGTAACAAAATCCATGGAGATCTTGTCCCACTTCCACGCTGGAATATCTAATGGCTGTAGTAAACCACTAGCTCGTTGGTGTTCGATCTTCACCTTTTGGCAGATCATACATTTAGAAACGAAGGTGGAAACATCCTGCTTCATACCACTCCACCAAAAGTGTTGCTTGATTTCGTGGTACATCTTGGTAGAACCCAGATGTATGGTAAATGGAGAACTGTGAGCTTCAGTCAACACAGCTTCCCTGAGTGTAGAGTCATCAGGAATCACTAGTCTAGTGCCCTGCCATAAGATACCGTCGTTGTCAACACGAAACTACGTCTGGTGATCAAGGTTCTGAATGATAGCCCAAATCTCACCATCGTCCTTCTGAGCTTCCTTGATCATAGAATGTAAGTCTGGTTCCACTCTAAGATTAACCTAGTAACCGTGTTGTCCTCGTACACAAAACTCAATATCAGTCATCTCTAGGTCACGAATGATCTCTGCAATCCAGATGCCAACAATCATACCCGACCTACTACTTAGAGCATCTGCCACCACATTCGCCTTACCAGGATGGTACTGAATGTTGGTGTCGTGGTCCTTCAATATCTCTAACCATCTCCTCTGTCTCATGTTTAGTTCCTTCTGGGTGAAGATGTACTTGAGACTCTTGTGGTCGGTGAATATGTCACATGGTTCACCATACAAATAATGTCTCCAGATCTTCAACACGAAAAAACTGTTGCAAGCTCTAAATCGTAAGTAGGATAGTTCTCTTCATAAGGTTTTAGCTGCCGTGATGCGTATGCAATAACCTTTCCATGTTGCATGAGAACGCAGCCTATACCCTTTCCTTAAGCGTTACTAAAATTGAGTATATTGAAGTTCGTTTCTCTCTATTCTTGACCAATTGAAAGTCCTAAAAATCTCAAGTTTATGATTGTTCTTGGTTGATAGGAATTTTTGGATATTCTATGTCTATTTCAAACAACACGTAAAAATTGGTGAAAAATATTAAACTACGTAACCGTAAAACACAATTACCAAATTTTTATTCACAAAAGGACAAAATGTAAGAACATAAAAGTAATGTGCTAAAACTGTAAAGATATTGAAACTACTAAGCTTGAAATGTAAATTTCAGGAAGTAAAAGGACCAAGAGTGAAAATTCTAACAAATTAGTAACTAACTATAACAAACTTACAAACTAACTAACTGAAAATGACAAGTTGTTAAAAGATAAAGGATGAGATAGTTTCAAACCCTAATTACTTGAAAGATTAGCAACTATTACAAACAGATACAAACTACAAGGACTAGAATGCAATTAATAAGAACTTCTAAACAAAAATGGGCATCAACCAATCAATAAGCTCGTATGAGCTTAATACTGAACCAAATAAGCTCAAACAAGTTTCAAAAGACTTAAAATCAACAATCAGTTAGACTTGTATGAGGAAAAAGCTTGAAACCAAGTAGAACTCAAATAAGCTCAAACCAATAAGCCATGAATAAGCTAACTGAAAATTGAGACATGCACATCTAGATTTTTAATCTCAAACTTGTTAAACAACTTATTAAGAGTATGGAATGTTTTTCCTTTTTGAAAACGATCAAGTGAATAAGCAGGAAAATGGAATTAAGCTAAAACATAGCTTATTTGACTTTTGTTGACCAAAAATGGAAAAAGCTCAAAATCTCCAAATCTTTTCACCACAAGTTCCTAAACAGGTTTATGAAAGAAAATTACCAGTTTTATGAAGTAGATTTTACTCTACAAGAAAACAGTCCACCCTATATTACAGAAACTTGACTTTGCTCAAATGCTTATTAAAAAGCTGATTTCTAGCTGAATTCTAAAGACTGTATAATTTCCTTCTACAGAATTAAACTTTGGATGTTAAGACACATATAGGAACTTGTTTCAAGCAAATTGGTTGAGAAATGAACAAATAACAACGAATTGAAAGTAGCTAGTTTTCTGAATGAAAAGAACACAGATTTCAACCCAAACCTTTTCTTGACCAATTGCCTGTTTGACCTCAACTTTGACCACAAAACTTAACACAAATGTTTCCAAAGGTTTACTGATCAAGAATAAGCAAATCTTAACAAGTTTACCAAACTTGTATTACTAAATCTTGACAGATCCAAACAACAGTTATGAAAACTAAATTGAACTTTTACAAAGAGATTTTGATTAGAAGATTGAATCAAGCTAATTCTGGTATCAAGACAGATTCAAGAAGTAAAATGAAGAGTTTTTAGCACAAAGTCAGACTTGTTAACAGACTAAACCACAAAATGCACTCAATTAACTATGACTGATGAACACCAAACTGAAATCAAGTAAAAACATTATTAAGGATACAATTCTACTAACAAGCTATCAAAACTATCAAGATTACACTAATCAAACCAAAGCACATGATTAGAGCAGCATATTATGTCTACACTAGAATTTAGCATGCAATCAACATTTTAGTGGAATTTAAAAACAGAATTTAGCAAACTTTTTAGCTAAGGCATCCTTTGATGGAGGAGTGTGGCGCTGAGCCAACTCAAATCTGCACTAGAACTACACCAAGATCACCATTAACCAATCAACAATCTCAAAAAACCATGTCTGATAAAAATTACCCAAAACAGCTACAATCTTCTTAACAGCTACTTGAAATGAACTGAATCAGCAACAAACTCTTCACAAAGCTTCCATTGATCAAGAGTGACCAATAGAAACTCAAAGTAACAATAGTAACAGTATTGGAGAATGAGTAAGTGAATTGAAGGATAGAGAAAGGAAATGGATATTTTTTGGATTTTACTGATTGATGAAGGTAAATCTGTTACAACTACCTAACTGAATCTACCACTAACTCTCAAGAGTGTGTCAAACTCTTGAGAGAAGTTTACTAACTGAATGAATAACAGAAATGGGAGAGAAAATCTAAGGTGTGTGTGTTTTTACACACTTAGCTACTTGTTACAAATGAAGATACAAATGCCTATTTATAGAGTGAAAGTGAGAAGTAGTTGGGGGTAGTGACGTGTCTTGACCAATCAATTGCTGCCAGGTGTCCTTTTCTGGTAAATTGCAAATTCTCATCAAGAACACCAAAAGGGCTTTTCTTCCTCTTTGATCCTCAGCTTAATTGACTTGTATATCTGGATTCGTCTTCTCAAACCGAGCACTTTTCATGTAGAAAGTTTAATGTGTAACGCATTATAGCCAAATCCACGTTCTGGGCTTGTTTGAAGAAGAAAGTGACACGTGTCATCTTTTGATTTGCTCTCTGCCCTTCACTCGGATCATTATCCAAACTGGATAAAAGGGATTATTGAATGGCGCATTTTCATTGGTGGAAAATGAAACAAGTGGAGTGCACTGTAGCAGATTCGTTATATAACTTTGCAAATTGGCAGAACTAGTCCTTGTACTTGGCAGATTTATATTTTGGACTTCAAACTTCATTTCTTTGGCAAATATGATCCTTCAACTTGTATTCTTGAATAGTTTAGCCCTTTGACTTGGTTGACTTTAGAGTTGACCAGGTTTGACTTTGATCTTGACTTTATCTAAATTGCACTTTAAGTCCCTCAACTTTTGAGTATTGTCAAGATAGGTCCTTCATCTTCAATTGATTTGTCATATTTGATCCTTCTCTTGTCTTTTCATCATAAATGAGCTTGATTTCCTCTTGTTTGCTTGAAAATGTATCCTTGTTACCTATTTAAGCACAAACACAAAACACACCACATAATTCTGCTTTATAGCACAAAAGTTAGGTATTTTCCATGTGTTTTAGGGTGATTTGTTGATTAATTGATATGAGATTTTGCTCATATCAAATCCTCTACACTTCAACATTGCCATGACCTCATGCAATGCTATATTTTAAAGCACAATGTTACATTTTCCTCATAATTAACCCACCTTGGCCAATATGGAATGCTATTACACTACTCTACTATATATGATGCATGATTTTGATTTTATACAATGCAATGCAAAGAAAGCAATTCTATTTATATATTTTTGAATTTTCTTGAAATGGTTTTGATGGAAAAACTCATAAAGAAGTCAATGACTTAAATTAGGGCTTTGGTACCATGGACACTTATCACCCTCAAGTTTCACTTTCCCCATACCAAGCTTAAAAATAGGATCATTATATTCACAAGTAAAGAGTGCATCAACTTATTCATGACAATTAAATGTGGAATCGGTTATTATTTGAGAAAATTGCTTGAAGGCAAATTTGTCATTATTTGAAGCGTGAAATATAAGAAATGTAAAATCCAAAAATAAGGAAGCACGGTTTTAATCCTAAGTAATCCTCTCATCCATTACTTGAAAAACCGCTCACAATTAATATAAGTCCGTTTCAAGAATAATAAGTCATTCGCCTTATGTGTAAAATCCTCATGTCATGCATTAATAAGTAGCTACACACTCGCTAAGGAAAGAAAAATAAAACTCACGTAATAATTTACATCCTCCGCCTTTTTGAGACTTTGGATCTTCAATCCCGCAACCCGTAAAGGTAATATTAGATTGGAGCAACTATTAAATTCCCGCAACCCATCAAGGTAATATTAGAATCTAATAGTTACTATAATTAACACTTCACTGCCCCTCTTGGAAGTCTTGTAATTATTCTTTTTCTTTTCTTTTTTTTTTCTCTAGCCACTCATTTTTTTTCATAAGCCGCTCTTATTTTTTTTATTCCTCACAAAGAAAGTTGAAAAGAATAAAAGGAAAAACACCCTCTAAATATTAAGCATGACATATGTCTAGTACACATAAAACGTTCTAACTTAGAATCTTAAGACGTAATCATACCAACCATGAATGATTAGACAAAAATGCATAAGAGATTACAAACCAATTGAAACCGTTCTTGATTATTTATTAACATATATACATGCGAAGAAATAGAGGTAAAGATAAGAAGGGTTTAGCCACAAGTAATTATCATGAAGTTTATCTAGCCCTTTTATACTTTCTTCAACTCTATCATCTCCCATTCTCCACAAATTTAAAGTGTCAAATAATAAGAGTGGTGGATGCTTAGCCTAATAGACCAATTAAGGTCTACATGGTTAAGGATACTAGCTAGAGAATGCTTTTATAAGCAAACTCGGGTTGAGTCAAAGTATCCATGGCGGGCCTAATATGTCAAAGATATCTAAATTTGTTAAACCATGTCCTTATTATATTTTTTTTCTCTTTTTCAACTTTTCATAAAGAACAAAAGAAGAAATATATACAATGCCAATATGTTATGCAAATGAAAAATGATTGATTCAAAAATTATGAATGCATATTTTGGTGGCCAAAGTAGATCAAAAATTTGAAAAATGTTTGAAAAATTAATTTTCCATGTTATCATGAAGGTCAATGACAAAGTCTATGTAAGGTCACTTCGATAGAAGACCCCCTACACTTAAGCTAAACATTGTCCTCAATGTTTAAGAGCATGGAAGTATAAACTTCCCCTACACTTATGACAATGAATAGACTTTGCTTAACCCAAGTTAAGGAAAGATCAACTATAGTGAATTCATTTTTAAAGCACAATGTGTCTATGAAAAATCACAATAGTAACGAATGAACCGGATACAAGGGCCTCCTCCATAAGCTCCAAAGCACGTGATGAGTGAGAAACCCTACAAACAACATGAAGACAAAATAAGGTCTCCCCTACACTTCTCATCAACTCTCCATCCTTATTTCTAACCTACAACACTCTAAGTCTAAAACTTCTAAACCTAGTTATTCAAGCTTGATTTAAGGAGTCTCTAGCTCGACTCTTCCCACAATGAATTAATTCATGGGGAAAATAGGGATCTCTTGGACCATTTCCATAAAAATGTCCTCCCACAAAGTAGTGCTTAACACGGTGACCATTCACTTTGAAATTGGGACCATCGGGTTGTGACAACTCAATAGTTCCATATGGAAATACTTGAGCAATATTGAATGGACCGGACCATCTCGACTTAAGCTTGCCCGTAAAGAGTTTCAACCTTGAGTTAAAGAGGAGAACCGACTCTCCAACTTTGAACTCTCGGTTCTTAATCTTAGCATCATGTAATTGCTTAGTCTTCTCCTTATAAAGCATTGAGTTCTCATAAGCATTGGCTATCAATTCATCCATTTCTTGAGTTGGTCCTTTCTATGTGAACCGGCTTGGTTTAAATCAAAGTTAGCCCACTTGAGAGCCCAAGAAGCCTTATGCTCTAACTCGAATGGGAGGTGGCATGCTTTTCCATAGACAAGCCTATATGGAGTACAACCAATTGGTGTCTTAAAAGCCGTCCTAAAAGCCCACAAAGCATCATCAAGCTTATCTGGCCAAGAAACTCGATGCTCTGCCACCGTTCTTTCCAAAATCTTCTTTAAACCACGATTTGTGACCTCGGTTTGACCATTGGTTTGAGGGTGATACGCGGTAGAAATTCTATGATTAACACCATACTTCTTCATAAATCTCGTGAATTGATCATTAAAAAAGTGAGTACCACGATCACTTATGACGGCCCGAGGTACACCAAATCTAGCAAATAATTGCTTCAAAAATTTCACTACAACTCGAGCATCATTAGTAGGTAAGGCTTTGGCCTCAACCCACTTTGACACATAATCCACCGCTAGGAGTATGTACTTATTTCCCATAGAAGATGGAAAAGGTCCCATGAAATCTATTCCCCACACATCAAAAATCTCACACTCTTGAATGAAGTTTTGTGGCATCTCATCTCGTTGAGTAATTTTGCCTTGTCTTTGACATACATCACAAAATTTCACCATCTCTTGGGCATCTTTGTATATGGAAGGCCAATAGTAACCCGAATCAAAGACTTTCTTGGCGGTGTAGTTGGGCCCAAAATGTCTACCCGTAGGTCCCTTATGACAAGCTTCTAAAATCTTAAATGCCTCAGGCCCATCTACACACAGTCTAATGCTTTGGTCCGCACATTGCCTAAAGAGGTAAGGGTCATCCCAAAATTAATACTTCACTTCATTAAGAAATTTCTTCTTTTGTTGGGAAGTGAGACCCTCTATTAGCACATCCCCCACAATATAGTTTGCAATATCCGCAAACCAAGGGGTGGCATCCTCTTGAGAAGAGATTGACATGAGCTCCTCTAATGGAAAGGATTCATTGATTTCCTTATGAGGCAAATCTCCTTGAAAAGGATGCTCAAGTCTACTCAAGTGATCCGCCGCTAAATTCTCGGCTCCTTTCTTATCTAGAATCTCTATCTTAAATTCTTGGAGCAATAAAACCCATCTCAAAAGTCTAGGCTTAGCATCTTGCTTTGTCATGAGATACTTGAGAGCGGAATGATCTGTATATACTATGGTTTTGGATAGCACAAGATAGGGTCTAGATTTCTCAAAGGCATAGACTATAGCAAGCAACTCTTTTTCCGTGGTAGTATAATGAAGTTTTGCACCCGTCATGGTTTTACTAGCATAGTGTATAGGTTGAAAATGCTTATTCACTCTTTGTCCTAGCACGGTCCCCACGGTATAATCACTAGCGTCACACATAAGCTCAAAAGGCAATTCCCAATTTGGAGAAACCAAAACGGGACCCTTAGTCAACTTTTCCTTAAGTATCTCAAAAGAGTCCAAACACTCTTGGTTGAAAATGAAAGGAGCCTCTTTTTCCAAGAGGTGGGTCATCGGTCTTGCTATCTTAGAGAAATCTTGTATGAAACGTCTATAAAACCCCCGCATGACCCAAAAACTCCTAACTCCTTTCACCGTGGTAGGTAAGGGAAGCTTAGCAATCACATCTATCTTAGCACGGTCCACTTCTAATCGTTTGTTGGATATCTTATTTCCCAAGACAATCCCCTCTTTAACCATGAAATGACACTTTTCCCAATTAAGAACAAGACGTGTTTCTTCATACCTTTTTAGCATACGTTCTAAATGGGAGAGACAAGAGGTGATTGAATCTCCAAAAACTGAGAAATCATCCATGAAAACTTCCATAGTTTGCTCAATCATGTCATGGAAAATTGCCATTAATAAGTGTGAAAACACTTATCCTTTTACCACTTATTTCCAATAATAACAAGACCAAAACGAGTATTTTATGTCGTAAAAGTAGGAATTATGCGTGGTTTGTGTTTTTATTGTGTTTTAGGACCAAAAGATGAAAAAGGAAGAAAACATGGGCTATCAGGGGTTTTTATCAAAGAAAACGAGAAAAGACGAAGTCAAAAGATCAAGAGTGCAAAAAGAACGGAAGTCCAAGGCCTATCTGAAGATTTATCGAGGAAAAAGTCTAAATACAGAAGTTTAATGAAGTCGAAGAACTCAAGTCTAATTATAGAAGAAAATTAGAAGACGAGTTCAATTTACATCGACAAATCCCGAGACGACGTCGAGAAAGACAAAGAATTAAAATCGAGTCGAGAAGAAAGAAAGAAAGAAGGAAGCACATGCACCTCCCCATCTCCTATAAATACCCTCCTAAAGACACATTAGGAGCGTGTTAGCTAGTTATTTCTCTTTCTTTAGTTTTTATTTTAGATAGAGAAAGTGTTTAACTTTCTCTCACTAAAACTTCATCTTTTCTTTCAAGTTTAAGCTTTATTTAATCTTTGTATTTGAGTTTCATTAATCAAAAAGTTCAAGTTTAAGCTTTTAATCTTTAATCTTCTTCTACCTTTCTTGATTTTAAATTGTCCTTGATCCGAAATATTAATGAAACGTGTTTGATTTTGATGATTTTGTGATTAAAAAGTTTATCTTTTTATTTCTTTCTAAGTCTTACACGGATTAAGCTTTGAGCTATTCATGCTTATTGGCTTATTTAGTGTTTAGCTTATTGCTTTTAGTTTTCTCAAAAAGTTTAGTCTTTTTAAAAGTTTCTTTTATAAAATTTGCAAATTTCGTATTTTAAAAGCTTTCTAATTTATGCTTGGTTTCATTTGGTTAAGATTTGGATAAGTGCTTATCCGTGTATGCTTATTGGAACTGCTTATTGGGATTTTTGCTTATTTCACTTGCATCGGATTACTTTGCCCTCCATCGCAAAGTTAGGGCTTAAACATTGCGATGGTACATGCAGAAAGTTTATTTGTGATCGCAATAACCCAAGGGGTTCTACTTTGCGATCAAGAGAACATCCCCCTTATTCCGATCGTGATTGCGATAGCTCATTGCGATCGCACGTTGCGACGGGTCTTAAAGTTTTATTAAGACGAAACGCTGCCCAATTTTTGTTAGTACTATTCCGATAGAAGTTACATTATTTCGATGCTTTGAACATTCTGACAGCTTCATTTCACATTCAGATAGAGTAACATTCCGATAGGAATTATTCCGATAGATAGTGTATTCCGATACTCAACTTCAATATTCCGACAGAATTCATGTGTGATATTCCGATGGGTAGTATTGCGATCAATATTGCGATGGTTTAGACATTGCGACAGTCTTTTCATTCCAATACTTTCCATCTCATTAATTAGTTTACTTTACTTCGTTGATTTATTTTTCAAGTTTTAAATTCATTACGTATAATTTCCAAATATTGCACGCTTCCCGAAACCTTTGTTTTTACCAAGTGTTTTTCTATAATTTTTAGTTTAATTTTTTTAAGCTTTATTTTTACTCAACGACATTTTTATATTTTCTTTTAGTTTAAAATAGGTAATCAAACAACCCATTTTATTTTCCACCAAGAACGACCGAGTCGCACTAATTAACAGTAATCAATTCGAAAATATCGGTTTAACGAACTTTCATACGAGGCAAAACCTTGTATTAAATGGCGCCGCTGCCGGCTCTTTTCGTTAAGATTAACGGTTTTTAGTGAGAGACGCGTTGTATTTTGGGATCCGTTCATTCGTGAATGTTATTTTCCTTGCTTAAAAATTTTCAATAAAATCCATAAAAATTTAAATTTTTTTTTCAAAAATACAAAAACATTAAAAAATCATAAAAAGCATTCTTTTCCAAAGTTTGCACCAAAAAGATTTTATTTTTACAAGTACATATATATTCTTTGTTTCTTTGGTTTCTTTCTCTTTTGCAGGTGTATGCGTACTAGATCTTCAACTTATCCA
Source organism: Glebionis coronaria (assembly GCA_025667525.1). Lineage (NCBI taxonomy): Eukaryota > Viridiplantae > Streptophyta > Magnoliopsida > Asterales > Asteraceae > Glebionis > Glebionis coronaria. Next base: position 1,307,292 of record JANFOE010000213.1, read on the forward strand.
GAGCCCGAGACTCGTGAAGATTTAGATATGGCTGGTGTGCACAACAACAATAACAACACACCTCTACCCAATTTAAATAACAATAACAACAACAATGTTCCCCCACCCGAATTACGAACAATGGAGGAGCTTTGTCAGCCAACAATGAACGGACGCGGAGGACCGATTGCGCCGATGCAAATCACGGCTTCTGAATTTTCGTTGAAGCATCACATGATCCAGCAAGTTCAAAACGCTTGTCATTTTCGCGGATTACCCGATGATGATGCCAACAAACACCTCGACAAATTCATTACCGTCACCCAAAGCATGAAACTTCCGGGTGTTACTATGGATTTCCTTCGCCTACATCTCTTCCCACACACTTTATCCCACCATGCTGAGAAATGGTTTGATCGTCTTCCCAAAAACTCAATTCATACATGGAATGACATGACTCAACGCTTTTTGTCGCGCTACTTTCCACCATCCATGGTCACTAGTCTTCGCAACCAAATCAGTGGATTTACTCAAGAACCTGATGAGTCGATTTTTGATGCTTGGGAATGTTATAATGTCTTGATCGACCGTTGTCCGAACCATAACATGCTCCCTGTTACTTTGATTGATACCTTCTACAATGGTTTAACTTTTTGTGATCGTGATCCGATTAATGTTGCCACCGGTGGTACATTCATGAAGAGAAGACCTGAGGAGTGTAGAGAGCTTATAGAGAACATGACCACTCACCACAAAAATTGGGAGTCGTCCGCATCCTCAAGATCAAACCCGAGAGTCAATGTTTCTTCTACTTCAGCAACCCCAGATATGACCGAATTCACTCGCATGATGGCCGAAATGAACAAAAGTATTCTACTCGTAGCTACGAATCAACAACAACAAGCTAAAGCTGTAGCAACTTCTTGTGAGATTTGCGGGGATTCTCATTCATACACCGATTGTCCTTATACTCATGACAATCCGGAAAATATGTATGCCGCCAACGGTAACTTTTCTATGGGAGGCTATCAAGCACGTCCTCAAGGAGACCGTAATTTGCTTAGTTATCGTTCGAAGAACTTTCTTTCACCACCCAGTTTTCAATCCCATAATAGACCACCACCACCTCAATTGAACAACACACAATACCCACCAAGGAACCAAGGCCAAAGAAGTAACTACCAAGGGAATTCTTCTAATAATCAAAGGAATTATAACTCAAATCAAGGGAATTTTAATAGTCAAAATCAAGGGGCTTTTAATGGGCAAAACCAAGGGTTTCAAAATAACAACTTTAACCAAGGTTTTAATAATAACAATGCTTATCAACAACAATATCCAAACCAAGGTTTTCAAAATCAAGGGCAAAACACGAATTCCCCTTCAATGGACTTGGTTCTTTAAAAGTTGACTGATAAGTTGAGTGAACATGAGAAAATCATGTCTGCTATGCAAGAATCGAGTGATAAGAAATTTATGCTAATGTTTCAAGCCATTAATCCCCAAGGCCCACCCCAAGGTACTCTCCCTTCTAACACCGTGACCAATCCTAGGGCCAACGTTAATGCCATCACTACTAGGAGCGGTAAGATCATCGTTGAACCTTCTTCTTCACCAACTAACCAAGGACCCGAGATTCCTTCTACTTGTGATATACCACCCGTTATGCCTTCATCTGCACCTTATGTCCCACCGATACCTCAAGTTTATACCACACCTTCGGTTCCAAAACCGATCCCTCCAACTTCCACTTCTACCCCTCCACCACCCAAGGATGTGAGTGAGAATTCCATTCCAAAGCCTTCATCTCAACCTAATATACCTTATCCCTCAAGGTTGAGGAAAGATAAGTTGAAAAACAAGGATGATATTCAGGTTTCTAACTTTCTTAGAATGTTTAAACAACTGAATTTCAACATCTCCTTTGCTGAGGCTCTCGCTCACATGCCTAAATATGCTAAGATGTTAAAGGATCTTTTAAGTGATAAGGAAAAATTGCTCGACATCGCCAATACCCAATTAAATGAGAATTTTGCTGCCGTTCTTTTAAGAAAACTTCCAGTTAAGTTAGGAGATCCCAGTCGTTTCTTGATTCCTTGCAACTTCCCCGGGGTAGAGAATTGTATGGCCCTAGCCGATCTAGGTGCTTGTATAAACTTAATGCCATTAAGTGTTTGGAAACGATTATCTCTACCCGAGCTAGTCCCCACACGAATGACATTAAAATTAGCCAACCGTACGGTTGCTTATCCGGTGGGGATAGCCGAAGACGTCTTCGTCGGTGTCGACAAATTCACCTTTCCGCGGATTTTGTTGTCGTTGACTACGAGATGGACCCCCGTGTTCCATTAATCGTTGGACGTCCATTCTGAGGACCGGTAGCAATCTCATTGATATAGCCGCGGGCGAATTAATCATGAGAGTTGGTGACGATAAAATCGTCTTCAACATGGGAAAACTTTCTAAGCAACCTTCTGAAAACGAGAGTGTTAATTTCATTAACGTTCTTGATGAGGCTTGTGAAGACCATTTCAAAGACGCTTGTAAAAGTGGTTCTTCTTCTCTTCCCATTGTTGAGACCGTTGCCTCTATTGCTCCATCACTAACTCTATTTGGAGAAAGTGATTTCATTTTGAAAGAATTTGAAGCAACTTTGGGAGATGTCGACTTACAATATGACGATTATCCCTCCAATTGGGATGAAGACATGCGTACGATTGAGAAACTTCTCAATGAGGACCATATTTCTCCACCATCTCCTAAGGATATCTCTATCGATGATCCGAATTTGACTACGCCTTCCATCGAAAATCCTCCAGATTTAGAGTTTAAGGATCTGCCGTCTCATCTCGAGTACGTTTTCCTTGAAGACAACAAGAAGTTACCCGTCATCATCACAAAGGACTTGAAAGAAGAAGAAAAATCTCGCCTTATCGTCGTGCTAAAAAATCATAAGAAAGCGATTGCTTGGAAAATCTCTGATATTCGTGGAAGTGATCCTCACTTTTGCACACATAAAATTCTCATGGAGGACGATTTTAAACCCACTATTCAAAACCAAAGAAGGGTGAATCCTAAGATCCATGACGTTATCAAAAAAGAGGTTATCAAACTTCTTGATGCGGGAATTATCTACCTATCTCGGATTCACCATGGGTTAGTCCAGTCCATTGTGTGCCTAAGAAAGGCGGAATCACCGTTGTGCCCAATGAAAACAACGAGTTGATTCCTACTCGTCTCGTTACAGGGTGGAGAGTTTGTATAAACTATCGCAAACTCAATGATGCTATGAGAAATGATCATTTTCCCCTTCCTTTTATGGACCAAATGCTTGAACGTCTAGCGGGTAATGACTATTACTGCTTTTTAGTCGGTTTCTCTGGGTATTTTCAGATTCCCATCGATCCTAAAGACCAAGAGAAAGCCACATTCACTTGTCCTTATGGAACATTTGCTTATAAAAGAATGCATTTCGGATTATGCAATGCTCCTGGGACTTTCCAAAGGTGTATGATGGCTATCTTCCATGACATGGTTGAAGAAACTATGGAAGTCTTCATGGATGATTTCTCGGTCTATGGTGACTCCTTCTCTTCTTGCCTTGCCAATTTGGAACACCTGCTTAAGCGGTGCGAAGACACTCGCCTTGTTTTAAATTAGGAAAAATGCCACTTCATGGTAAAAGAAGGCATTGTGCTTGGACATAAAATCTCAATATCCGGTCTTGAAGTGGACCGTGCTAAAGTGGATGTCATAGCCAAATTACCTCCACCTTCAACCGTGAAGGGTGTGAGAAGTCTCCTTGGTCATGCGGGCTTCTATCGTCGATTCATTCAAGATTTTTCTAAAATCGCTCGCCCGATGACCCACCTCTTGGAAAAAGATACTCCTTTTATCTTTTCTAAAGAGTGTCTTGAATCCTTCAATCTTCTTAAGGACAAGCTAACTAAGGCACCGGTCTTGGTTACCCCTAATTGGGAGCTACCTTTTGAATTGATGTGTGATGCTAGCGACTTTGCTATTGGAGTGGTTTTGGGACAAAGAGTGAACAAACACTTCCAACCAATCCATTATGCTAGCAAGACAATGACGGGGGCTCAATTGCATTATACCACTACCGAAAAAGAGCTTTTAGCTGTAGTGTATGCTTTTGAGAAATTCCGCCCCTATCTTGTTCTTTCCACCACAATCGTGTACAACGATCATTCCGCGTTAAAGTACTTGTTGACTAAGCAATATTCTAAGCCAAGACTTCTTCGTTGGGTTTTGCTCCTTCAAGAATTTAAAATTAAAATTCGTGACAAAAAGGGAGCCGAAAACCTAGCCGCGGATCATCTAAGTAGACTTGAGGATCCTTATCAAGGGGATCATCCGAATCAAGAGATCACTGACTCTTTTCCCCTTGAGGCTTTAATGTCTATCAACTCCAATCTTGATGACACCCCGTGGTTTGCGGACATTGCAAACTACTTAGCGGGTGGTATTTTTATCGAAGGGTTAACATCCCAACAAAAGAAGAAGTTCTTTAAAGATGTTAAGACTTACTTTTGGGATGACCCTTATCTCTTCAAACAATGTGCTGATCTGATTATTCGTCGGTGTGTTGATGGACCCGCAACTTTAGACATTCTCGAAGCTTTCCATAAAGGACCCACCGGTGGTCACTTTGGTCCCAACTACACCGCGAAGAAAGTGTTTGACTCGGGATTCTATTGGCCTACCATTTATCGTGACGCTCACGAAATGGTTAAAAATTGTGATGCTTGCCAACGCCAAAGCAAGATAACACATAAATATGAGATGCCTCAAAATTTCATACAAGAATGTGAAATCTTTGATGTATAGGGCATCGACTTTATGGGGTCATTTCCATCATCTAAAGGGAACAAATACATCCTCGTAGCCGTTGACTACGTTTCTAAATGGGTTGAAGCAAAGGCTCTCCCTACGAACGATGCGAGGGTGGTTGTTAACTTTTTGAAGCAGCTTTTTGCTCGATTCGGTGTTCCTCGTGCTATCATTAGTGACCGCGGGACTCATTTTTGCAATGATCAATTTGCACGAGACATGGCTAAGTATGGTGTCAATCACCGTCTTTCCACCGCTTATCATCCTCAAACAAATGGTCAAGCCGAGATATCTAACCATGGATTGAAACGAATTCTTGAGCGTACTGTGGGAGAGCATCGTGCCTCGTGGGCCGATAAGTTAGATGATGCTTTGTGGGCTTTCCATACCGCTTATAAGACCCCGATTGGTTGTACACCTTATCGTCTTGTGTACAGGAAAGCATGCCACCTCCCTATTGAGCTGGAACATAAGGCGTACTGGGCCTTAATGTGGGCTAACTTCGACATCAACAAAGCCGGCGATCTTCAGAAGATTCAACTCAACGAGCTCAATGAACTGAGGAATGAAGCTTACGAGAACTCATTGATCTACAAGGAGAAGACCAAGATCATTCATGATGCAAGAATTAAGAACCGAGAGTTCCACGTTGGTGATCAAGTCTTACTCTTAACTCTCGGTTGAAGATCTTCTCGGGCAAGCTGAAGAGCCGTTGGTATGGTCTATTCACCATCGCCAAAGTCTTTCCCTATGGCACAATTGAGCTTTCTCAGCCAAATGGGCCCAATTTCAAAGTGAATGGGCAACGCGTGAAGCTGTACTTTGGTGAGGACATCTCTTATGAGATGATTCCATCCCTCACCACGTTTCCCTTGAATTAGTTCTGGGTCGAGTCAGGCTCGTGACTCGGTTAACAAAAACAAGCGCTTCTCGGGAGGCAACCCGTTGATCTATCCTTTACCGTTTTCATAATAAGTGTAGTGGGAGCCCCGTATGTGTTTTTTATCTTGTTTCTTTTGATGTACAGGGATTAAAAGCTTCAAAGATCCATTCTCGATAACTTTTGACGAACCGTGATCCCGTGTGCCAGTCTTCCTGGTTCTATCCTAAACTGTCGTGATTCAATATTTCATATATTATATGTTCACATAGGAATCACTATAGTTGTCCTTTCCTTAGCAAGATTTAAACAAATTGCACAATGTCCTAAGTGTAGGGGAGATTACTCCCACATGCTTAAACATTGAGGACAATGTGTATATCAAGTGTAAGGGGGACTTCTATCGAAGTAAGTGGTCTTTTCCACGAATTAGCCCTCATTTTAACCGGAAAATTTTGATTTTTCGACATTTTTTAAAATTGTTAATCTATTTTGGCCTAGTAGTATAGTAGTATTCTCCTTTGTTATCGTTATTTACTTTCTGTGTTAGAATAAATTTTTAATAAAGTGGTTTTAAATTTTTCAACGTCGTGAATCTTTTGACTCAACCCGGGTTTACTTATCCAAGTTTAATCTAGCTAGTATCCTTAACGTGTTTAAGTCAAGTTTTGCTAGGCTTTTTTTATAGGGAACTTTAAAACGCGAAAGTCTTAACTCTCACGAGTTAGGAACAAGAACTTTTCGCAAGTTCCTATAATTGATCCTAGAGAGTTGTTTATCAAGGGAACTTTAAAATGCGATTTCTAAACTTGAAAAAGTCTAAGAATTTGCAAGATCCTATAGATAACTCGAAAACCCAAAACTTTGATTTAATTGGCTAAGCATCCACGAATCTCATTCCTTGAGATTTTAAATTGTGGAGAACGAGAGATGATAAAGTCAATTATAAGTTTGGTATTCTTTCATGAATTTATGTGAGTTGATTATAAGCTTTTTCTCCCATCGCTTGCTAATAAATTTATCTGCAATAAATAAGGTTGTACGATTTGAAAAGTTACTTAGCTTCTAGCACAAGATCGTTTAAAAGTTGCTCGGTATTAATTAGAGTTTATAGCCAAGGCATAACTTATTGAAGCGGGATACCAAGATTGGCAAGTCCGAAAAGGTCCTAACAAGACATGAGGGCTACATTTTGTTGCTAAAGATCCAAAAGTGATGTGAAGAATCATTTATCGAAAATCAATATGAAGGATCGAGACACACGACGAAAAGCAAATACTCCCCTAAAGATCATGGAGAAGTCTATCCGAAAAGACCCTAGCAAGGTATGAGGATAAATAGATCCAAGTCCTAAAAGGAGGCGGATCGTTGTATATCAAAGTCCAAAATAAAGATTGGAGAAAAATGAAAAAGTCGTGGTCCAAATATGAAGAATCTCTCAAAAACTTCAAGTGAAGAAATTCCTATTATGAAGAGAAGACCATAATTTCAAGAACGTCTCTCAAAGATTCGAAGTATGAAGTCGCTGCCAAATATCAGTCTAAGAAAGGTCTCAAATCGTGAAGCGAGTTATGCCAAGATATGAACTTTAAGAGGTCCCGAGAAGCAGTTTTAAAAGATTTTGTCCTTTAGCTAACTATTGATTAAATCATCCCACTTTATTTTCAGCCTAAATAAACTATCGAAATAAGTCAAACAATGCATCCTCGTGATCATTCAAGACAAAATTAAAATATAAGAGATACACCTAGGAATAAGGGAGTCTAAGTGAATAATTAGCCCACATGAGTTTGTGTTAGTTTGCTGACTTATAATAACAATGATCTCGTTTATAAGCTTGGTTTGGGGAACGTGAAACTTGAGGATGATGAACATTCATGACGGCCAAAACCCCAATGTAAGTCTTTGATTTCTTTACTTGTTTTGTACATATTTCTATCTTTTTAGTTTCCTTAAATTTTAGTATTTAAATAAAGGCCAAGGTGGGTTATTTATGATGAGAAATGTAAACTTTGCTTTGAAATTAATGCATTGCATGAGGGCATTGCAATGGTCAAGTGTAGGGGATTTAATAAGTGTGAAAACACTTATCCTTTTACCACTTATTTCTAATAATAACAAGACCAAAACGTGTATTTTATGTCGTAAAAGTCGGAATTATGCGTGGTTTGTGTGTTTATTGTGTTTTAGGACCAAAAGATGAAAAAGGAAGAAAACATGGGCTATCACGGGTTTTTATCGAAGAAAACGAGAAAAGACGAAGTCAAAAGATCAAGAGTGCAAAAAGAACGGAAGTCCAAGGCCTATTTTGAAGATTTATCGAGGAAAAAGTCTAAGTACAGAAGTTTAATGAAGTCAAAGAACTCAAGTCTAATTATAGAAGAAAATTAGAAGACGAGTTCAATTTACATCGACAAATCCCGAGACGATGTCGAGAAAGACAAAGAATTAAAATCGAGTCAAGAAGAAAGAAAGAAAGAAGGAAGCACATGCACCTCCCCATCTCCTATAAATACCCTCCTAATGACACATTAGGAGGGTGTTAGCTAGTTATTTTTCTTTCTTTAGTTTTTATTTTAGAGAGAGAAAGTGTTTAACTTTCTCTTACTAAAACTTCATCTTTTCTTTCAAGTTTAAGCTTTATTTAATCTTTGTATTTGAGTTTCATTAATCAAGAAGTTCAAGTTTAAGCTTTTAATCTTTAACCTTCTTCTACCTTTTTAAAATTGTCCTTGATCCGAAATATTAATGAAACGTATTTGATTTTGATGATTTTGTGATTACAAAAGTTTATCTTTTTATTTCTTTCTAAGTCTTACACGGATTAAGCTTTGAGCTATTCATGCTTATTGGCTTATTTAGTGTTTAGCTTATTGCTTTTAGTTTTCTCAAAAAGCTTCGTCTTTTTAAAAGTTTCTTTTATAAAATTTGCAAATGTCGTATTTTAAAAGCTTTCTAATTTATGCTTGGTTTCATTTGGTTAAGATTCTGATAAGCTCTTATCCGTGTATGCTTATTGGAACTGCTTATTGGGAGTTTTTCTTATTTCACTTGCATCGGATTACTTTGCCCTCCATCGCAAAGTTAGGGCTCAAACATTGCGACGGTACATTCAGACAGTTTATTTGTGATCACAATAACCCACCCTACTTTGCGATCAAGAGAACATCCCCCTTATTCCGATCGTGTTTGCGATCGATCATTGCGACGGGTCCTAAGGTTTTATTAAGACGAAACTCTGCCCAATTTTTGTTAGCAATATTCCGATAGAAGTTACATTATTCCGATGCTTTGAACATTCCGACAGCTTCATTTCACATTCAGATAGAGTAACATTCCGATAGGAATTATTCTGATAGATAGTGTATTCCGATACTCAACTTCAATATTCCGACATAATTCATGTGTGATATTCCGATGGGTAGTATTACGATCAATATTTCGATGGTTTAGACATTGCAACAGTCTTTTCATTCCGATACTTTCCATCGCAATAATTATTTTACTTTACTTCGTTGATTTATTTTTCAAGTTTTAAATTCATTAGGTTTAATTTCCAAAAATTGCACGCTTCCCGAAACCTCTGTTTTTACCAAGTGTTTTTCTAGTAATTTTTAGTTTTATTTTTTTTAAGCTTTATTTTTACTCAACGACAATTTTATATTTGCTTTTAGTTTAAAACAGGTAATCAAACAACCCATTTTATTTTCCACCAAGAACGACTGAGTCGCACAAATTAACGGTAATCAATTCGAAAAGATCGGTTTAACGAACTTTCATACGAGGCAAAACCTTGTATTAGCCATCATACACCTTTGAAATGTCCCCGGTGCATTACACAAGCCAAAAGGCATTCTCTTGTAAGCAAATGTACCATAGGGACAAGTGAATGTGGTCTTTTCTTGATCCTTAGGGTCAATGGGTATTTGAAAATAACCTGAAAATCCATCTAGAAAGCAATAGTACTCATTTCCCGCTAAGCGTTCAAGCATTTGGTCCATAAAAGGCAATGGGAAATGATCTTTCCTAGTAGCATCATTGAGCTTCCTATAATCAATACAAACTCTCCAACCCGTAACAAGTCTAGTAGGAATAAGCTCATTGTTCTCATTGGGCACTACGGTGATTCTACCCTTATTAGGAACACAATGTATCGGGCTTACCCATGGAGAGTCTGAAATGGGGTAAATCATGCCCGCATCAAGGAGTTTGATAACTTCCTTCTTAATGACCTCATGGATTTTAGGGTTAACCCTTTTTTGGCTTTGAATAGCAGGTTTGTAATCATCCTCCATAAGGATTTTGTGTGTACAAAAATGTGGATCAATTCCCCTTATGTCGGATATTTTCCATGCTATGGCTTGCTTATGTTTCTTAAGAACTTCTATGAGTTTTTCTTTCTCATCCTCTTTTAAATCTATAGAAATGATCATGGGTAATTGGTATTTCCCCTCTAAGAAAGCATACTCTAGGTGGGATGGAAGGTCCTTAAGTTCAAGTGGAGGTGGACTCTCTGTGGAAGGTTTCACTATGGATGGATCATCATTGATTACTTCTTGTGGAATGGGTGAAGGAATGGGATCCTCATTGAGCAACTTTTGGATAGTGAGAATGTCTTCTTCCCAATTAATGGGAGAATCATCATTACCAAGGAAGTTGGACTCAAATTCCTCCAAGAGGAAATCACTCTCTCCAAAAGGTGTTAAGGAGGGAGCAATTGAGGCCACGGTCTCTACATGAGGCGTGTCTTCCCTAGTACTCTTACAAGCGTCATGGAAATGCTCATCACACACCTCATCAAGTACATCAACTATGTTAATGGTTTCACAAGCTTAAGACTTCTTAGTCACTTTTCCATCACACACTTTTCCTAACTTAAACACCACTTTCTCATCCTTAACTCTCATAATTAGTTCTCCCTCCGCCACGTCTATTAGAGTACGACCCGTCCTCAAAAATGGTCTACCAACAATTAGAGGAACTCTCGGGTCCATGTCATAATCAACCACTACAAAGTCGGCCGGAAAGGTAAACTTATCCACACCTACAAACACATCCTCCGCAATACCTACCGGGTAAGCTATGGTACGGTTGGCTAACTCAAGGGTCATCCTAGATGGAGTGAGCTCGGGAAGAGAGAGTTTTTGCCAAACCGATAAAGGCATGAGATTTATGCTTGCCCCTAGATCCGCCAATGCCATGCAATTTTACACCCCGGGAAAATTACAAGGGATCAAAAAGCACCCCGGATCATCAAGTTTTGTAGGTAAGGTTTTGAGCAAAACGGCAGAACAATTTTCATTAAGGGATGTGTTGGGAAATCAACTAATTTTTCCTTGTAGGAGAGTAGATCCTTGAACATCTTAGCAAATTTTGGCATGTAAGCAAGAGCTTCCGCAAAGGAGATGTTTATGTTGAGTTGCTTGAACATTCTTAAGAAGTTTGAGACTTGTATATCATCCTTGTTTTTCAATTTGTCCTTTCTCAATCTTGAAGGATAAGGAAGGTTCGGTTTAGGTGTAGGTGGAGTAGGTGTTGTAGTGGAAGATTTTTATTTGTTAGCTTCTTCATTGGAAGGTGTGGAAGGTAAAGGAGAAATGGGTATAGGTTGAGAAGGTGTTGGTGGTGAAGTAGTAGATCTTGGAGGTGGTGAAGAAGATGTAGAAGGCTTATCACAAGTTGGAATCATAGTGGGCTTAACAATAGAAGGTGTAGGAGGTGAAGGATCATTAGTCGTTTTTCCACTTCTTGTTGTAATAGCATTGACATTTGCCCTCGGGTTTGTTTGTGTGTTAGAAGGCAAAGCCCCTTGTTGTCTTTGATTTAAAAGCATCATAAACTTCTTGTTTGTTTCCTCATGCATTTCCTTCATTCTTTTCTCATTAGCTTGGAACCTCCTTTCATTCTCTTGATTCATTTTGTGAAGAAACTAAATGGTGTTATAATCATGTGGCACATTCCCTTGAAAACCTTGGGGTTGGAAAGGTGGAGGTTGATTGTAAAACCCTTGGTTGTTTCCTTGAAAGGTATTTCCTTGATTGTGAAAGGTATTTGGTGGTCTATAGTTGTTTTGTTGGTATTGTGGCCTTGGCCCTTGGTTCCTTTGTAACAATTGAGGAGGATTGTGTTGAGGTTGGGTGGGTGGTTGGGGTGGGAAACCGGGTGGAGCAAGGTAATTTTGTGATTTGTAAGAAAGGTTGTTTGGATTTATGTTTGGTTTGAAATGTTCTCGATGTTCTTCTTGGTAAGCATAACACTCCCCTTGATAACCTTAAACTTTATCACATTGTTGATAAGAATGGGGACCTCCACAAGTCTCACATGAAAGAGTAATAGCATGCACATCATTGGTGAAATTGTTCAAGGAAAGGCCCTTAATGGCTTGGATTAGTTCTTGATTTGCCTTAAGATTCATCTCATCATCCCTATCTATTCTTTGGAGTATCTCTTTGTGACTCTTGAAGATTTGGTTATCATAAGGTGTTTGAAAACTATTTTGGACAACATGAACCCTTTCTTCAAATTGTGTGTTAGTTTGCACCATTGCTTTGGTCTCAATAATGTCCCAAGCTTCTTGAATGGATTTAGCAAGAATATTTCCACCCGCGGAAACATTTAGTGAATCTTGGTGGTATGGTCTTAATCCATCATAAAAAGTGTTGATTTGGTGAACCTCATCGAATCCATGATTGGGGCATTTTCTCAATAACTCCTTGAACTCCTCCCAAGCATCACTAAAGGTTTGACTAGGTTTTTGTTGAAAGCCTATAATTAAGTTCCTCAAAGCCGTGGTCTTAGATGGAGGAAAGAACTTGTTCAAAAACTTCTTAGTGAAACCATCCCATGTAGTAATGCTCTTGGGTGGTTGTGTATCTAACCAATGCTTAGCAGGACCCTCTAGTGAAAATTGTACCAATATCAACTTAATGGCATCATGGGGAACTCCATTGTAGTTAATGGTGTTGCAAAGAGCAAGAAACTTCTTAAGGTGATCATGTGGATTATCATTCTTATTCCCAAAAAATGGTGTGTTTGAAACCATGTTAATCATAGATGTCTTTAGCTCAAATGTTTTTGCGGGAATATCGGGTATCTTGATACCATCGGCATATCCTTGCTCATTGGATTGCAAGTGCTCCATCAATGGTCGAGTATCAACTCCGGCCATGGATTCTTGTTGTGTGTGGATCAAAGCACGATTCTCGGGATCGGCTTGATGGACGGTGGTGTTTTTACTCTTTCTCTTTTTCTTCCTTTTGGGAGGAAGGGGTTTTACACCAAATGGTATTTGTGCATGCCCGCGAGTGAGCATGCAACTCAATACAAGGAGTGAGAGAGAAGCTCTCGTTCGACTTTGAAGAAGAAGGGATTATCCTCTTTGAGATTCAATATGAAATATCCACAAGAAAATATAATATATGTATGTACTACTTGGGTGCAAGACCCCCAATCAAGCCTTCCTTCTTAGAATACACACTAGTGAACGGGGGGTTAGGTGACGCGAAGCACTTAAGTACCTATTAACCCTTAGATGGCATTTTATAGCACATCGCCTTTCTATTCACTTTGTAGTTTGTATTCTTTGAATTATTGCCTATTGGAAGTATTTATCTATTCTTGCTTAATTAAATTTGATCGATACACGTGTCAAGGACCGGAACGCTCCCGAAAATGATGTATTGCCTCAGCAATACTTATGGAAGATATGTGTATTGGTTGTTCGTATATGTATACGTATCTACATATAATAATATAGAGAAAATATTTTTGTATTTATTTGGGGTTTTTAAAGAAAATACTATATGTACATAAAAACCAAGGAAATCCAATAATATATATTTTTGGGTGCAATCTCTTAGGAAAAGATTGCTCTTTGATATTTTTTTTGGTCAATTCTTTAGGAAAAGAATTGTTTTTGTTATTTTTTAGTTTTTATATTTTTATATTTTATATTTTTTTATGTTTTTGATTTATGATACCTAAAAATAACGTTCACGAGGTGAACGGATCCCAAAAGCCAATGAAAACCGTCAATCGATAGTCTCTCGTAAAGTCAAAGAACCGGCAGCGGCGCCATTTGAAATTGAGTATATTGAAGCTCGTTTCTCTCGATTCTTGACCAATTGAAAGTCCTAAAAATCTCAAGTTTATGATTGTTCTTGGTTGATAGGATTTTTTGGATATTCTATTTGTACTTCAAACAACACGTAAAAATTAGTGAATAATATTAAACTACGTAACCGTAAAACACTTAGCAATTACCAAATTTTTATTCACAAAAGGACAAAATGTAAGAACATAAAAGTAATGTGCTAAAATTGTAAAGAAATTGAAACTACTAAGCTTGAAATGTATATTTCAGGAAGTAAAAGGACCAAGAGTGAAAATTCTAACTAATTAGTAACTAACTATAACAAACTTACAAACTAACTAACTGAAAATGACAAGTTGTTAAAATATAAAGGATGAAATAGTTTCAAACCCTAATTACTTGAAATATTAGCAACTATTACAAACAGATACAAACTACAAGGACTAGAATGCAATTAATAAGAACTTCTAAACAAAAACGGGCATCAACCAATCAATAAGCTTGCATGAGCTTAATACTGAACCAAATAAGCTCAAACAAGTTTCAAAACACTTAAAATCAACAATCAGTTAGAATTGTATGAGGAAAAAGCTTGAAACCAAGTAGAACTCAAATATGCTCAAACCAATAAGCCATGAATAAGCTAACTGAAAATAGAGACATGCACATCTAGATTTTTAAGCTCAAACCTGTTAAACAGCTTATTAAGAGTATGTAATGTTTTTCCTTTTTGAAAATGATCAAGTGAATAAGCAGGAAAATGGAATTAAGCTGAAACGTAGCTTATTTGACTTTTGTTGACCAAAAATGGAAAAAGCTCAAAATCTCCAAATCTACTCACCACAATTTCCTAAACAGGTTTATGAAAGAAAATTACCAGTTTTATGAAGTAGATTTTGCTCTACAAGAAAACAGTGTACCCTATATTACAGAAACTTGACTTTGCTCAAATGCTTATTAAAAAGCTGATTTCTAGCTGAATTCTAAAGAATGTATAATTTACTTCTACAGAATTAAACTTTGGAAGTTAAGACACAGATAGGAACTTGTTTCAAGGAATTTGGTTGAGAAATGAACAAATAACAAGGAATTGAAAGTAGCTAGTTTTCTGAATGAAAAGAACACAGATTTCAACCCAAACCTTTTCTTGACCAATTGCATGTTTGACCTCAACTTTGACCACAAAACTTAACACAAATGTTTCCAAAGGTTTACTGATCAAGAATAAGCAAAGCTTAACAGGTTTACCAAACTTGTATTACTAAATCTTCACAGATCCAAACAACAGTTATGAAAACTAAATTAAACTTTTACAAAGAGATTTTGATTAGAAGATTGAATCAAGCTAATTCTGATATCAAGACAGATTCAAGAAGTAAAATGAAGAGTTTTAGCACAAAGTCAGAATTGTTAACAGACTAAACCACAAAATGCACTCAATTAACTACGACTGATGAACACCAAACTGAAATCAAGTAAAAACAGTATTAAGGCTACAATTCTACTAACAAGCTATCAAAACTATCAAAATTACACTAAATCAAACCAAAGCACATGATCAGAGCAGCATATTATGTTTACACTAGAATTTAGCATGCAATCAACATTTTAGTGGAATTTAAAAACAGAATGTAGCAAACTTTTTAGCTAAGGCCTCCTTTGATGGAGGAGTGTAGCGCTGAGCCAACTCAAATCTACACTAGAACTACACCAAGATCACCATTAACCAGTCAACAACCTCAAAACACCATGTCTGATCAAAATTACCCAAAGCAACTACAATCTTCTTAACAGCTACTTAAAATGAACTGAATCAGCAACAAACTCTTCACAAACCTTCCATTGATCAAGAGTGACCAATAGAAACTCAAAGTAACAATATTGGAGAATGAGTAAGTGAATTGAAGGATAGAGAAAGGAAATGGATATTTTTTTTGGATTTTATTGATTGATGAAGGTAAATCTGTTACAACTGCCTAACTAAATCTACAACTAACTCTCAAGAGTGTGTCAAACTTTTGAGAGAAGTTTACTAACTGAATGAATAATAGAAATGGGAGATAAAATCTAAGGTGTGTGTGTTTTTACACACTTAGCTACTTGTTACAAATGAAGATACAAATTCCTATTTATAGAGTGAAAGTGAGAAGTGGTTGGGTGTAGTGACGTGTCTTGACCAATCAATTGCTGCCAGGTGTCCTTTTCTGGTAAATTGAAAATTCTCAACAAGAACACCAAAAGGGCTTTTCTTCCTCTTTGATCCTCAGGTTAATTGACTTGTATATCTGGATTCGTCTTCTCAAACCGAGCACTTTTCATGTAGAAAGTTTATTGTGAAACGCATTGTAGCCAAGTCCATTTTCTGGGCTTGATTGAAGAAGAAAGTGACACGTGTCATCTTTTGATTTGCTCTCTGCCCTTCACTCGGATCATTATCCAAACTGGATAAAAGGGATTATTGAATGGCGCATTCTGATTGGTGGAAAATGAAATAAGTGGAGTGCACTGTAGCAGATTTGTTATTAATTGCTTGTGTGAGGTGGCAAGTGTGCTGGTGATCCGTGTATCCCAAATACTCACTTCTCATCGGCTATCAAATCATCACACGGATCAAGCTTTAAAATAACTTTGCAAATTGTCAGAACTAGTCCTTGTACTTGGCATGTTTATATTTTGGACTTCAAACTTCATTTCTTTGGCAAATATGATCCTTCAACTTGTATTCTTGAATAGTTTAGCCCTTTGACTTGGGTGACTTGAGAGTTGACCAGGTTTGACTTTGATCTTGACTTTATCCAAATTTCACTTTAAGTCCCTCAACTTTTGAGTATTGACAAGATAGGTCCTTCATTTTCAATTGATTTTTCATCTTTGATCCTTCTCTTGTCTTTTCATCATAAATGAGCTTGATTTCCTCTTGTTTGCTTGAAAATGTATCCTTGTTACCTATTTAAGCACAAACACAAAACACACCACATAATTCTGCTTTATAGCACAAAAGTTAGGTATTTTCCATGCGTTTTAGGGTGATTTGTTGATTAATTAATATGAGATTTTGCTCATATCAGTTACTTTAAATCTGAAATCTACCTGAGCCAGATGGGAGAGTAAGAATAGGTGCAGTTACTAACTTCTGCTTCAGATCTTCAAAGCTCTTCTCTCTCTCTTCCGTCCAGACGAATTTCTCTCCTTTCCTCATCAGCTTAGTCAAAGGTAAGGCTAACCGTGAAAAGTTCTCTACAAACCTACGGTAGTAGCTAGCTAAACCCAGAAAACTTCTAACTTCAGTTGCAGATGTAGGTCTCGACCACTTAGTGATAGTTTCAACCTTTGCAGGCTCCATGGTGATCCCCTCTGCGGATACAATATTGCCCAGAAATGCCACCTTGCTTAACCAGAACTCACACTTAGAGAACTTGGCATACAACTGCTTCTAACGAAGAATCTGTAAGACTGTACGAAGATGTTCCTCATGTTCCTCCTTGGACCTGGAGGATATCAGGATGTCATCAATGAACACGATAACGAACTTGTCCAGAAACTCATGGAAGACACGTTTCATCAAATCCATGAAGACAGCTGGAGCATTAGTAAGTCCGAATGGCATGACTACGAACTCGTAGTGCCCATAACGTATACGAAAAGCAGTCTTGGAGATGTCCTGCTCTTTAACCCGTAACTGATGGTAGCCGGACCTCAGATCAATCTTGGATAAATACTTGGCGCCCTGAAGTTGATCAAATAGGTCGTCAATATGCAGCAAAGGATAAGGATTCCTGATCGTGATCTTGTTTAGCTCACGATAATCTATGCATAAACGCATGTTGCCGTCTTTCTTCTTCACGAAAAGTACTGGTGCACCCCATGGCGATGCACTGGGACGGATGAAACCTCGTTCTAGAAGTTCCTGCAGCTGATCTTTTAGTCCCTTAAGCTCTATAGGAGCCATACGGTAAGGAGCTTTGGAAATCAGCTCTGCACCTGGTATGAGCTCGATTCCAAACTTGACATCACGAACAGGTGGTATGCCGGAAGTTCATCTGGAAATACGTCAAGAAACTCTGACACAATAGGCTGATCTTAGATCGATGGAGACTCGACAGAAATGTCATGAATATTAGCTATGAAGCCCTGACAGCCGTATGATAGCAATGCACGCGCCTCCATGGATGAAATAATTTGTACTGACCTCCCTGGCAGAAAACCATGGTGTATGTACTCTGGAGATTTAACATCACCAAAGATAACCCGATAAGTGTGGCAGTCAATCGTAGCCTGGTGTTTGGATAACCAGTCCATGCCCAAAATTAAGTCGAAATCGCACATGTCCAAAGGAAGTGCCTCAACTCTGCGGATCTTATCATCAAATTCTAGGGGAAGATCTCTGTACACCTGAGTGATTCGTACAGAGTCCCTAAGTGGCGTGGAAATGTATAAGGCATTATCTAATGGCATCGGGTAAATCCTAACACGTACAACAAAAGTAGTGGACACAACTGAATGCATCGCTCCAGTATCAAACATAACACATACTGCCAAACCATTCATAAAGAGATTTCCGGTGATGGTACCTGAAGTCTTATTCGCCTGGTCTCTAGTAGTAGTGAACACGCGACCAGATGTAGGAGGTGGCTTGATGTCGGCGTGCCCAGAGGTGCCTTGTATCTCACCCTTGCGACTGTCCTTCTGCTGATGGCCTTGTTGGCCACACTTGAAACAACCACCAATACCTCGGTGACAATACCAGAGTGTGTGCTCGAACAAGTAGGACAGACAATATGCGTGAATCCTCCAGCAGGCGTCCTAGTTAGCTGAGAGCCTTTTTAAGGATTACATGCGTGAGACATGATCGTGGAACATAAACATGATTACATAGAAGGTGTAAAATTTACCAGATGAGGTAGAACGTTTAGGCTGTAAACCCCTACAGTCCTAATCCATGCCGTTACCATTGTTCTTGAATTAACAATTGTTGGAGTGTTAGAATACCATAACATAAAATAGTTTAACATGAAAGAAGGTAAATGTAGGGACCTGCTGTTTTTCGAGTTGTTAGCATTGTTAGCGTTGTTACGGTAATCATCGTTACCGCCACGCCTCTGAGAACCAGAACGGTCGTTAGTCTGACCGCTTCCCTTAGATGCTTGCTGCTGAGCGGCCACAGGCTTACGGTCGTCAGTTTTCTGCCTTGAATATAACATTGAACAGAGGATTATAAGAATGAAAAATACTGATGAAATGAATTGTTTACAATTGGTGATTGAAGATACCTCTTCACTGCTCTGTCATCACCAAACTCCTCTCGCTCCTAAAGCATCTCGAGCTTACGGGGTGCATCGGCCACCTGTGCCACTGTAGTGAAAGTAGAACATACCAAGTTGTTGGCAACCGAAGTGCGAAGTGCCCAACAAAACTTCTCAGCCTGCTCCGCAGCAGTTCCTGCGGCTGGACCCATAAATCATGCTAATCGGAGAAACCTTTGCATGAATTTTTGTTGTTTTCACCAGCAACCTGCCGAATGTTGTGGTAGTCCCTCTTGAGCTTCTCTTTCTCAGCATTTGGAAAATACTGATTAAGGTAGATCTCCTTAAACCGGTCCCATGTCAGCTGTGCAACCCAATTATCACCATTGCTGGACTGCTTGACCGATTTCCACTACTGCGGCACATCACCTTCAAACTTATAGCAAGCCAGTATTGCCTTGAAAACAACGTCACAACCCATTGCATCGAAAATCTTCTCGATTTGAGAAATCCAAGCTTCAGCCTCGTTGGGGCTGTTAGTCTGCTCAAACGAACGGGGTCGCTGTTTGTTGAATCTCTCCAACCAAGTCATAAGAGTAACAGGTGGAGGAGGAGGTGGAGGATTGTTGTTTTTGTTTTGATTACCATGAGCCTAGAATACCTCATGAACTTCATCTCTAATTTCATTACGAAGTTGGGGAAGGAGGGCTTGCAGAGCTGCATTGACATCTACTGCCAAATCTAGAGTATTGCATGAGTTTACCATCTAACAGTTTAAACAACAAAGTGCAACATAAATAATAAATATGAAATAAGATAACATAAAATGCATGAACAATGCAGAAATCAATGAAGCAGTTTATAATGCATGAAACAATGTAAGATGCATGATGCAGTTTATAAAACTTTTATATGAACGGGAGTGAACGCCTATGGTCAGTTCACTCAAAACAAAAGACATGGCGCAGGGACGCTAATGGGTCGGTCCTAAAGTTAAAAGTTTCGATAAAAGCACATGCGACTAAATAGGGCCAGTCCTGTACCAACCATTACTTAGTCATAAACCTGCTATAATGATATGAATGCATGAAATAAAATGAAAATGAATGAATGCATGAAAACCAACTGTCAGTTCTAGGAAGACACTAGTGAGTACCCGTAAGTCACAGGTCATGTTTTACAGAGCTACAGGTCGAAACCTTGGCTCTGTTACCATAATTGTAACACCCCATTTGTTAAGATAGGATGCTATAGTAAATTATGGCTTGTCATCAAAGCATGCAAGGTAAATTTTCTAAACATTCGTGACCATAAATAGAAATACCGAAATCAAACATTGGTAGTCTAGTAACTCATAAAAAAGCAATATAAGTACTGGAAATGGAAAGGACTAAACAATGTCCAAAATAAGTAAAGTATGATAGAGTAGGAATAAATGCATGAGGTAAAAGAGGTCGGATAGCTTCCAATCCAAATGCACATACTCTAGAGTTCCTACTTGCGTCCTTGGGTACCTACTGTTTGGGAACATGGAAAAGTAGACGGCTGAGCATAACGCTTAGTGCACGGATATACAATATAGCATGAAAAACATAAAATATGAAAGCATGTAAAGAACATAAAGCATGAATAGCAGCAGAAATGAATAAGTCCTAGAAAACCTAGTTGTCTGTCATGTTAACTGGTTTTAGTTCTGAAAACATAGCTTATGCTACTTATGAAAATATAGTTAATGTACCAAAATATCCAATATACGTCCTGAGGTCAACAACGTGCATGAATACTTAGAGGGGTGACCTCGTGATGCAAATTAGAGGGGATGCCTCTTATTAATTGGTAAATGGGTAGGAGGGATCAGCTACTTGTGAAGGATGCAAGGCACACACCACATTCACCATGAAATCCTGACTGAAACATGTAACTAGGATGCACCCATACGCCCCACATAATATAATAATATAATGGCCAATAACTGAAAAGGGACGTCATGAGCTATCACTCCGTCGTGGTGAAGTCATAACACTAGTGCCTCTAGTGTTATGGTTATGGTACCTCCATAACTAGGTGAAACTGGTCATGCATGTATATGGCAAGGTAACTAATAAACATAAGCATTTAATCTGTAACTACTGGGGAAAACCAGTTGGCTGCATACGGGAAATCCTAATGAAGGAAGAGATTGTCCTTACTGAAGGACAGGAAATTCGTACCTTATGTCTAGTAGAAGCTAAGGAAAACGATGTAGACTAATCCACCTCGACGGATAACACTACATAAGAAATATGGACGTGTATGAGTTGTCTGAATTACATGTGTTTTACTGGTTCCATGTGTTATTAGCTTGTTATACGTATTTTGTCATGTTTTACTGTTTACTGTGTTAACTGTAGTTATTCTGATGTTCTGTTGTGTAGTGTTCATATATTAGTGTATTATAATACTTGTATTTTAATACTAAGTAACTTTCTAAAAATAGCAGGTTTCCATAAATAGTAAGTTTCTAAAAATAGAAAGTTTCCAAAAATAATAAGTTTCCATAATTAGAAATAAGCTGGATTATAAATAATAATTAAAGTTTAATTAGTACAATACAAGTCATGGTTATAGCTCATTAATTAAATAGCTTGTTAATTAATTAAACTATACGTTATACGATTATAATTAAAAAACATGTTTTAATTAAATGACTAAGTAAAATACCTTTGGTTATACATGAATTAATTAAATAACTTAATTTAGCCTAAGGTTTAGTATAACATGACTTTTAAAAATAGTTTTCATGAAAAACCCGAATCCCGAGCCCGTGTTCTATATAAGCCGAACCAAATAAGCTATAAAAAAGTCCCACCGAGACCTTGGAGGGGTCACGGTTGACAATAACTAAACTAACAAACATGCAAAACATACACCGACTTAAAGTCGGGGTCCTTTTGGTCTCGGGTCCGAACAAACAAAACCAACCGAGCCCCCTTTATGGTCTCGGTGGTGCCTCGGTTACACCAAACCGAACCAAAACCAAAACCTAAACATACCCCGACCCTTGGTCGGGGTTTTTTGCTGCGTCCGAGCCATAACCAACCCAAGCCGAGAGTCATGAGACTCTCGATGGTGGCAAACAACAGCAAGCCGAGCCCCATTTAGGGTCTCGGTGTCTCGGCCAAACCACAACCACGCCAAACCAAACCTGAAACATAAGTTTAATTAATCTTATACATGATTTATTCTTGTTCTTGATGATTAATTAAATAATAACATGAAACCAAAAGAATGAAATAAAAAGGAAAAAGGTTTGATTTATACCGAATGCGTGAAACGCAAAAGGGAATGATCACGAACACAAAACCAATAACAAAAATCGTTTGAATCGTCCTTGTGGTTGATATATAGCCGGAGGCACAAGAGATAACCAAGAAAGGGTTTTGCAATTTTTTACTGAAACCTAAATTATGAAAAATAACTTTCCTGTGTTTTAGATTTAACTTGGGTTATGGGTCAAAGCCCATCTTTTCCTCTTTTCTTTTTGTAGCCACGGCCTAAGGGAGTCCAACAAGGGAAACCCGTAACTTTTCTGTGTTCAAATAATTTTCATGTAAGTTCATGATTTAATATTCATTAATTTGGTATTCGTGATCATTTCACATTTATAATATTCATGATTGTTCGTTATTTAATGTCGTGACACATGTATTAATATTATAAGTGGAAAGTTTTATTTTTATCGTATTTTCATGTGTGTACTGTTCACGTGTACTGTTCATAGGATTTTTAATGCGGGTTTTACAAACAATGTTGGGTCCACTTTGCCTTTGGATGAGCCTTCTGAGATGTGATATGATGACATCAGATCGTATCATGCGCGTGGAGCTTGTTTCAACCCATAAAGAGCCTTCTTGAGCTTGTACACATGATTGGGATACTCAGAGTTCACAAATCCATTTCGCTGGCTAACATAGACCTCTTCCCTTAGTTCACCATTCAGAAATGCCGTCTTAACATCCATTTGATAGACGTCATGTGAGCAACATACGCTAGGAATAGTCTGATTTCCTCTAATCTTTTAACGGGAGCAAAGGATTCTTCAAAGTCAATACCCAATGCTTGTTTGTAACCACAAGCGACCAATCTTGCTTTTTCTTCTTTAATATTCCACCCATCTCATCGAGTTTGACCTTGTATACCCATAACAAAGTAAGAACGTTAACATTGTCGGGTAGTGGTACTAATTCACAGACTTCAAGTCGTTTAAATTCATTAAGTTCCTCTTGCATGGCTTCAATCCAACATGACTGTGTCATAGCTAGTTACCATGTTTTGGTTCAATCTGAGAGAGAAAGGCGTGAAAGTAGCAATATAATGCATGTTCTTGTAATTCATGGCGTGTAGAGACTGGTCTTTCGATGTCACCAATAATATTTCGGATTGGGTGATCCTTTGTCCACTTGGTGATGTGATTTTCAATCCGGTGGGGTCTGGAGTAAACGGTTGCAGGAGCTTCCTCTGAGGTAGACACACCGTTAGGGTTTTTGGGAATTGGTAAACCAAAGTATGGAACCTCTTGTATGTGAGCAAATTCCAAACCATGATCAGTGTGATCCTCTTCAATATCACTAGGAATGAGTGGGGGTGTCGATTCAAGTGTAGTTTGAGAATTACTACGAGATGGTGCATCCGGTTCAATATTGAGTGTAGATGCATCAGACTGATATCCATTATCTTGAGAAACAACTTCGGGAATCGGAGCTACTACTGCAGGAGCTGGAACATCATCACTAGGAGGATCAAAGAATTCATCAAACATCGGTTGAAGTAACTCATCCAACTCGGGCCTTGTAGGTGGTGTAAAGGATGGAGAAGTAGGATTGTTAGTAACTAATCAAGAACTAATAGTACTGGTTCCCATCTCATGAAGCGCGGGTTTAGAGCTGCGTTGATTAGAAGCCACAACTGTCAGCTCATCAAAATCGACATCCATAGTTTCTATTATCTTTCCAAGACGAAGGTTATAAATCCTGTAAGCTTTCTTCGCGGGAGAGTAACCAATGAAAATTCTTATATCAGCCTTCGGTTGAAGTTTTACCAAATTTTCACTGTTGATGGTTGGGTAACAAAGTGCACCAAACACATGAAGAAATGACAAGTCGGGTTTTCGTTTATGAAGAAGCTCATACGGTGTTTTTCCATGGCGATTACGAACAATAGAATGGTTTTGGGTATACCATGCGGTTGCTACAGCTTCTTCCCATAAGAATAAAGTAGCATTAGCATAAATCACCACAGTTCTGGCAGCTTCCATAAGTGTACGATTACGTCTTTTCACCACACCGTTTAGTTGTGGAGTGCGAGCAACTAATGTTTCATGTGAAATGCCCACTTTCTCATAATAACTCCACAGAGTTTAATTTAGAAACTCTGTTCCACTATCAGTACGAATTCGGCGGGTAGTAGCATTGAGACGCACTTGGATCATCTTGAGAAACTTAATAATATAAGTTGCTACCTGATCCTTAGATTTTAAGAAATTTTCCCATGTAAACCTTGAAAAATCATCCATAATGACGAGGACGTATTTTCTACCGCTGACACTTGTTGTACGCATTGGCCCGCAAAGATCCATGTGCAAAAGATATAGTTTTTCTTGATTGGTGTCTTCAGCTTTAGGTTTGTAATATTTCTTGGTACTTCTCCCCCAACGAAAACACAGAACATAATGATCATTGTTAAACTTTTGCTTTGGAAGACCACAAACAAGTTCGTTTTTAGCCAAATGGTTAATAGCATCAAAGTTAAGATGAGATAAACGTCGATGTCACAACCATGACTTGGTCTTAGATGCTTTGGAGAGAAGACATACGGGATTAGCGTCCATCATATTTTGAATTGACAACGTGTAGAGATTATCCCCTCGAGAGCCTTTTAACAGATCGTTTCCTGCTAAATCACGAATGAAGCAAGTATGTTGTCGAAAAGCAACCTCAAAGTTTGAATCACAAAATTGTCCCACTGAGAATAAATTATGACCGGGTCCTTCCACATAATACACCCTTGAAACCGTAACATTCCCAATCTGATATTCACCATAACTCATGATCTTTGCAATATGGTCGTTACCAAATTTAACTGTGCCTAGAAACTTGATGACGAAATTTTTGAGCATCGAGCGATCTCTAGTCATGTGCTTTGAGTACCCAGAGTCCAAGGTTGTTCCTAATGGCATACATTTCATCAACATGATCAACAAGGCATAAATCATGACGCTGAGAAAACATACATTCATTACAATTCCAACATATTAAATCAGAATTCACTTTGCGCTTAGGCGGCTGCATAACTGCAGGGCCTTTAGTCTTAGCGACATGATTCATTTTATTCAAATTTGAAATAATATTCATAGGGTGAGCTTCTACTTTCTTCTTCATAGTCCTACTAGTAGAAGGCTTGACCTTATCTTTCTTGACTTGAGATCCAGCCTTAGTAGAAACATTTACTCCTGTAGAAGGCAAAGGAACATTAGTTGAAGATTTTTTTTTCAGCCTTGTTGGGTGTACTTAGAGAAGGTTTAGCTTCTGGGGTTTTTTTAGTGGAGTAATGGCAATGTAATGGGTTGTTTTTTAAGTGGTGCAAAACTCGGTTGACCGATGTAATTAAGATGTGATAAGCAATATTAAACCCGCTCAATGTATAAATGAGCAGACTTATGATCGTTGTTTGTGGGATCAGATTAATATAAGTCATCTAAGATATCCCTCGTAAGGTGCACATGCCTAATTGCATTCTTCATATAAGCCATATATGTAAGAGGGTTATTCTTATGGTACAGGTTCTTATAAATCACCACTTCGTAGGTTTTTGGAGCACTAGAGGACGGTGCATAGATTGTAGCTGGGTTATCAACAACTTCTTGTCCTTTGAGTTGAAGTGTCTCCTTTAACTCAACTAAGACCATGTTTTTGTCTATGAGTTGAATGTTTAAGTTAGAGATTTTCGCGAACTTTTGGTTTAGTTCATCAATAAATGACATATGATATGCCACATTAAAAGCGAAGCGTTCTTCTAGTGAACCATAAATTTGTGAAAATCCATACTTTGATCGTTCAAGCTCCCCTAGAATATAGATGATTCTATTTTCCAAGGCATGGTTTTTAGGCTCTGCGGCCTCTAGTTCCATTTTCACATATTCTATAGATTCTACTGAGGACTCTCTCTTAAGTCTCATAATCTCTTCATCTAATGCCTTAATCACCTTGTCACTCGTCTGACCGTTATTTTCACATTCATTGGTTAAGAAAAGAGTTTCATCTTTAGATTGTTGTTCTATTTCAAGAGATATGCAATGTGTTTGAAGCGCATCAAAACGTTTTGAAAGTGAGTTATAAGAATCTTGAAGCTTTAAAAATTCAGCGTCAGATTCGTGACAAGGTTGATTATCTACAATAGCATTTATAGTCTCAACAATATTCACAGAGAGATCACGCACATCATCACATTTATTCACAAGAGATGTAATCTCATTAGCACAATTAATTGTCACAACAGTCATTACATCGAGAGATACCACTTGTTCCAAGAATTGGTCATATTCGGACAAAATCTTTTCTTTCTCAATTGAATGTAGCTCATAACCATCATCCATTTCATGGAAAACTGTTAATGCAAAGCAATGCCTAAAAACATTGTTAGTATTAATTAATCTTTCTTAGTTTTGATCAAGACAAATTACAAAGACATTTATTGTCAAACACAATCATAAAACGAATTATCTAACAAACACTATCATCAAGGTAATAATCATTACACTAACATATCTTAATCATGCTTAGTGATCATAAACGTGATTAGCCTTAAAACTCACTTTTGTCAAACATTACAAAAGATATTTAATAAACTTTATTTTTAAGTAAATGTTTTATTAAAATGAAAATGCAAATTTGAATATGGCATATTCCAAATGCCATAAGAATATCCTTTGAAGGTTTAAACAGCCTCAGATATTTCAAATTCACTAAAAGACAAAAAGGAGCGGATTCTACGCCGGTGGTACCTTAGCACCTATGGCGGTTCCTTATCGATAAGGAACCGCGGGCTCCAATAAGGAACCACGGGCAGATATAGCCGTTGGATGTTTTGTCCTATATATAGTGAATCAAATCTGCATTCTCATTAACCCTTTTTGGACATCTTCTTCAGCCTTCTTTCTCCTTTCTAATCCTAGTCATTTGTAAATGATCACTTAATGTGTTAAGTATGTTTACTCATGATTATCCTCTTGATCTCCTTCTTTACCTTGTCCAAAGAGAAGATCACTCACACACTTGTGATGTGATTAAAGATGTAGCATTGATAAAGATCACCTTCTCCTAAAGATCTAGTCATGTTCATCATTTTTTATTTGTGTCTTGTATAGATCCAATGTATTTGTGAATACTTGGACTAGTTGTGTTCATCCAAGTTATTTTTGAATACTTGGATTAGAGTTGTGTACCATTGCACATGTGTGTGCTTGGATTTATGTTGTGTAGATCCAAGCTACATGTGTGTACTTGGATATTATTAGTTGATTTGTAATTAGTTGTGAGTTCTCACTAAACTATAAAGTGATGTGGTTGTGTCTTGTGAGTTCTCACTAAACTATAAAGTGATATGTAGTTGTGTTGTGTGAAGTTCTCACTTAGCTTCAAAGTGAAGAGTCGTGAAGATTGCTTCTAGCTTTGGATTAGAACTCGACATCTAGCCTTGTGTCAGAAAATGGTGAAGTAGGCAACGTTGTGAATATTGGTTCTACCTTTAGATTAGAACTCGACATCTAGCCTTGTGTCATAAAAGAGTGAAGTGGGCGACGTTGTGTAGATTAGTCCTAGCTAAGATTAGGTCTCGACATTTAGCTTAGTGTCGGAAAATAATGTAAGCGACGTTGTAAGGTTTTCTCCGCCAAGAAGGGAGCTTGGGATATAGTGGAAATCTCGAGTAAGGTGTACTCGAGGAGTGGAGTAGGAACGAGGATAGAGCTTCGTTGCCGAACCACATTATCACTACACTTACTATACATTGTTAATGCATTAGAATTGAACCTAATCATTATGCAACTAGTTTTCAAGTAAAAGATAGTTTTGTGCACTCACCTAATTGAAAAGAATTTTAATTAGGAGATAAACCGATGAGAAACTATTCAACCCCCTTCTAGTTTCTACAAATGGTATCAGAGCGATGGTGACACAAGATCTTTGAAGTATATTGTACTTTAAAACTTGGATCGATCCATTGTCTCCTCAAATTAGAAGGTTAAGTTGTACTAAAGTTTTTCTTTGGTCAAAACTATTTTTTGTTGAAAATAAGCCTTTTAAAATGTTAATATTGCATATTACTTAAATTAGTAGTATTAATGTATTTTAGATTTACTCTTGAAATGTATCTACTTGTTTTCATCTTGTTATGTGTAGGTACTCATGAAGATAAATCATTCTATTGATTGTGGATTGAGTTACTTACACTTGTAGAAGACTCATCTTCTTTGATTTCCAACATCATTGAATGATGATATCAAGATGGGTAGAAGTGATACTAGTCTTTGAAGACTTAGTAGTCACTATTAGTCATAGTTGGGCTTTGCATCGATTCCTTGAAAGCTTGGAATGCAATTTGTGGCCAAGGTACGCTTTCGTTCTTCCACACGCCCTATTGATCATTCTTTTGATCATTAATTGACTATATGCTTGTTCTTGGCATCCTTGCCTTGACATTTATTTTTGGTTTGTGATTCTTTTCTTTTTCCCTCTCAAACCTTCATTGCTTGGATACTTGACTCACTATGGAAATGTAGGGTTAGTTAGTAGAAGCTTAAAGTATCAAGCATGATTTCCATGGTTTGCGCCCTTACGGTTAGTAGGCCCTATATCATGTGTAACTTGTGCAATTATGCTCATATCTAGGATGATTAGTGAATCCGTTAAGATACCAAACTACTTCATTAAGTTGTAGGTGGATTTTACACATTTGGAATTAAAATATTCCAAGAATATTGTTATTGTTAATTCTAGCAATAATTATCCGATCATGTGGGAGAGAAAGTGAATCTATACTTTGCTGATATTTTGAAATAGAATAAGACTAGTCTTGAAAATGATCTTATTCTATACATCAAAATTGCTTGGTTTAATTCATTACCAAATCCGTTTAGACTATCAATTTGAAGAATGTCATTTGTCCTTTGAGCAATGATCTTGGTCTTGATTCACTTCTCTTGACTCCTCTCCCTTTGCCTTTTCACTACGAGTAGTCGTTCATTCGTTTCGGTCTTTTCCTATCTCGATTCAATTCGTAATCCTTCAACAAGGCATTATTACCTAGTGTTGTGGTGGTCCAATGATATCCTAAAAGGTTTAGGATATATTTTTATGTATTTTAAAAATTTTTGTTTTTCTAAAATTCATCGTTTTTCTTTGATAAAAACCTGCCTCTGTAGGCGGTTCTTTATCTTGGCGGCTCAATAGCGCGGTTCCTTATCGATAAGGAACCGCGGGCAGTAGCTTTTGTCAGAGCGCCAGTTTTATTAAAATAACTTCTTCAAACTTGTCTTTCTCTCTCCTTCACACACAGCAAACTTTTTCTCCATTTTTCTACCATTGTTGAAGCTTCAAAAACCTTCAATCACTCAAATTAATTGATTCAAATTCATGGGTTTCACTCATCCATCATCTAAGATCAATTAATGGTAAGTTATTTCATTCAATTTCATCTAATTTGTTCTAGGGTTCATACATTCATAATTGGGATTTTTAAAATTGACATTGAATTGGAACCTTACTAGGAATAAGAGTTGACATAGTATTGTTACTATGATTCCTTAGGTTCATTTTCATAGAGATTTCACTAAAACCCATTTGTAGAACAAAACCAAATTTTTAATAAATATTTTGGTTGATTGATGGAATTGATATGAACCTATGAAGAAGTTGGTAATGGCATTGTTAAATGCTTACCTAAAAACATTGTTTTTGAAAAACCAATGTCCTAGTTCATTGTTGATTTTACATAGTTCATATGTTTTGATCAATGATGAAATGGGTACATTGTAAACATGAGAATGACAAGGATTAATCCTTTGTTTGTCAAGCTATTGATGAAACACATTCTCATCTTTTGAAATTTTGATTTTTAATTTTTCATATGAGTGATTGGAGAAATATCTTTGTTTGTTGTATTTAGGTACTAATCATGCCTTCGGAATATCAAAGAGATCATCAATACACTAGACGATATATGCCAAACCTTTCTCAAATTGTTGCTTCTATCCAACTTCAAAACTCCTATTCGTCTCTTTCAAAACGTTGTTTCCATGAAGGTAGAACCGTTGACTAGATTATATCAAATCTATGTTTGATCCTACGGGGTTTGATTGTTTGCTTTACATAGATGAAGTGATATATCCCGTATTTCTTTTGGAGTTCTTTTGAACCTATTCTATCTTTGAATGCAATGGTAGAATATTCGTTAGGTTCTTATTGAATGATCAAGTCATTAAATACTCTCTTAAAACCTTTGGTCAAATTCTTGGTGTGCCATTTGAGGGTACTTGTCGTTTCATGGACAAATGGAGACTTGATACTCTCTATGAATCCAACGATAAACCTCCAAATGACAACTATGAAGTTGATCTCGATTTTATCCTTGAAATCATTTCCAAAGAGCGTGATGGAAACGTTGTGAGAAGCCTTCATTCTAATAAAAGACTTGTAAATCGTTATGAGGTTCTCCCAAGCGACCTTAAGGATTTTATGGTTCGTTGGGCCGAGATCCTTAGGGAGAATGTATTTTGTCTTGGTGGGAACCGGGATCACATTCCGGCATGTATGGTGCATATGCTATTTTGCATCTTTACCGAAACCAAGTACAATTTGGCATACTACATCGCTCGACGAATTAATTATGCTCTTTCCAAACCTAAAACAAATATACCCTATGCTATGCTTCTTACTCGCCTCTTTAAGAGGGTTGTTCATGATTTCCCCTTCCTTGACTTCTCTCGCTTTCAACCGGTTCAACGGGTGATGTTACCTATTCAAGAGGTATATGAAAGAAAGCCTAGAAGTGATAAAGGTTCGAGAAAACATAATCAACAAGAGTCCGATGAAGAGGACTTTAATATGTCACCAAGTGATGGTGGTGACATAGGTACTAGTGCTCATTTTGTCTCTTCAAGTAACTCCCGTCAATCCACAAACTCATTCGTGGATGGACTTGAAGACTTAGCTCCTCCTACTCACCATTCCTCTAGTGAAGTACCGGAAAACCTCAACATGGAGCGTCTCTACCGTGAAAGTCTTAGGACTCGAGGTGAGTTGTTAGAACAGCGAGTGGAGTCAAGAAAGGGATTTAAATACTTAGGGATATTGATCAAGGGATTTGGCAAGAAAAGAAGATAAAGACTTTGATTTAATTCAAGGAGAACATGTTGTTGAACATGCTATGTGTTGAACATTTGCTTTCTTTACTTTTATGTATGTGTATTAACTATTACTACTTGTTTGGATTGCTAATGATAGGTGTCAAAAACACCCATCCTATTACCACTTAATTATAATAATACCCAAGCTAAAACATGTGTTTTATGTCGTAAATGTCGGAATTATGCGTGGTTTGTGTTTTTATTATGTTTTAGGACCAAAAGATGAGAAAGGAAGAATACACGGGCTTTCACGGGCTTTTATCGATGAAAACGAGAAAAGACGAAGTCAAAAGATCAAGAGTGCAAAAAGAACGGAAGTCCAAGGCCTATTCTAAAGATTTATCGAAGAAAAAGTCTAAATACGGAAGTTTAATGAAGTCGAAGAACTCAAGTCTAATTATTGAAGAAATTATAAGACAAGTTCAATTTATATCGACAAATCCCGAGACGACGTCGAGAAATACAAAGAATGTAAATTGAGTCGAGACAAGAAGAAAGAAAGAAGAAAGCATCATCACATGTACTCCTCCTATAAATACCCTCCTAATGTGTCATTAGGAGGTGGTTAGCTAGTTTTATATTTTAGTTTTATTATTGTAAGGTAAGTAGGAGTAGATTAATATACTCTCTCTCTCTAGTTTCTCTTAATGTTTTTCAAGCTTTCTCTTTAATCTTATGTCAAATCTTTGATCTTTAATATTTTAAATTCAAGTTTTTAATCATCTTCTTCTACCTTTCTTTATTTTGTTTATCTTTGATTCGTGATAATCGTTGATTTTGTTTCATCTTAGTGTTCATGTGATTAAAAAGTTTATATTTTTATTCATCTATAGGCTTTAATACGAATTTAGCTTTGAGCTTGACATGCTTATTGGCTTATTTTGTATTTAGCTTATTTGTTTTTAAAGTTTTATTAAAGGTTTAGTATTTTTAAAGTTTGATTTTAAAAGTTGCTTATTTAGAGTTTTGTAAGTTTTTATTTGTGCTTATTTAGTTATTTTCATTAAATAGTTAGTTAAGTTTCGGTTTGAGCTTTTTGAAAAGTAGCTTATTTACTACTTTTTTACGAAATTCTTTCAATCGGAATAGGGTTTCCCTATTCCGACAAGCATTCCGATTTGGCCCCTTTTTATTCCGACAAGCTTCCCTATTATTCCGATCAAAGGATCGGAAAAGGGTTTTGTGATTCCGATTCGGATTGTTTTCTGGATTCTGATCTAGATTCCGACCTTCATTCTGACGGTGTGTTTGTTATTATTTCGATAGTTGTTTTCCTTTCACTTATTCCGATAGCCTTGTTTTTACTACATTCCGATAGCTTTGGTTTTTAATTTATTCCGATAGGTTTCTTTTATATACATTTCGACGGGATTTCGATTACATTCCGATGGGTTTCAGTTTTTTATTTCTATTTTTATTTTTGTTTTAACTTCAAATCTATTTTATTTTTCCCGCCTTTTACTTAGTTTAATCTTATTTGTTTTGTCTTAGTTTCATTTTAAGTTAACGTCTTTATTAAGTTGTCCAATTTATGTTTTGTCGAGTTTTGATATTTCGTCATTTACTTTTTGTCAAAGCTTTTATAACTAATTCGTTTACATCTTTTATTTAAGATTTATTTAGTTTATCGCTTTTATCATTTTGTTATTTACGTTAAGGCTTTTATTTAGTTTTTAATTTCAAACTTCCACTTTTACTTAACGATATTTTCTTTCCTTTTACATTTTTATTTAAATTTACATTTTCATTTTACTTTATTTTAAATAGATATCCTTTTCCCTTTATATTCCACCAAGAACGACTGAGTCGCACTCTTAACTAGTAATCAATTCGAAAAGAGACAATCGACGAACTTAATTTTTATACTTGGCAAAACCCATGTATTAAATGGCGCCGCTACCGGCTCTTTTCGTTAAGATTAACGGTTTATTGTGAGAGACGCGTTGGATTTTAGGATCCGATCACTCTTGAACGTTATTTTTCTTGTCTAATTTTCAAAAATTTTCAAAAATCCTAAAAAATATAAAATTTTCAAAAATCCAAAAAAATAGAAAAACATAAAAAACAAAAAATATAGTAAAACATAAAAAAACCAAAAAACATTTCTTGTCTATCTTTCTTGTCCTTTTGTAGGTGTGTATGTGTACCCGTGCTCGTAAGAAGAAAGCAACTCCAGCCGAAGTCGAAACTCAACCTATTGTCACCATGGACAATCGACCAATGATCGAGCTTTTGCAATCGCACGTAGAGGGCAACACCGATGCTATTGTCATACCCGAGATTGGAGCCAACAACTTTGAGCTCAAATCCGGCTTCATTCAAATGGTCTCTGCTCAACCATTCTTGGGGCGTACACTTGATGATCCTCATGACCATATCAAAAGGTTTCTTCAACTCACTAATACGGTCAAGTTTAATGGGGTTTCACAAGATGTAATTCGCTTGCAACTTTTTCCTTTCTCCTTAGAGGGACAAGCCCGACATTGGCTTGATAAGGAACCGCCACAAAGTATTCTTACGTGGTCGGATTTAGAGACCAAATTCATTAACTACTTTTTCCCACCCTCACGTACTACCACTTTGCGGAATGAAATCATTAACTTTGAACAAAAGTACGGTGAGACATTTAGTGAATCTTGGAACCGTTTTAAGGAACTTTTAAGAAAGTGTCCATAACATGGTTTCACAAAAGTGCATCAAATTAACACTTTTTACAATGGTTTAAGCATGAATGACCAAGATTCACTAAATAGTGCCTCGGGGGGTAACATTTTGGTTAAGTCTTCTAATGACGCATGGGATATTATTGAGAATAAATCTAAAGTGCAAACAAAAAGTGTTCGGGCTAATGTGGCTAGTGCTAGCACTAGTTATACCGAAAGGAGACTTGATAAGATTACTACGGTTGTTGAAGCACTTGCTTTACAAGCCGTTAACAATTCTAAAAACAACAATGCTCTTAATATAACTTGTGAAACTTATGGTGGGCCACACTCTTATGCTAATTGTGATAAAGCTTATGATCAATCTCACGGGGAAGTGCATGCTTACAACAACACCGAGAGAGTTCATTTCAAGCCTAATGTCGATGTTAATCACTTGTCTTACAACTCGACAAATTACTTGGCTCCACCCGGTTTTCAGCAAATACCTCACCCACCCACCCATAACAACCAAGGGCCACCTATAGCAAATATTCAACAAAATGCAAATGTGAGGGGCACAAATGCAAATCAGGGAAATTACCAAATGAAAAATCAAGGCTTTCCAAACCAAGGTTTCAATCCTCAAGGTTTTCCACCTTATAACCAATACCCAAACCAAGGTTTTCAACAACAAGGGTTCAGTTTACCTCATCCGCCAATGGACTTGGTTTTGCAAAAGTTGAATGAACATGAGAAAATTATGCAAGCAATGCAAGAATCTACTAGACAAATTCAAGAGTCCACGGATAGGAAATTTGTTCAAATGTTACAAACCCTTCGCCCCCAAGGTGCTCTTCCTTCTACTACCGAAACAAACCCTAGAGCGAATGTAAGTGGTATTACTACGCGAAGTGGAGCAACTCTAGTAGGACCTTCTACCCCTCCTCCCGTTACTCCATCTACACCTCCTCCACCTCCATTTATCCCTCCTACTACCACACCTAGTACTATTTCTCCATTACCGTCTCCACCTATTAATGAAGAAGTACCCAAGCAAAACCCTCCACTAACCCCACCAACCACCTCTAAACCTTCAACATCTCAACCTTTACCTGCTACACCTACACCATCTAAACCCAACATCCCTTATCCTTCTCGGTTAGACACGTGCAAATTGCTTATTAAAGAGGATGCTCAAGTCACTTCTTTTATGAAGATGATCTCTCAAATGAATTTCAACATTAGCCTCGTTGAAGCACTTGTCCAAATGCCGAAATTCGTCAAAGCATTCAAGGAATTGCTTAACAAGAAGGAAAAGATGTCTGATTTTGTCAACACACGCTTCAATGAAAACTGTTCGGCAGTCATTCTTAATGAACTTCCGGAAAAACTTGGAGATCCCGGTCGTTTTGTGTTGCCTTGCATTTTTAACAAAACCGAAGAATTTACTGCCTTAGCTGATCTCGGGGCAAGTATAAATTTGATGCCTTTAAGTGTTTGGAAAACACTATCATTACCCGACCTTACTTCAACAAAGATAACTCTTGAGCTAGCAAATCGCACTCTCGCTTACCCCGTTGGTATTCCCGAAGATGTATTTATTAAAGTTGGTACCTTCACTTTTCTGGTCGATTTTGTTGTTGTTGATTATGAAATGGACCCTCGTATTCCGTTAATACTTGGACGGCCATTTTTGAGAACCGGAAAAGCTTTAGTCGATGTTGCCGAAGGTGAATTAATTCTAAGGGTCGGGAATGATGATCAAGTTTTTAAGATGGGGAAGATTACAAGTAAGACAAATGGAAAAGAATCCGCGAAAATGATTAATGTGCTTCAAGAAGAGCTTACTTCTACTTTGGAAAGTTTTAAGCTTGATGATTTTGTTGTATATGATAATCCTCTTTTCGAGTCTTCCCATGATAATCCACTTTTCCAATATGATGTGGATGATTCGCTCTCCAAATTAGACCCCCCCCACCAATTTATGATCCTCCACCGATCTATGATGATTATGATAAAGATTCTAGTTCCGATGGGGATGATTATGCTGCTTTTGTTTCAGAGTATCCAGACATGCCCACTTATGATGATTTTGATGATGTCGATACTCTCTCGGGTGATTTTTCTCATGATGACCTTACTCCTACTTTTGATGAAGATCCTCCACCAAACACTATTGATACTTTGGATAATTACTCATTTGAGGAAGATTTTGCCAATTTCCTCAATACCTACTTCCCAAATGAGAATGATTCTCCTCCTTTGGACTTTGATGATGCTCTTTATCCTCCTTCGGATATGAAGAAACCTATTTCAAAGGAGAAGAAGCCGGCCGACACTGATATCCGCAGTACCTATGTCTTGACAACTCTCTATCCACCCTCTGAGGATGAGATTGTGCGATTTATGAGCGGATCATCTTCATGGTCTACTAAGCCTGAGTGTTATTTTCCCCTAAAGGAAAAGGTGTTCGATCCCGGTATTGGAATTTTTGAGCCATCTCAGTATCCATCTGGTGAAATAAAAGGAAATCTTTTTGGAAACAATGGAGATATGCTTGCACTTCATCACACTCTCTACCACCATGCTCAACAATTGCTTAAGGGAACCTTGCCTACTCTTATTTGGCTTGCCTTATTCGCCTTAAGCTTGTGCTACTTGATGGATGAAACCCATGTATTTGATCCCGGTGGATGTTCTTCAAGATTCTTAGCATGTTGATCAAGGTCGAGTCAGGCTCACGACTCGGTTAACAAAAACAAGCGCTTCTCGGGAGGCAACCCGCAGTATCTATCCTTTTACTCTGTTGTTATAATAAGTGTAGGGGAGACCCTGGTATATGTTTTTTTTTTCTTTCTTATCATGTGCAAGGATTCGAGCTATCAAAGATCCATTCTTGATGACTTTTGACGACCCATGATTCCGTGTTCCCGTCTTCCCGGTTTTATCCTAAACTCTTTTGATTCACTATTTATATTTTTCAATATAAAAATAGGAATCACTTTAGTTGTCCTTTCCTTTGCAAGATTTAAACAACGTGCACAATGTCCTAAGTGTAGGGGAGTTTAATCCCACATGCTTAAACATTGAAGACAATGTCTATATTAAGTGTAGGGGGACTTCTATGGAAGTTAAGTGGACTTTTCCATGCATTTGTCCTCATTTTAACCAGAAAATTGTGTTTTCGACATTTTTCAAAAATTTTGATCTATTTTGGCCTAGTTGTATTTACCTTTGTATAGTTATTTTCTTTCTTTGTTAGAATAAATTTTAATAAAGTGGTTTTAATTTTCAAACGTTGTGAATATTTTGACTCAACCCGAGTTTACTTATCCAAGTTTACTCTAGCTAGTATCCTTAACGTGTTTAAGTCAAGTTTTGCTAGGCTTTTATATAGGGAACTTTAAAACGTGAAAGTCTTAACTCTTATGGGTTAAGAACAAGAACTTTTCGCAAGTTCCTATAATTGATCCTAGAAAGTCGTTTATCAAGGGAACTTTAAAATGCGAATTCTAAACTTGAAAAAGTCTAAGAAGTGAAAGATCCTATAGATGACTTGAAAACCCGAAACTTTGATTTAATTGGCTAAGCATCCACGAGTCTCGTTCCTTGAGATCTTAAATTGTGGAGAACGAGAGATGATAGAGTCAATTATAAGTTTGGTACTCTTTCATGAATTTATGTGAGTTGATTAAAAGCTTTTTCTCCTATCGCTTGTTAATAAATATATTTGCAATAAGTAAGGTTGTACGATTTGAAAAGTTACTTAGCTTCTAGCAAAAGATCGTTTAAAAGTTGCTCGGTATTGATTAGAGTTCATAGCCAAGGCATAACTTATTGAAGCGGGATGCGAAGATTGGCGAGTCCGAAAAGTCCCTAACAAGGCATGAGGGCTACATTTTGTTGCTAAAGATCCAAAAGAGATGTGAAGAATCATTTATCAAAAATCAATATGAAGGATCGAGACACACGACGAAAAGCAAACACTCCCCAAAAAGATCATGGAGAAGTCTATCCAAAAAGGCCCTAACAAGGTATGAGGATAAATAGATCCAAGTCCTAAAAGGAGGCGGATCGTTGTATATCAAAATCCCAAGTAAATATTAGAGAAAAATGAAGAAGTCGTGGTCCAAGTATGAAGAATCTCTCAAAACTTCAAGTGAAGAAATTCCTATTATGAAGAGAAGTCCATTATTTCATGAACGCCTCTCAAGATTTGAAGTATGAAGTCAATGCCAAATATCGGTCCGAGAAAGGTCTCAAATCGTGAAGCGAGTTATGCCAAGATATGAACTTTATAAGGTCCCGAGAAGCAGTTTTAAAAGATTTTGTCCTTTAGCTAACTATTGATTAAATCGTCCTACTTTATTTTTAGCCTAAATAACTATCGAAATAAGTCAAAAATGCATCCTCGTGATCATTCAAGACAACAATAAAATATAAGAGATACACCTAGGAATAAGGGAGTCTAAGTAAATAATTGGCCCACATGAGTTTGCGTTAGTTTGCTAACTTATAATAACAATGATCTCGTTTTTAAGCTTGGAATGGGAACGTGAAACTTGAGGATGATAATCATTCATGACATTCCAAAACCCAGGTAAGTTTTTGATCTTTTTACTTGTTTTCTTCCTTTAAATATTATGTCTCTTTAATAAAGGCCAATGTGGATTGATTGTGATGGAAAATGCGAATCTTGCTTTGTAACTAATGCATTGCATGAGGGTATTGCAATGGTCAAGTGTAGGGGATTTGATAGGTGTGAAAACACCCATCTATTACCACTTAATTATAATAATAACCAAGCCAAAACGTGTATTTTATGTTGTAAATGTCGGAATTATGCGTGGTTTGTGTTTTTATTGTGTTTTAGGACCAAAAGATGAAAAAGGAAGAACACACAGGCTTTCACGGGCTTTTATCGATGAAAACGAGAAAAGACGAAGTCAAAAGACCAAGAGTGAAAAAAGAACGGAAGTCCAAGGCCTATTCTACAGATTTATCGAAGAAAAAGTCTAAAGACGGAAGTTTAATGAAGTCGAAGAACTCAAGTCTAATAATTGAAGGAATTATAATACAAGTTCAATTTATAACGACAAATCCCGAGACGATGTCAAGAAATACAAAGAATGTAAATCAAGTCGAGACAAGAAGAAAGAAAGAAGAAAGCATCATCACGTGTACTCCTCCTATAAATACCCTGCTAATGTGTCATTAGGAGGTGGTTAGCTAGTTTTAGATTTTAGTTTTATTATTGTAAGGTAAGTAGGAGTAGATTAATATACTCTCGCTCTCTAGTTTCTCTTAATGTTTTTCAAGCCTTCTCTTTAATCTCATGTCAAATCTTTGATCTTTAATCTTTTAAATTCAAGTTTTTAATCATCTTCTTCTACCTTTCTTTATTTTGTTTATCTTTGATTCGTGATAATCGTTGATTTTGTTTCATCTTAGTGTTTATGTGATTAAAAAGTTTATCTTTTTATTCATCTATAGGCTTTAATACGAATTTAACTTTGAGATTGACATGCTTATTGGCTTATTTTGTATTTAGCTTATTTGTTTTTAAAGTTTTATTAAAGGTTTAGTATTTTTAAAGTTTGATTTTAAAAGTTGCTTATTTAGAGTTTTGTAAGTTTTTATCTGTGGTTATTTAGTTATTTTCATTAAATAGTTAGTTAAGTTTCGGTTTGAGCTTTTTGAAAAGTAGCTTATTTACTAGTTTTTTTACGAATTTCTTTCAATCGGAATAGGGTTTCCCTATTCTGACAAGAATTCCGATTTGGCCCCTTTTTATTCCGACAAGCTTCCCTATTATTCCGATCAAAGGATCGGAAAAGGGTTTTGTGATTCCGATTGGGATTGTTTTCTTGATTCCGATCTAGATTCCGACCTTCATTGCGACGGTGTGTTTGTTATTATTCCGATAGTTGTTTTCCTTTCACTTATTCCGATAGCCTTCTTTTTACTACATTCCGATAGCTTTGGTTTTTACTTTATTCTGATAGCTTTCTTTTATATACATTCCGACGGGATTCCGATTAAATTCCGATGGGTTTCAGTTTTTGATTTCTATTTTTATTTTCGTTTTAACTTCAAATCTATTTCATTTTTCCCGCCTTTTACTTAGTTTAATTTTATTTGTTTTGTCTTAGTTTTATTTTAAGTTCACGTCTTAATTAAGTTGTCCAATTTACGTTTTGTCGAGTTTTGATATTTCGTCATTTACTTTTTGTCAAAGCTTTTATAGTTAATTCGTTTACGTCTTTTATTTAAGATTTATTTAGTTTATCGCTTTTATCATTTTGTTATTTACGTTAAGGCTTTTATTTAGTTTTAAATTTCAAACTTCCACTTTTACTTAACGACATTTTCATTCCTTTTACATTTTTATTTAAATTTACATTTTCATTTTACTTTAGTTTAAAATAGATAACCTTTTCCCTTTATATTTCACCAAGAACGACTGAGTCGCACTCTTAACTAGTAATCAATTCGAAAAGACACAATCAACGAACTTAATTTTTATACTTGGCAAAACCCATGTATTAGCTAACTATTTTAATCCTTAATTAACTGTGTAATCGCTCATTCGATTTACATAGCTTTGTGCTCATTATGTGTTTGTTAGCCTCCTAGATTTTGACTTATAGTTAACTTTGGCTTGATATTTACCTGTGTGAAATTTGGGCTGGCCAAAGTTTTTGGAAGTGCACTTTTCTGTCACCACTGGACGCGGTTCTATATCGAACCTGCGGTTCTTTTGCGTAAGGAACCGCATACCTATGTAGGGAACCACCTGTTCCTGTTTTGATAGAATCTTTGCTTTACAATGTTTTCCTTAATCTATGTAAAACTTTGATAAAATTTTTTTGAAAAACCTACACTTTCCTAAACTAGGGTACATAATTTCATTGTTCACCTAAAATGATTTTAACCCATTACTAGTTTGGATCATTCCCTTCTGTTCTTAAACCCTCTCATGTTGATTGTGTTCTTCATCCATTCAACTTTTCTCTAAACCTTAACACACAACCATGGTGTCCACTAGAACATCCACTTCTTCCAAAACCTCTTCCTCAAAAAGAAGCCTCAAAATTAAGATCAAGATACCCAACATTGGTTCTTCATCCTTTCACACTCCCAAAAATGAGCTCTCTTCACCTTTCACCCCTAGTCCTTATTTGGATGGGATTTTGTTGGGAATAAATATAAGTGATTTAGTTACCCCTGCTAGTTGGTCACAGTTTCCCCTGCTAGAGTAAATTCCCCCTGCTAAATAACAAAGGTAGGGGGATTGGTTCCCCTACTGAAGTCAAAGACCATGCTGCTAGAGATAAACTTGGAATAGATTATAACGCGTTTCAGTTACTACTCCGAGATACTTTCCAAGTTTGTTAGTAGTGATCTTGTACGTGAATCCTTGTACTATAAAAGGACCCACTAGGTTATCATGAAAAGTGTGTCTTTCTCTGTTATCTTTCATTTCATACTTTAAGGTTTTTGTAACCCTAATACCAATAATGGGTATTCGTATATCTATGATATATTAAAGTTTAACATTTGCTTTAACCATTTGTTCTTGTGCTAAACACTACATTCCGCATCTTGTTTAGTTACTTTGTATTGCAAAGTTTCTCTAGTGTTAGATTGAATCTATTCTCTCCATCACAACCCTTAAACAAGCTAAGGTTTAAGATCTGAGTTTGGATCAACAAGTGGTATTAGAGCTTGTTGAGAAACTTTGATTAAACCAAGAACAAAACATCTCACACAATCAACATCAACCATGTCTTCAGATTCTCATTCATCCTCAACCAACAACAATGCTCTCAAACTACCCATTCTGGATCCTGAAAACTTTGAACTATGGGAATTCAGAATTCAACAATACCTTAAGATGGAACACTATGTTCTATGGGAGATCATAGAATTTGGTGATCAATTTCCAAAGACTGTACAAGTTGAAGATAATGGTAAGGGAGAAGAAAAAGGTGAAAGCTCCAAAGGTGAAGCCAAGAAGAAGTCTGCTGCTCTTGCTGACAAGGAGATACTGGCAAGAAGGCATGATGTCAGGGCTCACAGTTCCTTGCTGTTAGCTCTACCTGATAGACATCAACTAAGATTCAGAAAGTACAAGACAACTAAGGAACTCTGCGAAGCAATAGGCAAAACATTTGGAGGAAATGAAGCCACAAAGAAGAAGAAGAATCAAATGCTTGATCAATTTGCTTCTTTCAAAGCAATTGGTGATGAAGCAATTGGTGCTATCTACAATAGGCTTCAAGATCTGGTTGCTCAGTTGGAGTTCTTTGAAATAGAAGTGATAAGAGAACAGGTGAATACCAGGTTTCTTAACAGTCTTAAGAAAGAATGGTTCGTCTACAAAGCTATTTGGCAAAATAGGGATGACATAGATGACAAGAACATTGATGACATATACAATAACTTGAGAGTTTTTGAGCCAGTGGTCAATGAGATGAAGTCATTAGGAACCATCCCCACCAATTCAAGTGGATATGCTGATTCCCCTACTAACATGGCTTTCATATCTCACAACAGTGGAATCTCCAAAGGCAGTGGAATCAAAGTTGGCCCTGCTACCCTTCCCCCCTTTGCTACTAGATCTGGATCATCTTATGA
Organism: Glebionis coronaria; assembly: GCA_025667525.1. NCBI lineage: Eukaryota > Viridiplantae > Streptophyta > Magnoliopsida > Asterales > Asteraceae > Glebionis > Glebionis coronaria. The sequence goes on from JANFOE010000213.1 coordinate 1,350,058, forward strand.
TGAAGAAAGGCCTGCAACATTCAGCCTTGACACTGCTTGTGCTTTAATAGCATCCCAAGGGCCACAAGGATCTACTGTGTTACATGAAGATCTGAGTCAAATCAGTAAGCAAGGACTGGAGGAGATGGACATTAAGTGGAACATGGCTCTACTCAATATGAGAGCCAACAGGTTTTACAAGTAGTATGGGAAGAAGATCTCCATCAATCCTTCTGATGTAGCTGGATTTGACAAAACAAAGGTAGAATGCTACAACTGTGGCAAGAAAGGTCATTTTGCTAGGGAATGCAGAGGACCTAAGACTGAAAGCAGCTATAGGAAGGAAAGCAAGGATGATGATTCTGGTGCTAAGGCTATGGTAGCCATGCAGGGGATAGATGGAGCAGGTGGATGGGATTGGAGTGCCATGACAGAGAGTGTTGAAAGAAATCAAGCCTTGGTTGCTGAGGAAAAAGAGGAGGATTTTTCTCTTATGGCCATGTCAAGCTCTAGCTCAGACAATGAGGTATATGACGATTCATATTGTACTAAAGCTTGTAGAAAAAATACTTAGTCATTGAATGATCAAATAAGAAAGATAAAAGTTGATTACATTAATTGTGACAATGACCTTGATAACTACAAACGTGCTTTAGAACAGCTAGAGTCCACCATAAGAGAGTATAAACAAAGAGCATGTGATTATAGAGATCATATTGTGGTTTTAGAGAGAGATGCTAAAGAAAATAATGATTCCATTAAGGAATTAACTGCTGAACTAGAGGTTTTTAAATCCAATAAAAGGATAGATGAAGAAACTGTTTAAAAATTTGGAAAAGCTTCTAAAGATTTAACTAAAGCAGTTGAAATTGGACAGTCTCCTAGGGACAAAACAGGTTTTGGTGTTAAAAATGAGCATGCTACCATACCACCACCTCCTGCTAATATTCATGCACCTTTTCCTAGAAAAGACTTGTCTTGGACTGGTCTCTCTTGTTTCAAGAAGCAGGAAGATGTTGAATTTGAATTAAGTGCATACATACCCAATAATCTAGAAACAGAAGAATCACTAGTGAAAACTAGTGCTGTTAGGGACTTTGAAAAGGAAAAAATTGCTTTACAACAATGGAAAATTGATAATCATGTTCTCTTTTCAAGAGAAGGACTTTTTGGAAGTGATTCTAGTTCTAAGAGTAGTTCACCCAAATCTAAAACAGGATCAAAGTCCTCTAAGTCCACTGTTAAATATGTTGGTATGTATAGGTCTGTTAGAGGTAATCAGAGAAATTGGAATGACCAAAAGTTTCATCAATTAGGAGAGGACTTTGTGATAAACACCAAACCTTGTTTCACATGTGGCAGTTTTGATCACACTTATCAAGACTGTCATGCACCAATGGAAGTGGTGGCTGTAAATCCTTTAAAGGACATGCAACCAATAGCCATTCTTCTGAATGCAGGGGCAAAATCCTTTTCCCCTGCCAAGTATGTTTCCCCTGCTTTGAGAAACAAGGTATCTGATAAGTACGTTGTTCCTGCTCTAAGGAAGGTGAATGATGCATATCCCAAGACCAGCCCTTCCATGACCAACCTAGCACCTCATAATGCATATAAATATGTCTCTAGACCTTACCAACACATCAATAAAGGCCAAAACAAAAGATGGATTCCCTCTGCCAAGCATAGGGATTCCCCTGCTAAGTCTGGGGTATCCCCTGCTAGCAAAGTTTTGCCCTCTAGGAACATGGGCATATGGGGAAAAGCTGTGAAAGCCTCAGCTCGTTGGGTTTGGGTACCCAAAATGGGTGCTCAGTCCAATGGTGTATCTCTAGTCTTTGATAAGCTATCTTATATTGATACACGAGGTAGATCTAAGTCTGTAATGGCTTGGGTCCCCAAGAAAAACTAAATTGTTTTGCTTTTTGCAGGTGACAAAGAAGACCAGGAATGATAAAGCCTATTGGGATAGTGGATGCTCAAGGAGCATGACTGGACATAAATCTTATCTGTCTAACTTTGTTTCCCCTGCATGACAATGATGGTGTTTCTTTTGGAGATGGGCATGGAACAATCATAGGAAAAGGAACTATTGTCACCAATGGGATGACCTTTGACAATGTTTACTTGGTGAAAGAGATCAAGTACAATCTATTCAGTGTGTCTCAAATGACTGTTAACAAGAACTTTGTCTTGTTTATAGATACTAAATGGCTGGTGTTAGGAAAGGAGTTTGTCTTACCACTCAACACTCCTATTGTACTCAGAACACCAAGACAAAAGAATATGTACACAATTGATCTCAAGGACATCTCTCTTCAAGACAATGAAACCTGTTTTATTGCCAAAGCCTCAGTTGATGAATGCAAGAAATGGCATAGAAGACTTGGTCACCTCAATTTCAAGAACATGAACAAACTGGTCAAATATAATCTGGTTCATGGTCTTCCTTCCAAGTCCTTTGCCAATGATCACACTTGTGCTGCTTGCCTGAAAGGGAAGCAACATAGAGCCTCTTGCAAGACAAAAACAAGTTTGTCCAATACAAAGCCACTGGAATTACTTCATATGGATCTTTTTGGTCCTACTTCTGTGGCAAGCATAATGAAGAAATGGTACTTCCTGGTGATTACTGATGATTTTTCAAGGTGCACATGGACATTCTTTCTGTTTGAAAAGAGTGACACAGCAGATGTACTCATTGGGTTCATCAATCAGATTGAACTTTCTAAAAGTATGAGGGTAGTGACCATGAGATCAGACAATGGTGGTGATTTCAGAAATAAGAAACTGGACACTTTTTGCATAAACAAAGGAATAAAGAGAGAATACAGTATAACAAGAACACCTCAACAAAATGGAGTTGCAGAAAGAAGAAATAGGACACTTATTGAAGCTGCAAGGACTCTGCTATCTAATTCCAAGCTTTCAGTTATCTTTTGGGCTGAGGCTATAGCCACTGCTTGTTATGTTCAAAACAGGGCCTTGGTGGTTAAGGCACACAACAAGACCCCTTATTAGTTGTTCAATGGAAGAACCCCTTTAATTGACTTCTTTAGACCATTTGGATGTCATGTGATCATTTTGAACATAATTGACAATCTAGGCAAGTTCAATGAAAAGGGGGATGATGGGTACTTTGTTGGTTATTCGTTAAACATTAAGGGATATAGGGTCTTTAACAAGAAGAAGAGCAAAGTGACAGAAAATCTTCATGTAGATTTTCTTGAAGACAAGCCTGAAGATGTACAAACAGGTCCTTATTGGTTCTTTGATATTGAAGTTCTTTCAAAGTCTATGAATTATGTACCTGTTGCTTTGCAAAATACTAACATTTCATGTACTAAAGAACCAACTGGTGTGGAGAATCCACCATTGAGGTATATGACTGTACCCTCACTGTTTCCCATTGAAGCTGCTCCAAAAACAGGTGAAGAAGATGATACATCTTAAAGGAAAGAACAGCCAATCTCTTCCCCTGCTAAGTCAACTTCTGAAAGCAGTGGAATGGTTGAAAGCAGTGGAATCTTGGATTCCCCTGCTAGATCAATTGCTTCCCCTTCTACCAAAGATCCAGCTATCAATGATGTAAATGATGAAGAAAGAGAATCCTCACTCATTTCCTCATCTTCACCTGTCTCTGATGGTCCACTCATGTCCAGCAGTGGAAGCAGAATAATTAGGAGTGGAGGTCCAAGTTATTCAGAGCTGCATTCAGCTCATCAGCATCGATCTCTAGGTCATGCAGTATCATTTGGAAGCTCTTTTGAGGAGTTCTTTCCCAATCAAGATAGCCCCATCAATTCTGATTTGGAATAGGATGAAACAGAAGTAATCATGAGCATGCAGCCTACCTACAGAATCAATAAAGATCACCCCCTATCACAAATCATTGGTAATCCTGAAGCTCCTAGACATACAAGGTATTCAGCAAAGGAACACATCTTCATTGCAAACATCACTATGAAGTTTAATCATGACAACATGCAATGTTGTCTGTTTACTGCATTTTTGTCACAAGAAGAGCCAAAGAAGATTTTTCAGGCTTTAAATGATCCATGTTGGGTTGAAGCTATGCAAGAGGAGCTCTTACAGTTTGACATTCAAGAAGTTTGGATTCTGGTAGATTGTCCAAAATTGGCAAGGCCTATTGGGACAAAGTGGGTGCTCAGGAACAAAAAGGATGAGAGTGGTATTGTAGTCAGAAACAAAGTAAGACTGGTGGCACAAGGATATACACAAGAAGAAGGCATTGATTATGAGGAAGTCTTTGCTCCAGTAGCTAGGATTGAAGCCATTAGGTTGTTTCTGGCTTATGCTTCATTCATAGACTTCATAGTGTACCAAATGGATGTTAAGAGTGCCTTTTTATATGGCACCATTGATGAAGAAGTCTATGTTATGCAACCTCCAGGGTTTGAAGACCTAGAACACCCAGACAAAGTGTACAAGGTGAAGAAGGCTATGTATGGTACAAGTTTATGTTCATGACATCATCTTTGGATCCACAAACTCTATGCTTAGCAAAGAGTTTGCCAAGTTGATGCAGGACAAATTCCAAATGAGTGCCATGGGTGAACTCAACTTCTTTTTGGGGTTACAAGTTCAGCAGAGGAAAGATGGGATATTCATCTCATAAGACAAATATGTGGCTGAAATTGTGAAGAAGTTTGGCATGTGTGAAGGAAAGAAAGTTTCCACTCCAATGGATAAGGATCATCCTTGGGGCAAAGATGGTCCTGGAAAGCTTATTAATGTCAGGAATTATAGGTCTATGATTGGATCTCTCATGTACCTTACAGCTTTAAAACCTGACATCATGTTTGCAGTCAGTTTATGTGAAAGATACCAAGTGGCACCCACAGAGTGTCATCTATTTGCTGTGAAGAGAATTTTTAGGTATCTAAAGTGTCATCCAACTTTAGGACTTTGGTATCCCAAGGAGTCACCATTTGAGCTGATATCCTACTCAGATAGTGATTATGCTGGTGACAACAATGATAGGAAGTCTACAACAGGTGGATGCCAATTTTTGGGGAGCAGGCTCCTATCTTGGCAGTGTAAGAAGAAGACTATTCTGGCCACATCCACAACTGAAGATGAGTATGTAGCAGCTTCTGCATGCTGTGGTCAAGTTCTTTGGGTTCAGAACCAGCTGCTTGATTATGGGTACAATTTTCTTAAAACCAAGATATTTATTGACAAAAACAGCACCATTTGCATTATTAAGAATCCTTTTTTTCATAGCAAGACTAAACATATTGAAATAAGACATCATTTTATTAGAGATTGTTTTGAAAAAGGGTTGATTGTCCTAAGACAATTGATACATAAGTTAATGTTGCTGATCTTTTGACAAAAGATTTTGAAGTGGGGAGGTTTCAGTACTTGGTTGCAAGTATTGGAATGGTTTCTCCCTAAAAATTGATATCTATTTTTTCTTATATACCCATGATTGCTTTATTGCTGTTGTTGTATATATGTTAGTCAATTTTTCCATCACTTTTCATTCCACTGCTTTTGAACAAAGATTCACCTACTAGGGTTCATTCCCCTGCTAAGAGTTATTCTTTTAAGTTGGGTTTGTTCTTTTTAAAAGTGGTTATATGTGGTTTTAGACTAACAATGCATAGATTCAAATGGTGCATGCTACACTCATGGGAGAATTAGGTATATGCTCTATGCTTTAGGGGAGGTTAGGACACACCTTTAGGATTTAGGGTATCCTTAGGATACTCATATATGATTCTAGATCATATCCACTGGTGAGTAAGAGTTCAGAATGATGAAGACTTGCTGTAAAGCTTGTTAGAATTCTGAAACATTGAGGCACTACAATATGTGCTTAAACCTCTTTATTTACCAGCTTGCTGTCTAAATTCAGATGTTTAGTACATATTGTCAAGACTAACTAACCATAAGTAAGGGAATGGTAGGGATGGTGACTAGGGTATGCTTCTTTTCTTGGGTTTACCAGGTGCAGGGTTACTTATGTGTTAACTCTTTGTATTTAGAACTTTGCTGGATGGAGGACTCTTGAGTTTCTGTGTATCTACCTTGTGTTTACAAGAGTGTGCATTAGAACAGAGCTATTTAGCATTGGTCTCTTCATGATTATTCTAATACCCCTAAGAAAGTTTCCCCTGCTTTCAACTTTTGATTCCCCTACTTGTTCAACATCCCCCTGTTTGACCGTTGACCGACAATACCGTTACCCTGCTTATAGCCGTTGGGCCTGCTTTCTAAAATTTTGGTTAGGAATATTTTATTCTTTTCAAAAGATATTTAAGGCGATTTCTTCGCTGATTGGTAATCTTTTCTTTATTATTTCAAACAAATTACTTTTTTTATCAAGATTTATCTTTGATATTTTTGCAATTTGAAAATCTGGTCCAATCACAGCTCTTCAATTCGCCTATAAAAACTTAATTCCCTTAACCAGCAGGTCTACCTCTCTCCCTCGACTAAATCCCACCTAACTTTCACAATTATAAAACCTTCAAACATTTTCAATATTTATCATGTCTCTCAAAATTGCTGCTAATCACAATCAAATTGCTCTTTTACATGATGAACTAGCATAATTCATTGATGCGGTGGCTTTTCTAAAATCCTCGTATTTTAGAGTGGCTCTTCTCATCAATCCTAGGATTTACACCTCACACATCCAGGAGTTTTGGTCTAAATCAATGACCAAAACAGTGGATGGAGAGGTAATAATTCAGAGCATAGTAGATGGTCATCCCAATGTGATTACACTTGCCTCCATTAGAGAAAAGCTTGTTTTGGATGATGAGGATGGGATAACCAACCTACCTGATGCTGAAATCTTTGAGGGTCTTGTAAAATTGGGGTACACTCTTTCTGATGATCAAAAGTATAAGTTTGCTAAAGGTCAGTTTGCCCCACATTGGAAATATTTGATTCATATAATTTTACAATGTTTGTCACCTAAAACCACTGCTTTTAATGAATTTGGAAGTGAAGTTGCTTCTGCCCTGATATGCTTAGCAACAGGGAGAAAGTACTTTTTTTCTCAAATGATTTTCGAAGGAATGGTAAAAAATGTTACAAGCAATACTAAATTTTGTATGTACCCAAGGTTTACACAACTTTTGCTAAATATGAGTGAACATGGTCCTATCAAACACAAAAGATATTTTTCAGCCACCAAACACTCTACCAAACTGTTTACCACACTTCTTGCACCATCTCCACAATTTTCTGGCAGGGTTGTTCCACTCACTCCCATCATGATGAAACAAATCAGACAAGAAGCAGCTAAAACAAAAGTAGCCACACACAAACCATCTGATTCCCCTGCCAAGACTCTACCCTCTGCTAGTACTCTACCCCTGCTGATCCAAAACATGAAAGGAGAACCAAATCCAAGTTTGCCAGGTCTCCTTGCCTGGTGAATCTTCTCAAGTAGCAGAGAGGAGAGCCTCCAAAAGGTTGGAGCACACTAAGGGTTTGGCTGCCACTACTCTCTCATCCTCAAGGGATGAGCAGGATAATGACACCATCAGTAAGTCCTTTCCCTCACTCAGTGATACCCAAAGAGGGGAGCAATCCCCTTCTAGGGTTGAGAGCAGAATGCAACCTTTGTCCATCTTGGAATTGACTAATATGTGCATTAGCTTGAAAGAGCAAAATGCACAACTTGTACAAACTGTCAAAAAGCAAGGTCTGGTTATCAATAATTTGGAAACCAAACTTGCTACACTGAGGGGAGGAATAAGCCTAAGCTTATCATATCTATAGATGAGGATGCTTCCAAAGGGGAGGAAGTTCCTAACACAGATGAATCTACTCAGTAGTATGCATATCCTGGTGAACAGGATCTTAAACAAGGAAAGGTAGCAAGTGCTGAGGAAGGGACTAAGAAAGGAAGTGCTGAGAAAGGAGGTGATAAGGGGAGTGTCACAAAAGAGATTGCACAAACATTGTTGACTATGGGCAATCAAGAAGAAGCCCTTGCTTCAAAACTTTCCCCTGCTTAAACTGATCCCCCTACTGTAAGTTCTTCCCCTGCTAAACCTATTACTCAAACATTTGTTAGGAAGAACAGAAGGCAACCAGCTCAAAAAAGAATAAGAATTGAAGAACCTGCACCAAAAGCAAAACCAACACCAGCAGTGGACCCAAAAGACAAGGGAAAGGGGATCATGGTTGAACAGCCCAAGAGAAAATACAAGCACAGAACTCCTGAACCAAAGGTCTCAAGAATAATATGATGAACAGGTAGCTCTCAGACTTCAACAAGAAGAGCTACATATGCAGGATCAGAGAATGCAACAGATGAGGCTCAAAGAGATGCTTAAGCAGATTGAAATCATGCATAGAGAGTTAGATGACAGGGTGCCTCATGTTTAAGAATTTCTAGATCAATGGGAAAAGGAGTTGGTAAATGCTCCTTTCGAAGACAGGTATGAATTGATTTGCTTAGTTTGTAAGTATAAAAATGAATATCTGGAAAGAAGGGCAAATCAGATTCAGAAGGAAAAATATTTGAGGTCTGAAAAGCGGAGGCTGGCACACTACAAAGTTATGCTCAAAAGACACAAAAAGTAGACTGATGGTCATTTCAGAGACATGACTTTTGAGGAGATAGAGAAGGTAGTCAGACCATTTCTAAGAGAGACAAATGTGGAAGACTTCATAGCTATAAACACTCCTGAGGAAGCTGAGTATCTCAGGAGGCAAGACGAAGTGTTACAGAAAGCTAGGGAATCCAGAAAAAGAAAGGCTAAAGGAACAACAGTGGAAACAACACAAGCAGGTGCATCATCACAAGCAGGTGCATCATCACAAGCAGGTGCATCATCACAAGCACGTGCATCATCTCAAGTAGGTGCAAGTTTTCCAGCAATTGAGAGATCTGTACTCAATGCACAAAGAGCAGCCAAAAGACTCAAGAGGATGGAAAAAGTTGGTATAGTTACTAAAGAGACTCAGCATCCCTCAAATGAAGAAATAGATAAGCAGCTAATTGTGCAAGAAAATGATGAAATCTCACCTAGTGAGTTTGGGAAGAAATTTGCCATAGTGGAGTATGCTGTTTATGAACACAGGGGGGATGACTTGGTGGAAGCTTACAAGAGCTGACAATACAGCACAGACATTTCTAAGCCTTGATATCATGTTTCAAACTTTGGATAGTGAGGACTTAGATGATCCGTGGAAGATTTTGAAGAAGACCTTTGCTGCAAATCCTCCCACTGCGGATGGTGTAGAGAAGGATTGGGTGATCTGGGAATGCATGCATATGATGTATGACCATGAACTGTTTGATCCCATATTTGATGCAGTAAATGGGGGGAAATTTGTTGTATTGGAAGCTATTTACCAATTCTGGGGTTTATGAGATAGTCATGGAAGGGGTAAGTGTTTATTTGCTTAATCATCGTTATTATCCTTTCACTCAAGAGACGTTGAAGAAATTGCCACAGGGTGACTTGATTGTAGATGCTAAAGCACTTGTTGCTTATGATCTGGTAAGGATGATGTACAGTCAGCTTTGGCCAGGAACTTTGTAAGCACCCTCATCAACTAGTATTTATTTAGAAACTTGTCTTTAGGCGAAAGCACAAGTTTAGGGGAGGATTGTTGGGAATAGATATAAGTGTATTAGTTACCCCTGCTGGTTGGTCAGAGGTTACCCTGCTAGAGTAAGTTTCCCCTGCTAAATAACAAAGGAAGGGGGATTGGTTCCCCTGCTGAAGTCAAAGACCATGCTGCTAGAGATAAACTTGGAATAGATTATAACGCGTTTCAGTTACTACTCCGAGATACTTTCCAAGTTTGTTAGTAGTGATCTTGTACGTGAGTCCTTGTACTATAAAAGGACCCACTAGGTTATCATGAAAAGTGTGTCTTTCTTTGTTATCTTTCATTTCATACTTTAAGTTTTTGTAACCCTAATACCACTATTGGGTATTCGTATATCTATGATATATTAAAGTTTAACGTTTTCTTTAACCATTTGTTCTTGTGCTAAACACTACATTCCGCATCTTGTTTAGTTACTTTGTATTGCAAAGTTTCTCTAGTGTTAGATTGAATATATTCTCTCTATCACAACCCTTAAACAAGCTAAGGTTTAAGGTCTGAGTTTGGGATCAACATATTTCTCAACCTCAACCTCTACAAAGTATCCCCTTTGTACTTGAGCCTTTGGTCACCTCTCCTTTCACTCCACCAAAATCTCCCATCTCACCCTTAGACACCATGCCTCCACCACCTCCTCCACCCTCTAACACTAATACTCCTATTTTGGGCATTCCTATCCCTCACTTCATGGTGATCCTTACTTATTTAGGTTCTTAGAAGCTCATGGTGCAAATTGCCCATGTTGTCTCTATAATAACTACATCATTCAAAACCTAAGATGGAGATGATTGGCCTTCATAGAAGGTGCATGATTTCTTGCTTGTCTTGTTCTTCATGCCTCCTCCTAGGAGATGATTGATGGTTTTCAAATTAACATGTTTTTTTAAAAAGAAGGTCGAGCCAAAGAGAACTATGAACTCAAGACCTAGTTGTTAGCTATCTTTGTAGTAGTTAATTGTTTTTTTTCTTGTATTTCCTTTCCTTTCCCTCATGATTTTCTCATGTGGATGATTTATGGATTTAGTTTTTATGTGCTTTAATCTATGTGATCACATTAAACAACTTCAATTTATTTAAAATTGAACCTGAATCGATTACAACCTCTAAAAACTTGACTTAAAATTGGACCAAAATGTTATTTAACTATTTTTCCACCCTTTGTCAAGACATTCTTTGTGAATGTGTTGCATTTATGCAACCCTAGCATACTCTAGTGCTAAAAGAGGTAAAAATCCAAGATTTGCAAATTTTTGAAGAAGTCTTATCTTTCTCCAAAACTTTTGAAAATCTGGGTTTGCAGTCCACTGGACGCGGTTCTCAAGCCTCCAGGCGGTTCAATATCGATATGGAACCGCGGGGCTTCTTTAAATAACCGCGCCCAGTAAAGCCGATTTTGGCTTATTTTTGGTCTTTCTTCTTTGACCATTGTTTTGGCTAAGATTCTTTGTTTACCCAATTTGGCTAAACATTCTCTAAAACCTTTCTTTTTCATTTCAAATATTTGCCTTGTCTATTCTCTTTAAATTCTTCTCCTTTGGGAGTTCTTTCCTTCATCCCTCAAAATGCCTAATTCTTCCTTTTCTAACCTTGACATTTCTTTGTCACAAACTTCTTAACCTAAAGCTTCTTCTTCTAAGCTTTCAAAGAAACCGAAAATCTCGATTAAACCCATTTGGATAAAAAAGAACAAGAATCCTCATGATTCTTCTTCTCCAAAATCCTCCAAGAATTCCTCTTTCTCTCCGATTCAATATTGGAATGAGACTTACTCTATAAATCCAATTACCGGAGAAAAAGAAATTCTTCCACCACCACCTAAACCTGTCAACTCTCCTCAACTCAATGACCTATCTTCTTTCCCTAACCTCACTAGGAATTGTGAAAACATCTCTTATCCATTATCTCCCTCCCCACCAACCTCTAATCTTGATGGACCTCCCCCATCTAACGACTTTGTTTTGCATCATGGTTCCTCGTGTGCTTGTTGTCGTTTTCAACAAACTGAACTTGCTCATATCTATGACAAGCTAAATTTTCTTGAATTACTCCTCACTTGACCTCCTCTCAAAGTTTTCGTTCCCGTGAACAAAACTTCGAATGATGTTTCGTCGTCTTTCTTTCCCAACTAAGGCACTTTTTGTACTTTAGTTGTTTGAGTCAATAAATTTTAAGCAATCTTGGAAGATTATCACTATTAGAGTAACTTATGCTTTGTGGTCTATTTTACATATTTTTTTGTTTTAAATATTCAAATTGTGTATATGAATATTTATCTTGTATGTTATTTCATATTTATGTAATATGAATGGTATGTGTGTTATCTCTCTTTATCACACATTTATTAAGAGTTGATCATGGTTAAAACTTAAAATTAATTATGGGTGATTCCATAAATTCAAATTTTAACCCATTGACATTTTAAATCATCTTTGATTGGTTTGGATGTTTCTTTTCTTCCTTTATTCCGCCAATTGAACTACGATGTTGTCAATACAAACTCTTTGGACATACTTAGCAAATGCTTGCTTCTAATTTGAGATTTCTTTTCCTTCTCCCTCTAAAGTTAGTTAGTAAGTACTGCACATATATACATTGGTGTTTCTATTCTTTCTTCTAACCTTTGTGTAGCATGCCACCTTAGCTCATTGACTTGGTGCCCCAAGCAAGGGGGAGTAAGCACCAAGGGGGAGCTACTAGAAAAAGTCCGGTTCTTTTCTTCTTGAAAGACTTGTGCTAACCTTTTTGCGTCGACAAAGGGGGAGAAATGATAGTGATAAACTCGTTAATAATTCGAATAAACTTGTATTTTCCGTAAATGAGTTTATAGTTTGTCGTAATCAAAAAGGGGGAGATTGTTAATGCAAAGCAATGCCTAAAAACATTGTTAGTATTAATTAATCTTTCTTAATTTTGATCACGACAAATTAAAAATAACAACACAATCATAAAACGAATTATCTAACAAACACTATCATCAAGGTAATAATCATTACACTAACATATCTAAATCATGCTTAGTGATCATAAAAGTGATTAGCCTTAAAACTCACTTTTGTCAAACATTACAAAAGATATTTAATAAATTTTATTTTTAAGAAAATGTTTTATTAAAATGAAAATGCAAATTTGAATATGGCATATTCCAAATGCCATAAGAATATCCTTTGAAGGTTTAAACAGCCTCAGATATTTTAAACTCACTAAAAGACAAAAAGGAGCGGAGTCTACGCTGGCGGTACCTTAGCACCTATGGCGGTTCCTTATCGATAAGGAACCGCGGGCTCCAATAAGGATCCGCGGGTAGAAATAGCCGTTGGATGTTTTGTCCTATAAATAGTGAATCAAATCTGCATTCTCATTAACCCTTTTTGGGCATCTTCTTCAGCCTTCTTTCTCCTTTCTAATCCTATTCATTTGTAAATGATCATTTAATGTGTTAAGTATGTTTACTTTTGATTATCCTCTTGATCTCCTTCTTTACCTTGTCCAAATAGAAGATCACTCACACACTTGTGATGTGATTAAAGATGTAGCATTGATAAAGATCACCTTCTCCTAAAGATCTAGTCATGTTCATCATTTGTTTATTTGTGTCTTGTGTAGTATTTGTGAATACTTGGACTAGTTATGTTCATCCAAGTTATTTGTTAATACTTGGATTAGAGTTGTGTACATTTATTGCACATGTGTGTGCTTGGATTTATGTTGTGTAGATCTAAGCTACATGTATGTACTTGGATATGATTATTTGAGTTGTAATTAGTTGTGAGTTCTCACTAAACTATAAAGTGATGTGGTTGTGCCTTGTGTTCTCACTAAACTATAAAGTGATATGTAGTTATGTTGTGTGTAGTTCTCACTTAGCTTCAAAGTGAAGAGTCGTGAAGATTGGTTCTAGCTTTGGATTAGAACTAGACATCTAGCCTTGTGTCGGAAAATGGTGAATTAGGCAACGTTGTGAAGATTGGTTCTACCTTTAGATTAGAACTCGACATCTAGCCTTATGTCGTAAAAGAGTAAAGTGGGCGATGTTGTGTAGATTGGTCCTAGCTAAGATTAGGTCTCGACATTTAGCTTAGTGTCGGAAAATAATGTAAGCGACGTTGTAAGGTTTTCTCCGCCAAGAAGGGAGCTTGGGATATAGTGTAAATCTCGAGTAAGGTGTACTCGAGGAGTGGAGTAGGAACGAGGATAGAGCCTCGTTGCCGAACCACTATAAATCTTGGTGTCTTCCTACTAGGTTGTTTCTTTCCTTACTCTTTACTTACAATCATAATCAGTACACTTACTATACATTGTTAATGCATTAGAATTGAACCTAATCATTATGCAACTAGATTTCAAGTAAAAGATAGTTTTATGCACTCACCTAATTGAAAGGAATTTTAATTAGGAGATAAACCGATGAGAAACTATTCAACTCCCCTTCTAGTTTCTACAAAAACTTTTTGAACTTCTTTCATTTCGAAATTTAGATTTTCACCGAGAGATATAAAACCCTCTTTAAGATTTTCCACAAACGGAACGATCTCATCCTCAAACACCGCTTTCGTGTGTTCGAAAGCCCATTCTCTTTTGGTTTGAGCCGTTGGAGTCGTACATTCCTTAATGACCTTGTCAAAACTGGTAAAATATTGTTTAATCTCATTCAGACTTAAAAATATTGTGCTTACCGGTGGAAGAACCTTTGGGATTTCCTTAGGTTCATCCTTTTTGACAAGTGTAGGAAATATACTAGGGTTTTCTTTGGTGGACACGTAAGTTGGTGTATCGGTAAACTCCCTTTGTATGTTAAATTGAGTTCTAAAATCCGTCTTTGAATACTCTTTATTAATTTTTTCATAATCAAACTTAGGATGTTTCAAGAGCATTTTTGACCGATTCTCTTCTACGAGTGACATATACTCGGGATCATCCAGAATAACAATCGGATCTAATACCTTTCCTAATTTGGTTGCATCGTAAATCTTGGGTTGTGGATAAGAGCTTGCTTTGCGTAACACGGGTTAGGTGGATGGTCTTGTAGACGCGATAAGTTAAATTCCTTAAAAGATGAATCAAACAAATGTACTATATGAGAGGCAGAATATTGTTTTAAATTCAAATTATCGATCTTTTTAATTTTTTTAGACGCATTAATTTCCGTTTCAACCTTTTTAGACTCGATAATTTCGAAATTCGTTTTAAGTTTTTGAAAATTATTGACGACTGACTCTTTCTTTTTAATTTCTTTGAAAGATTTGCTCCTAAATTTTCGATCCCTTGTAAATGATCCATTTGAAGTTTTCAAAACTCATCAAATTGGGGATCGGTTAGCGTATTTTTCGAGGGAGTTAATTCCAAGGTTTGAACCTTTTCCTTATACAAAGCAAGCTCAGCAGATAAGGTCGTATTAACACCTAGGGTTTCAAGGACCGCAGTATTCATTTGGCTAAGCAAAGTTGCCGAAACCATTACCAAATCTTGTTGAGAAGGGGAATATATATGCGAAATAGCTCCCGGTTGTATTTCACTCAAAGTCTGGGGACTTACAGTGATGTTTCTATCATTGTTTGTCTCCTTATTTGAATTACTCACCAACGGAGGCTCTTCCGGATAGTGAGACTCTTGCCCAACTTGATGTGGTGGAATACTAGTATCAATCGTAACACTTGGTACCTCAGATAGTTGATCGGGCCCATAAACAGAGAGATTTGCCATAAGAGCTGCTTTGGCAGTGTTGAAGTCATCACTGTCAGAATTGTATGCATCGAGATCATCTACTTGATAAGCTACATTATGAGTGAAAGCTGCTGTTTGTCCTTCATTATCCGCGACTCTTGGATCAGCAAGAAATGATAACTCCTCCTCGTCTAATTCACGACCATTTTCTTGAGCCTTACCCAACATCACATTCTCCTTAAACCATGAAGCATCCCTTCTCCTCTTAGGTTGCTTACAGTCCCTAGTCATATGTCCTTCCCCCTTGCAGTTGTAACATGTGATCATATTTATCTTGCCAGTAGAATTTCCCCTTGGAGCAATGTTGTAATTTCTTGTACCGGTGTTAGATGAACTCGGTCTCCCCTGAATAGGTTGAACCATGACTCTGCCTTCTTGAATGGTAACTTATTGAAGAGAGTATGAAGAAGTCCTCAACTGATTGTTGGTTATAGGAAGTCCTCGATATGCTTGTTTGTTCAACATTTGAGTGATATAGGCAGACATGGCAGCTAACACTTCAGTTGGATTATCACCGTGTTTGAATTCGGGAATTGGAACCTCATCATCACAATACAGAATTGGTGCTGGTGGAGCTACATACACACTTGAAGGAGTACTGACATGTTGTGAGTAGTTAGGTGGAAGAACTTTAGGTTGTTGATAGGTGATAGCATGAGTTGTAGGTGGTTGGTAAGAAGAGTATTGTTGATGAGCATAAGTTGATGAAAATGGATCTCTGTGTGATGGTGCTGCTGGAAGCTGATATTATTTCTGTAAAGTAGGTGGTGGTGGTAGAAGTGAATACTGTGGAAAGCTTGGAGTTTGATACATGGAATGCTGATAAGATTGCTGCCCACTTGCATAAGAAGGATTGTTATAAGACATCATTTGATGATTCGTCATTAATGCCATTTGTTCAGGGTAAGATCCTTGAGACATAAAATTCTTTACCACATGCTTCTCATGTTGTTGCAAGAAAGCATAAATTTGATCTAGATTTGTCTTGTGCAAATCCCTTACCAATTTAACATCAATGACGTAGTGACTCCATTCAAGAGGTAACGAATTCAAGAACTTGGTGTTGATTTGAAATTGAGAAATCATCATATTATAGGTACACAATTCATTCATCAATGTAGTAAATCGCCAATAATAACCATGAAGAGTTTCCCCCGGATTGTATGTGAACCTATCAAAGAGATCATAAAGTTGGCACTCACGTTCTTGCTTAGTGAGTGAAGTTCCATGTAACAAAACAGCCAAATGATCCCATAATTCCTTCGCTACCTTGTGTTGACTTGCCATTCGATAAATATCGGGTGGAAGAGCTTGATGAATAGTCGAAAGTGCCTTTTCATCCGCATCAACAATAAGTTGATTTGGTCTCGTTAATTTAGAAAATTCCCTTGGTCGGGTCACATCGTTTACAGTGACGGTTCCTCAATCAAGTGGTCCTTGTTCAATTGACTTAAGCATAAGTCTCCCAATGGGTCTACCGATAATATAAGACTTCATTCGGCCTTTCCATACGTCAAATAGATCTTTGATAAGTTGTAATACCCCATTTGGTAATATGGAATATCATAGTAATATATGGCGTGTCATCAAAGCATGCAAGGTAAATGTCCAAACATTCATGACCATAAAAGGAAATACCAGAAACAAACATCGGTAATCCAAGTAACTCAACACAAGCAAAAATAAGTATTGTAACAGGAAAGGACTAAACAATGTCCAACATGAAATAAAGTAAGATAAAGTATGATGAATGCATAAGATATAGAAGGCTGGATAACTTCCATCCGAATGCACATACTCTTGAGATCCTACTTGCGACCTTGGGTACCTGCCGTTTGGGAACATGGAAATGGAAAACGGCTGAGCATAATGCCCAGTGCATGGATATACAATAAAGCATGGAAACATAGAGTAATGAAAGCATATAAAGAGCATATAAAGCATGAATGGCAATAGAAATGAATAAGTCATAGGAAACCTAGACATATAACATGTTTACTGGTTTTAGTTCTAAAAACATAGCTTATGTTTACTTATTAAAATCTGTATTAGTTAATATACCAAAAGCCAATATAGGTCACGAGGTCAACAACGTGCATGAATACTTAGGGGGTGACCTCGTCATGTAATTAGAGAGGATGTCTCTAATTAATATGGTATGGGTAGGAGGGATCAGCTCCTTGTGAAGGATGCAAGGCACACACTACATTCACCATGAAATTCTGACTGACACTGTATCTAGGATTCACCCATATGCCCCACATGATAATAAATAAATAAATAAATGCCAAATAAACTGGAAGGGACGCCACGAGCTATCAATCTGCCGTGGTGAAGTCATAACACTGGTGCCTCCAGGGATATGGTTTTGGTACCTCCGTAACTAGGTGAAACTGGCATGCATGTATATGGCTAAGGTAACTGTAGTAACCCGAACTTTAAAATCAACATTTAGACCGAGTTCTAATACTAATTCTATTATTTGGATCAATATTTATTGATCGACTTTTATTTGTCATGTTCGTTCGGCGAATAATATTGATTTCTCGACTAGACGACAAGATTAGGGTTTTAAAAGTATCGAATATGTGTCATTTATTATTTATCAGCAAAGTCTATGTCCGTCATCAACCGTAAATATCATCGTTATGACATAGAAATATTTTCTATTGTCGTCGTTTTAATTTCTCGTTTTATGAGAATTCTTGATAATTTACGTTAAACTTTTAGGTGTCATTCGTTTATACGAAGTGTTAACATTTCTTAACTTATAAACATTTACTTATATATCGAAATATAAATGTTCTCCAAATGTCAAAGTTTTTATTTTACATCGAGCGTTTATTTTTCATGGTCTAACGCGTATCTTTTAAATCACGTAACTTTTAAAATATCGGGCTTCGATTATACCCGCTTTATCAAATAATGAGATAAGATTTTAACTAACAAACACATCTTGTGTGTCGATCTTAGCGTCACCAATATTACTAAGTTTACTAGACACGTGTTCTAGTGAATGAAAAATGTTAAAGTAACTTTTCATGATCATTCCAAATCTAGATATAAGGATAATATTTTATACTTCATTTCATTTGCAATGAAAATTGACTCACACATTGTGTTAGTGTTTTCTGCCGTACATCATGAGCAACAACAATAACATAATCACAAAATTGATTCTAGCTATATTCTTGCTAAAATTGTCCTCATCAACGTCATCATCATAATTCTTTTAAGGTTTGAAGGCTGATTATTTTGGGTTCCTACAAATGTTTTCATACCTTGGATTTGGGTTTTAATTGAGTTGGCTTGAAGACTTGGTATTGATTGTTTGATCATGGTCATCCATCATTATATATCTTTTCTTTGTAAGATTATTTTCTATATTTATGTATTTAATCCATTTCATATCTTTATAAATTATGTGCATGTATATGTTTATTCATTATTTCTTAAAAGAATTGGACATTGTACTTGATATATAAAACTAGAAAACTATTTGCGATGGTGTTGTAACTCGGTAGTTTAGGCGTTATAATTGGATCAGTGGGAAAACGTATTATATCTTGATACTCAGCAGGTTTGGAACTTTGAAAATAATATAGAGTGATAGGTATCTATTTTGTAGCAATTTGGCCGGGTGACTCGTCTCGTGACGATACCCGATGAATTAGATATGGTCAAAATACTGAAAAGTGTCGAATCTGATCTACCAGTTTTGCACGGCCAAAAACTCTTAAAAATTATATAATGACCTCTAAATATGTAAAAATTAAAAGTTGTAGCTAAATTTATGTAGAATCTCCACGAGTCGAATGGTTTTCTACGGATAAACGGTTTGGAAATGGCGGCTAAAACGGTGAAACTGAAGTTGGCTGCGAAAAACAGCCAACTCTTCTAAGTAATAAAATGGGTAAATAAGCTATGATAACTATAAATTAGAGGCAATTGAACTTATAATAAGTAAACTAAATTAGTTAAGAATGACTTTAGTAAAAAAATAACTCATCTATATTATATACGGTTTAGGAAAAACGGTCTAATTAACGAGACATGTCGTGAAAATTGTAAGAATTAGACTATATTAAATTAAGGTAAAACGTGATGATTTTTATAAACACCGAAATGGTATGAGCCGTTTTTTTTAGTAAATATAGACTCGTTTATTTATTGATAACTAGAATACCCGAGACTCGGCCATCGTGGACATTAAGTTTACATCGTTATGAGGCGTTTTAGAACCCGTAATACATATAAAGTGGATTTGGGCCACAAAAGCCCAACTTACACTTATAATGGCTATTGGGCCATTATTGGACCTGAGAATAATAATG
Organism: Glebionis coronaria; assembly: GCA_025667525.1. Taxonomy (NCBI): domain Eukaryota; kingdom Viridiplantae; phylum Streptophyta; class Magnoliopsida; order Asterales; family Asteraceae; genus Glebionis; species Glebionis coronaria. Next base: position 1,369,701 of record JANFOE010000213.1, read on the forward strand.
TATTTGGTGAAAAATACTGAGATTTAAAAGAACTAAGGTTATATAAAGGAGTAATGGGCCACTTATGGGCTTTAATGGGCTTAATGGTCAAATGAGACTTTATATGGTAAATTGTTCTAAAAGTCTTACGAAAAGTTTTATAAAACTTATGCAATGTCCAAACTTAATAAAGTGAACTATTTACATATATGTATGACTTACGTATAGACTCGAGCCTAAGACGCGTCTCGTCATTATAGGTCTCGGTCGGTCATATGTCAACCGCTGGGCATCTCATTCTTGATCAATGAGCGATTGATATCTCATGAAGTAGTGTATCGACTAATGGATGTTTTGTCCTCGATAAACGTGTAACGGATATATCAGGTGAGTTCATAGCCTCGCTTTTACTGCTTTATATGTTTTATAAACCCGCGAGGGGAGTACATGCTCTTGGTATAAAAATATATGTTGCTTATATATATGATTTTGAGAGAATATGTTTATGAATAAACATGCGATGTTTGGCTATATGCTTTGAACGAATACAAGTTGTTGTAAATGAATGTAACACATTTGATTGAATGCTTTTGGAAAATGAGCACAAGCGTTGATTGTATAGGTAATGATCCACTATTAGTAAGGCTAAGTTGCTTATTGCCAGTGAAAAGTCCCTATAGATCGTGAACCGTTAACTACCTGTGATGGTAGGCGCTCGTACAGACGAATGGATCCATTGGGAATGATGACCCTCACCCGGGCAGGTCGCACCTGTGAGTTGGAGGCTCAGCCGGGTGTGTTGTACGTGAAGGGATGGGGTATTTGGCAAGATACCTGACTAGGGCAAAATTATTGATTAAGGCATCGGTGTCATGAGCTTAGCGTAATAGTGTGGAATATTGATATTGTATGTGTTACAATATCGCCAATGGATGAGATTCTTGTGTTCAAAGGCTCTATGGTTTATTTAAAACCCCATTATTGTTTATTTCAAACCTATGAATTCACTCAACCGTTGTGTTGACAGTTTAGCATGTATTCTCAGGTGTATAGGTTTATGATCAGCTAGAGCATGGAGTTGCGCGAGATAAAGTAAAGGCAAATCAAACAATTTCCATTCGATACATTTGACAAATCTTTATTTTTATTAAAGTTTGAAATAGTTGTTGGGACCTCTTTTATTGAACTCTGATTTTGTCGAATGGTTTATTTTATAAAACGTCTATTTTGAGGTCGTTTTCTATGACTATGTGTGATGTGCTATGAAGTAACACCCAATGTAGATATTCCGCTGCCTTGTGAAATTGGGGGTGTTACAGATTGGTATCAGAGCACTGGTTATTGCGAACTAGGTCATTTTTACAACCTAGACTATAACTGCTCTTTCGTAAAATTGTTTTATTGCCTTACAAAGTATCCGCGCGCTCATGTCTCCTAGAAACCAATGCTTGGTTTTAATTTTGTGATCCTATGTGTATATAGGAATGATTGTATGTATATGTAGGTACATACTATGGTATTTAAAGGCATTGCGCGTGAAGCAACGGTCCTTGCGTAATTATCGTACATTTTATGATACGGTTTTATAGAGAGTTTGGCCTCGCCGCCAATCACCTTTCTTGATAATTAATTTATTATCCGAATACGAGTATGGAACTCGTTTGATATTTTGGGTACATGTATATTGTTTCATAATCTATCGCATATCGACTAATTTAAGCTTGATTGTTGTCATCGCATCGTGATGTGCCATTTTAGGACATCTCCTTTTGGAACATAACTGATAAACATATTATTTTATTTATGTACTCTTTATCATTTTTGAAGAATCATTTCTTCACGGAGACATCTTCTACGTAATATAACGTTTAATTGAATTATGTTTGATTACGTTTTATGGCGAAAAGGAGGATGCCAATGTTGGACCTAACATATATATATACCCAAACCAACAATATATAATTTGGGTACAACAAAGATATGCTCATAGTAGTCATTAGTTGAGAAATTTAATACTTTGTATTTAAATGGAATGGGACATTTAAATATAATGATTTTAAATCGCCTAACTATGTGTCGTTTAAGGTTCTCTTATTGAAATGGATTGGGACATTTGAATTAGAAAGTTTTAAACCACTAGAACTTAGATTGTCGATGGTTTCTTTATTCAGATGGAATGGGACGTTTGAATACAGAAATCATGGATTAAGTTTGACACCCTGTACTTTTCTTGGCATTTAATTTGGTTATGATATCGTGTTTTGTGACGGTATTACTGAGTAGGATGATTTATAATCGTCTTGTTGAAATAAATTGGGACGCCTTTTTATTTGAACAAGAAAGTTATAAGTTCCCGAACCATAAATTTATAATTCCTGTTTACATGGATTAGGACGCCTTTAGATGTAAACAATGATTTATAAACGAGTGGGCTCAAGTGTGCCTGACTTGGTGTGTGATTATTTTGTATACGGACATATTTCTTCGACTCGTGATTCGTTGGTATGAATCATTCATTACCGTCGTATTTATGGTTATTAGATTATCGTCTATGTACGAGTAGCCCATTAGTCTTCTCTCGAGTTATGATTTGTCTTTATGGACCATTTCTAATGTGTCCCGACTATCCTGAGCTTTATAAGATAATCATTATGAACCGTTACCTGTTCCGAGAACAGACGACTTGTTTAATCAACACAAGTTGTGTACATGTGGATTGACTGAGGATTAAGTTATCAACATAACTCATCGTGAATGAAAAGATCTTGAGATTATTTCTTGTTATTATGGATGGTTCATCGAAGAATTTTTCAAACGTAACGAGAAAATATTTTTGGTATGGATCCGTTTGTGAGCACCCTGTAATATCTTTTGGGTATAGATCCGTTTGTGAGTACCCTGCAATGTCATTTGGGTATGGATCCGTGTGTGAGAACCCTCTGATGACGAAAATATTGTTCGATATGCATCTATGCAATCAAGATCGTGAACATCCTTTAACTTGCAAACTTTTCTTTGACTGGACTTATCTGAAAATCCTATCAAATATTCTTAGTTATCATGGCTTGGCTACTTAGGAAGCATGATTTAACTTGATAGAATTTATTGGATTTGGAATGGCTTGGCTATTTTGCAAGCATGTCCTAATGTGAATATATGTGCCTAATGATGGCTTTTGTATTTGATTTGGATCATAGTTCCTCCGATCGAGTAATGCATACTCCAAACGACTTCATTGTCGATGAATTCGCTTTTGATGAAATAAGTTTGCATGTTCGAGATCAATGCAATTAGGTGATTTTGTATGACTAGTACTAATTACCTCGTCTTGATTTTTTTGTAACGTTTCGATGGACTTATGTGTGATCCATGCGATTTTCTTCTACGACGTAATTGTTTTTATCAGACTCGTGGATGATATGTGTTTTAATTTGATCGACATGATCACCGATTGTTTTGAATTGATTGTCGCATTGGATATTTTCCAAATGCGCCCACTGCTTTCGACTTATCACTTGACATGTGGATTTTTTTTTCAAACTTATATCCACCGCCACATGTTTGATAAGATAGTAGTAATGTACCTTGATGCACTTTAAAAAATTTGACGACTTTTTAATTTTTCGCTTCAATTGGTTTCTCCTTCGAGTTATATATTATTCTTTCCTTATAAGGATTGAAGCCATTCAAAACGTTCATTCATGATTGTTATGTATACTCGTTGCTTTGAATTTTGTTCATTTAACATTTGTTAGAAACCTCGGCGATGACTTGTCTATCTCTCACCCCTTCGTCCTTTAACCGAAGACTATTAAGACGAATTAAGCGCTGGGACATCGCTTCCTAAAGGGGTAGATAATGTAGTAACCCGAACTTTAAAATCAACATTTAGACCGAGTTCTAATACTAATTCTATTATTTGGATCAATATTTATTGATCGACTTTTATTTGTCATGTTCGTTCGGCGAATAATATTGATTTCTCGACTAGACGACAAGATTAGGGTTTTAAAAGTATCGAATATGTGTCATTTATTATTTATCAGCAAAGTCTATGTCCGTCATCAACCGTAAATATCATCGTTATGACATAGAAATATTTTCTATTGTCGTCGTTTTAATTTCTCGTTTTATGAGAATTCTTGATAATTTATGTTAAACTTTTAGGTGTCATTCGTTTATACGAAGTGTTAACATTTCTTAAATTATAAACATTTACTTATATATCGAAATATAAATGTTCTCCAAATGTCAAAGTTTTTATTTTACATCGAGCGTTTATTTTTCATGGTCTAACGCGTATCTTTTAAATCACGTAACTTTTAAAATATCGGGCTTCGATTATACCCGCTTTATCAAATAATGAGATAAGATTTTAACTAACAAACACATCTTGTGTGTCGATCTTAGCGTCACCAATATTACTAAGTTTACTAGACACGTGTTCTAGTGAATGAAAAATGTTAAAGTAACTTTTCATGATCATTCCAAATCTAGATATAAGGATAATATTTTATACTTCATTTCATTTGCAATGAAAATTCACTCACACATTGTGTTAGTGTTTTCTGCCGTACATCATGAACAACAACAATAACATAATCACAAAATTGATTCTAGCTATATTCTTGCTAAAATTGTCCTCATCAACGTCATCATCATAATTCTTTTAAGGTTTGAAGGCTGATTATTTTGGGTTCCTACAAATGTTTTCATACCTTGGATTTGGGTTTTAATTGAGTTGGCTTGAAGACTTGGTATTGATTGTTTGATCATGGTCATCCATCATTATATATCTTTTCTTTGTAAGATTATTTTCTATATTTATGTATTTAATCCATTTCATATCTTTATAAATTATGTGCATGTATATGTTTATTCATTATTTCTTAAAAGAATTGGACATTGTACTTGAGATATAAAACTAGAAAACTATTTGCGATGGTGTTGTAACTCGGTAGTTTAGGCGTTATAATTGGATCAATGGGAAAACGTATTATATCTTGATACTCAGCAGGTTTGGAACTTTGAAAATAATATAGAGTGATAGGTATCTATTTTGTAGCAATTTGGCCGGGTGACTCGTCTCGTGACGATACCCGATGAATTAGATATGGTCAAAATACTGAAAAGTGTCGAATCTGATCTACCAGTTTTGCACGGCCAAAAACTCTTAAAAATTATATACTGACCTCTAAATATGTAAAAATTAAAAGTTGTAGCTAAATTTATGTAGAATCTCCACGAGTCGAATGGTTTTCTACGGATAAACGGTTTGGAAATGGCGGCTAAAACGGTGAAACTGAAGTTGGCTGCGAAAAACAGCCAACTCTTCTAAGTAATAAAATGGGTAAATAAGCTATGATAACTATAAATTAGAGGCAATTGAACTTATAATAAGTAAACTAAATTAGTTAAGAATGACTTTAGTAAAAAAATAACTCATCTATATTATATACGGTTTAGGAAAAACGGTCTAATTAACGAGACATGTCGTGAAAATTGTAAGAATTAGACTATATTAAATTAAGGTAAAACGTGATGATTTTTATAAACACCGAAATGGTATGAGCCGTTTTTTTTAGTAAATATAGACTCGTTTATTTATTGATAACTAGAATACCCGAGACTCGGCCATCGTGGACATTAAGTTTACATCGTTATGAGGCGTTTTAGAACCCGTAATACATATAAAGTGGATTTGGGCCACAAAAGCCCAACTTACACTTATAATGGCTATTGGGCCATTATTGGACCTGAGAATAATAATGTATTTGGTGAAAAATACTAACATTTAAAAGAACTAAGGTTATATAAAGGAGTAATGGGCCACTTATGGGCTTTAATGGGCTTAATGGTCAAATGAGACTTTATATGGTAAATTGTTCTAAAAGTCTTACGAAAAGTTTTATAAAACTTATGCAATGTCCAAACCTAATAAAGTGAACTATTTACATATATGTATGACTTACGTATAGACTCGAGCCTAAGACGCGTCTCGTCATTATAGGTCTCGGTCGGTCATATGTCAACCGTTGGGCATCTCATTCTTGATCAATGAGCGATTGATATCTCGTGAAGTAGTGTATCGACTAATGGATGTTTTGTCCTCGATAAACGTGTAACGGATATATCAGGTGAGTTCATAGCCTCGCTTTTACTGCTTTATATGTTTTATAAACCCGCAAGGGGAGTACATGCTCTTGGTATAAAATATATGTTGCTTATATATATGATTTTGAGAGAATATGTTTATGAATAAACATGCGATGTTTGGCTATATGCTTTGAACGAATACAAGTTGTTGTAAATGAATGTAACACATTTAATTGAATGCTTTTGGAAAATGAGCACAAGCGTTGATTGTATAGGTAATGATCCACTATTAGTAAGGCTAAGTTGCTTATTGCCAGTGAAAAGTCCCTATAGATCGTGAACCGTTAACTACCTGTGATGGTAGGCGCTCGTACAAACGAATGGATCCATTGGGAATGATGACCCCCACCCGGGCAGGTCGCACCTGTGAGTTGGAGGCTCAGCCGGGTGTGTTGTACGTGAAGTATGGGGTATTTGGCAAGATACCTGACTAGGGCAAAGTTATTGATTAAGGCATCGGTGTCATGAGCTTAGCGTAATAGTGTGGAATATTGATATTGTATGTGTTACAATATCGCCAATGGATGAGATTCTTGTGTTCAAAGGCTCTATGGTTTATTTAAAACCCCATTATTGTTTATTTCAAACCTATGAATTCATTCAACCGTTGTGTTGACAGTTTAACATGTATTCTCAGGTGTATAGGTTTATGATCAGCTAGAGCATGGAGCTGCGCGAGATAAAGTAAAGGCAAATCAAACAATTTCCATTCGATACATTTGACAAATCTTTATTTTTATTAAAGTTTGAAATAGTTGTTGGGACCTCTTTTATTGAACTCTGATTTTGTCGAATGGTTTATTTTATAAAACGTCTCTTTTGAGGTCGTTTTCTATGACTATGTGTGATGTGCTATGAAGTAACACCCAATGTTGATATTCCGCTGCCTTGTGAAATTGGGGGTGTTACAGTAACTAATAAAACATAAGCATTTAAATTTGTAACTACTGGGAAAAACAGTTGGCTGCATACGGGAAATCCTAATAAAGGAAGAGATTGTCCTTACTGAAGGACGGGAAATCCGTACCTTGTGTCCAGTAGAAGCTGAGGGAAACGCTGAAGAACCTACTTCTCCTTGACGGATAATACTACCTAAGAATAGGGACGTGTATGAGTTGTCTGAGATACATGTGTCTTACTGGTTCTGTGTGTTCTTAGCTTATTATTCATGTTCTGTCATGTTTTTAACTGTTTTAAGTGTTAATCTGTAGTTATTCTTGTATTCTGTTGTTTATTATTCATGTATTAAGGTATTATAATACTTGTATTGTAATACTAAGTAACTTTCTAAAAATAGCAGGTTTCCAAAAATAGTAAGTTTCCAAAAATAGAAAGTATCCAAAAATAGTCAGTTTTCATATTTAGAAATAAGCTAGATTATTAAAATATAAAGTAAAGTTTATTAGTAAAAATACAAGTCATGGATTAAGTATTATTGCTTATTAAATAATTAACATGGTTGATGTAATAAACTATAGGTTATCTGAATTTAATTAAAATACACGTTTAATTAAATTAAGCTAAGTAAATACTTAGGTTAGTCATGAAATATTAATTTTAATATTTTAACCTTAGTCATGTATTTAATTAAATTAAATAGTCTTGGAAAATAATTTAATTAAACTATTAAACTGCTTTTAAAAACTCCGGAGCCCGAACCCGTGTTTAAAATTATCCCGAGCTCGAAAATGCCTAGCCGACACCACATAGCCGGCGGCTAGTGGTGTCAGTCGACGGCTGAAAACCAAACACAGCCCTACCAGTAACTGGTCTAGCCACTTGTTCCCACTGCCGAGCCTCAGCTAGCCACAGCCGAGCATCGTTCGACCCCAGCTTAAGCCGGTTCCCACAGTTCTTGTTATTAAGTCCCACCGAGACCCTATTGGTCTCGGTTGAAACAAATCAAACCGAACCAAACTCTAAACAATACCTAGACCGTGAGTCAGGGTTCCCTTGTGTTGCGATCGAGCCAAAACCGAACTCAGCCGAGACCCTTGTGGTCTCGGTGGTGGTGCAATAGCCACACCGAGAGCCTTATGGCTCTCGGTTTGTGTCACGGCCAAGCAAAACCAACACCAAAACCCCCTTAAACATGTTTTACAGTTAATCTTTACGTGTTCTTATGATTGTTTTTAAGATTAATTAATATGACATCATGAATTCAATAAAAGAATTAAAAAGAAAAGGTTATGGTTATTACCCGATGCATGAAAGAAAAAGGATTAATGACACGAACACGTACAACCAAATATCAAATATCAAATCGACACGAACACGCCCTTGGTGTTGATGATTTCTGGTGGCAAGAGAGAGAGAGGCAAAGGGTTTCTTGATTTTTCTGTAAACCTAAATTATGATAAAACTCTCGTGTGTTTACTTGTTATTGGATTGGTAATGGGTCATGGGCCAAAAGGCCCATCTTTATCCTCTCTTGCTCTCTAGTCGCGGCACCCTTAAAGCCCACAAGGCAAACCGTAGTTTTTCTAAATTAAAATAAGAGCCGTGTACGTTCGTGTTTTAATCATCATGAATTAATATATCGTGAACACGTCACATTTATAATATACGTATATATTGTAACACCCCCAAATATTCATACATTAGTTCAGGTGAAGAGTCGTTGGTGTTACGGGATAGCACATTACTCAAATCATAGACAACGCTTAAAAATCGCGTCGTTTAACAATAAAGCATTTTCCATTCATAAATATCAAATTACATAGGTCCCAAGTCATAGTATTTCATACAATTTTACAAAATGTTTGAATGGAAATTATTATATAAGTGCGGGCCATAAATTCTTGTCGTCTTCCCGAGAATTACCGTCAAGTACCTGAGATTAAACATGTTAAGAGAAAAGGTCAGTGAAAACGCTGAGTGAATTCATAGAGTTTAATAAAAACCATTAATATATGATCGGTATATAATTATTACCGAATATCATTTTGTACAAATCTTTGTTGTAAATCATAATATAGGCTTTTGCCTTCAAAACCATTATACGAACCAATGTCGTAAAAACATCATACTATACGTTTTATAAAGTTATATAGAGTTTAATAAAAACCATTATATAAATCCAAAACACGAACATAATATCAGTAATAAGACCCCGTATTGCTAGTCAAGCAATATTTTACATTCAATTCGTACATCAGTAGTTTCAAAATTGGATTATTATAAGCCGCATGACGTTGCTACCTTACTATAACAAACAACGGGTAGCTAACCCGAAATTCATTTGCCCATCTAAAGCAGCACGTCGTCACAATAATCACGCATATATAAATCTTCTCATACATAAATTCGCTTACCAATCTATGTGGCACGACGGGGATCAACCGTCAAGGCGCGAACTGGGGTGATCTTCCCCAAATAGTACTATTATATGCATAAGCGTCTACCAAATCCCGGTAGTTCATAATTCATGCTAATGGGACTTTTAGTGACATTACCTAACTATTAATAATCCATTTCATTTCATACATCGGGTCATATAATCATTCATCGGGTCATATAATCATTCGGGTCAATATCAATAAATAAACAATCGGGACAACTGGTGTCCTATTTTATTAAAGTAACATGTTATCTCCCTCGCGGGTTTATAATACAATTCATAAAAACATTTAAAAGAGTGTGAGGCTATGAACTCACGTTGATTGGGAAAGGCGGTTATTGGCGATTTGGATGTACGGTACGTGCTTCACTCACGGAAACCTAGACAAATAATACTCGTCTTAGACTCTTGTCCAATGACTTTATAAAAACAATGGCTATGTATATATATGATGATATTATAAGTATGATGATTATCAAGTGGGATTTTATCCCTTCATACACATTATAGTGTTATGTGTTAGTCAAATTTTTGACTAGTTACACTAGTTTCAATCCAATTACATATTAAGGCCCAATAAGCCCATTAAAAGCCCAATACATTATATTAGTCCATTTATACTTTTAATGCCAGGCTTTTACTCATATGTTGGGCCCAAGTGGGTAAAGCCCAATGAGTAAGTCCATTAGTGTTTAGCCAAATTAGTTGGGTTAATAGTCCAATAAGGCTACTTTGGCCCGTTAATGTCCATAAGTTATAAAGCTCGGGTTTTATCGATTTTTACTTGTCAAATGTACTTATACATCAGTATATGAGTTATAAAAAGTTTACATTAGACGGATCCGACCGTCTAAGTTTTAATTGACGAAAACGTTAATCTTTCGGTTTTAGCCGAAAAGACGTAAAACTTATGTATATAGTTTGATAACGTATAAAACATATCAATTTGCAATTTTATAAAATTTCATATTTACTTATCAAAGTATATAACTTATTTATAAGTATTATATAAGTTAGTGGGTTTTAGGTATGTATTTTATATTAGTTTTACTTGAGTGCTAATTTTATAATATATACTTTTATTTTACAAATCTGATTTTGAAACTCACTTTCACCATTTTTATCATATCTTGAGTTAAACAAGGAGATCGAAGCTCAATTTTGGGCAGCACAAACTACATAATATGTCCTACAATTAACTCCCGTTTAGCTACTGCTAATTCATCTTCTAAGTGTCTCTAATAATTCATCCAAAACAGACTATACAAATTTGAACTTTTATAATGTTATGATCATATCTCACTCATTTTATTGATTCCATTGAGTGGCCAACTCTCACATATGTAAAAGTCATATACCTTACTGTATATGAAATTATCCAAGTCATTTTAACAAGTTATCATATGGTTCTTTACTGTTTTATACAGCCTAAAATTTTAGTTATGATTTCAACATCTTTACATATAGATTTTAGTCCATTTAACCAAATCTATCAACACCAGATCCCCACATAATACTTTGATCATCATTCATCATCATATACATATACATCTTGAAGAAAATACATAATTACTTTTACAAAATAACAAGAGGATAGGAAGAAATAATCTCTATACCACTCAATAAGATGAAGATTGAGATTTTTGGATGAATAAGACTTGGTTCTTGTTACCAAATCTTTAATCTTGGAAAATGAACTTTTGAGTTCTTCAAATGGATGAACACCTTCATGGAAATCATCCCTTGGACTCCATAAAAACTTCTTTTCACTTGTTAAAATCACCTCCAATCACCTTCTTTTTATGTAGCAATCAACATATGTTGATTAAAGATTATGTTATACGTTAAATTTTTGATGAAAATGGTGATTTAGGGGTGTTATGGGACGTTCAAAAGGGAGAGAGAAGGGAGAGATTGAAACTTTTTACTGGTTTGCATGTATGAGAGAAAGGGGTTCATGGTTTTGGTTTTTAGTTAAGTGGTTTTAGTAAGCTTTGAGGAAAAGTGTCCCTCATGCTTGTAAAATCTTGCCACCCATAGTAGGGGTGGGACAAGTTTAAACTTGTCTCATCTCTACTAATTTACGGGTACTCCTCGATTCTAGTTTCCTTGATTTACGTGCCCTCGGTTCATTTTAAGAAAAACGTTTTCATAAATTATGAATCTACGGCACAAAACGATTCTAATAAACATTGTACCATAAAAAACGGAGTTCAAAATGGTAAATACGTAAACCTATGGTTTCCGGTTTAATCGTAAAAGAAGCTAAATTATGCACGTAAGTCCTAATTTCTTCTCGTAAATTTGTGAGTTTATGAACCAACACAAATTAAAATTTCAAAATAATATTCGAGAATAAATTTATTTCCTGAAATGTCAGACCGTCACCAAAAATAGTGTATGTAAACGTAAGCACGTAACGTAGAGTTCTCCGGTTTAGACGTAGTCGATGCTACTTTAAGACGTAAACCCCAATTTCTTCCCAAAAATGAGTGAGTTAATAAATCAACAATAAAATAATGATTTTAAATAATACTTGAGAATCAAATATCGACCATAAATTGACGGATTGTCACAGCACCTACCCCTAAAGAGGATCTTTGTCCTCAAGATCAATTTATCTTACTACTCGCTTCTTATAGAATCAAGACATGTGGGCATTTCCTCCACATTCGGTCTTTTCTCTCAAGTGTAATTAATTACAATACGCGAGTTTCATCAAACATAACTACGGGAATACGATCAGGCTTTATGTTGACTTACTTTCTCTATCCATTTTGTTCACGGGTTTTTGATGAATGCAACTTTTGGCCGATCTAAACTTCATCAAGAAGTAATCAGATTCTCACTTGATAGACATTTTATCAAGTTCGATATACGAAACATAATTCACGAAGCCCTTGAAGTCCTAGGGTAGATCCAGCTTATATGCCTTTCAAACCAATCTTTTACATTATCTCAATGGTCCCATACAACGGGGACTTAATTTTCCCACGATCTTTCAGATCATCCATTCATCTTTCCATGATGAAAAATTTCTCGGCATAACTTCAAGGTCTATATTTCATATTCACATAACCTCCTGCCCACTACTGGTAGTCAATAATCAGATCCTAATTTCAACAATCATTTCAGGTCTCGCGGGTCGGGTATTTCGTAAGGTTAGGTTTGTCATCATAGGCAACCTTAAACCTAAAAGACATGTCCAACTCACAATGGGTGTATGTCGGGTATCTTCATCCCAACTCCTACCTACAGATGCTATTATATTTAGATCGTCACAAGATTCGATCTCGATCCTAATACGATAATTATCAAAGTTAATCTCTCCAAAGGAAAGCGATTAACCTATTCATTACCAAAGGTAAATTAATCAAACATAAAACAAGACTTATAGTGTTTGTATCGTTACTTTACCTCGTCCCTTCGATTGGGGTGGTAAACAGTACTCTCATCAAAATTCGTTCCCAATGACTTCTGAGGAAATCTCTAGAAATTTGATGGGAAGCGAGGATCTTGATAGAGATAACCGATACCGTCACACTATGTTTACACAACTCCTTTAAATACAATAGAGTCAACTTCTTCATCTAGAATCTATCATTAACGGGAATGATATTAGCAGATTTGGTCAGTCTGTCGACGATGACCCAAATCGAATCAAATTCAGATGATGACCTTGGAAGATTTGTGATAAAATCCATGGTGATTCTATCCTACTTCCAAACAGGATTAATAAGATGTAGAAGAAATCCTTATGGATTTTGGTGCTCAGCCTTGACCTTCTCAAGAGTTAGATGTTTACTAATGTATGAGGTGATGTTTGCCTTCATAATTGGCCATCAGTACAACTTCTTCAGATAAGATACTTTAATTCAGAAATGGCATGAATAGATTACTTAAACTTATGAGATTCCAATATACCTAAATCTCAAAATTCTCCATACTTAGGCAACCACAAACGACCTTTTAAAAATTTAACGCCATTGGCTCCTATTTCTAGTGGTTCTCATTAGCCATGAGACCCTTCATTATTATCTATATTATCCTTCTTTACAAGCATCGGCTATTTTTAAATTGCTCGGGCAAATTATTCTGCACGTACATTACTAAGGAACACATCCTAATTGGTTATTTATTCTTTCTATATAACGTGTTAGTAACTACATTCACCTTCCTCGATGAAATAAATAGCATGACCATAATCACTCAGAAATTCTTTCTTCATATTTTCTAAGTTTTAGTTTCTTCTTAACTATTATCTTTATTAGTTTTGCTCAATCCGACGTCAAGAGCATCGATAAATATTACAAGTAATTAAATATTAAATTTTATGAAACGTAAACGTAACATTTTTAAATTTCCCAGTTCGTCCAATTATAGAAAAATGTTCAAAATAAATTTGAATTTAGTTAACACGATCTTTGTTGATTTATCAAAAATAATTAATAAGATCTGTAAATGTTCGAAAAATATTTGTTTATATTTTGGTCAAAAATTTTCTTAGTTGAAGAGCAAAATTTATCGCTCCAAATTTTAAGTCATGGTTTAAATGTTTTCCTCAATTCCTCCTGTGTTGTCTTGAGGTATACACAAACATCTACTCCTAGTTTAGTTAAATTACTTGGGTATAAGGGAATGATTCTGTAATAATCCTTTGATAAAATATTTGTCAAAACATTTTTGCACTTTCCTTTTTTTTGGTATAACCTAATAAGTGTGAAAACACTTATCCTTTTACCACTTAATTATAATAAATACCAAGCCAAAACGTGTATTTTATGTCGTAAATGTCAGAATTACTAAAGACGAAAGTTTATAAAGCCGAAGAACTCAAGTCTAATAAATGAAGAAATTATAAGACGAGTTTAATTAATCCCGAGACAAAGTCGATAAAGTCAAAGAACTTAAAAGACGAAAGGCGTGAAGAAAGAAAGAGGAGGCAACACATGCACCTCCCCATTTCCTATAAATACCCTCCTAAACACATTTAGGAGGGTTGGTTAGTTAGTGGTTAGTTAGTTTTAGTTTTAGTCATCTTCATTTTGTAGCTTTAATTATAGAGAGAGAAAGTGACAGTTTCTCTCACTAGGATCTTAATCTTTTATCTTCCTTTCTTGTTTTTAATCTAATCTTTACTTTTAATAGCTTAAATCTTTTTTAAATCTTTATCTCATTCTAGTTTTCTTATTAGTTTTATCTTAATCATAATCTTTTTCATCAAATTTTTACATAAAGTTTGAATCTTTTTAATTTCCGTGACTTGTTTTTGATGTTTTTATAAGTTTTAGAATTAATCTAGGATTTTTAGTTAGCTTATTGGTGTTTTATTTTGCTTATTGTCCTTAAAAAGTTGAGATTTTAGTGCTTATTTTCGTACTTTTTTAATTTCCTAGTTTTTAGGAAAAGCTGATTTAAATTTGCAACTTTTTCCATAATTGCGAATTTGAATCTTTGTTGGCATTGCGAAATCCTTACTTCCTTAATTGCGGAATTGATCTTCTCAGTTTATTGCGAAATTGATCTTCAATCCACATTGCGGAATCATTGATTCCGCAATCATTGCGGAATTAGTGAACTTTTTCGTATTGCGGATTTGATCTACATCTCAGTATTGCGGAATCTTTAGTTTACACCATTGCGAAATCTTGGTTGTTTTGCTATTGCGGAATTAATGTTTAGTATTGCGAAATTTTCACCATGGATTGCGGAATTGTGTTTAACTTAGATTGCGGAATTGTTCCACTTTCTGCATTGCGAATTTAGTTGTTTTTATTTTAAATTTAATTTTTAAATTTATTTTCCCCGCCATTTTTACTTAGTTTATTTTAATTGTTTTGTCTTATTTTTCTTAAGCTATATTTTAATTTGTCGTTTGTTAGTTTATTTTTAAACGTGTTCTTATTTTCAAGCTTTCATTTCTTTACGCTTTAATTTCTCGTTATTTATTTTTAAGGCTTTTATATTTTCGTCATTAACTTAATTTCTTTTAAAGTCTTATTTTTAGTTTAATCTTTTCTAGCTTTTATCTTAATTTCTTTCAAAGTCTTTTATTTAAGTTTTAATTAGTTTATCGCTTTTGTTTCTACTTTATTTTTACCATTTACGCAACGACATTTTCATTCATTTTAGTTTATAAATAGATAATCTTTTTCTTTTATATTCCATCAAGAACGATTGAGTCGCACATTAACCAATTGTCAATTCGAAGAGACTGGTTCAACGATATTTTTAACTGAGTAAAAAACTAGTATTATAACCCAAAGCCTTAATGGCTCTAATCTTTGAAGAGTCAATATAGATTCCATTATCTTTTAATCACACAGTCAAATAATGTAAAGATCAAGCCTTAAATAACATGTTAAATACTCAAGGTATAGGTTTTCACTGCTCGGCCTACTCAGGGTAGTTTACAAATGATTACCAACTTCTTCTTATTCTTAGAGACAAAGAGATGGTCCTTAATGATCACAAGCATGAATTTATCAAATTACAGCCTACACACGTGATTCACCCAATTTGTGGATGTTACATGTGCATCGGTCAATCCAAACGACATAACATGAAACTCATAGTGTTCATTACAAGTTCTGGATGTAGTGATTGGAATAGATAATCTTTTTTACGGACGCGAAGTTGATGATAACCATGTCGTGGATCAAAATTTGATTATACGCTAGAACCTTGTATATGATCGAACAAATCTTCCATCTTGGGTAATGGATATAAAATTTGATCGTCAATTTATTCAGCTCACGGTAATCAATAAATATAAGGAATGATAATATCATAGCTCTTCATGATGACGAGCTCGGTAGAATAAAAGCTTTCTCCGACAACTCTCTCAGTTGCACGGTAACACTTTCGATTCAGATGGCGCTGAAGTACAGTGCACACGCCACGGGTGCAGCACCGGGAATATAATCAATACCAAATTCAACTTGCTTCAATGGCGAAAGTCTAGGTAATTCACCAGCAATACCTCCTAAAGTTTCAGATAACAAAAACATCTTTTAATAAGTCCAACTTAGGTTCCTTCTAGATTACAAGATCTATGACTAGTTCACAACCATTCACGGTATAATTTCAAGTCTAAATGCAGGATATGGTGATCCATCAAGAATTATTTAGATCACTTTTGATAATCAGCATCTTATCTTTTAGGAGAATTCTACTCGAGTTCCCATCAATTAAGACAATGTCATTATGTCATAATCAATTAATCCATTCTGCTGACACTACCAACTTTCGAATTTCATTACCGATTATAAGATGTGAACTTCTCATATGGCTAATAATAACTCATAACCCTTCACAAATTAAAGGGTATCTGGAGACATAGCTAACATTAAAAGAGTAAGGTAACGCATAATTTACCCGATAGAATTTCAAATCAGATACAGACGAAAACATTAACGAATATGAATATATCCCACGTTTTCATGAATTATTCGAAAGCACCTCGGATCGTTACCCGGGTCATTAAAATGAAATCTAATCAAAAGAAATGATAGGGACGTCGATACACCCAGTCGAGTATCAATACTCGATAAGTAGATAGGTTTCCAAGGAATCTTATCATTTTAAGAAATAAACAAGAAGGGGATATCAATTGTCAATTAAGACAATTTCCATGGATGAGTAAATCCGATTCGGATAAATAAATTGTACGGGCACATACGTAGGTGTTCCTAACAATATGTCCCTATTTTGCACTTCTTGCAGATCTCATAAAAATTCAATCTTTCACAATTTCAAAGAAAATGTAATGTTTATTAACAATTTCATGGTGACTACTAATCATCCTTGCATGGTCTCTTCCAAATTGTACGTAGGCGCGCAACTATGGACAATTTTAGGATTAACTATGCAATACTCAGTTCGTCAAAATTTTGTCATCATGTTTAAAATAAAAATATTTTCATGCTTAATTCTTGAATAAGAATCAAAATGAATTTATAGAGATGTTCTTTGTAATGGAAACAATTAAGTTTTCCAAGGTGTTTCATAAACAACTTTATTTCGATAACGATTACTTATAAATCACACTTTGAATAATCCATATGATGATGAAAATTACATTTTTCTCAAGGGATGCTGTTTTAACTTATAAAAACAATGAGTGATCTGCAAAAGAGTGATGAAAAGTTGTTCACCAAGAACTAACTACAATATGATAGGAAATGAGCTTAGCTAAATAATCATGAGGTTCATGACCTCGATGGCACTCAAAAAGAATAATCCACAACTTAACTAAAATCGAGATGAGTACTTGTTCAATGGTTGCATCACTAATTCGAACATTAGGAAAAAGCAAGAAAAGATAGATAACATCGATACATGTAGGATTTAGCAATCAAAGATAGTCTTCTCATTAATCACAAACAAGTCAAAATTGTACCGTAACACATAACGTGTCGCCATGTCATACAATTCCAGGGACTCATCCTACCAACTGATGTCTCAGTTAAGTTAGGGATTTTAAAAGATATTACAATGAAAACTAATCTACATGAGTCATTAGGTGTTCCACATGTCCCAGAAGATCCATCGGTCCCAATTCAGAAGAAGATTTCTTCAATTTATTTCTTGGACACTAGCATCCTCGTCATCGGACAATGGCCTAGGAACAACCCTTAACACGAACCAACAATCATTTAAAACCTTATAATTCAAACACAGGACTCAACGACTTCCTCTTAACAATCTCATATTCCATACGAGTTAAATTTTACTTTATTCAAGTTTCAACCAACTTATACTCAATGCTACATCCTACCTCATTTTCCAATACTTCAACCTTATTCTTAGACCTTGAAAGGGCAATAAAAGCTCGATATGAACAACACTTAATTTCCAATCCTATAGATCTTACAACAATAAGTATCAAATGAGTCACTAGTATGAAATGACTCACACATTCAATTAGAATTCTCGCAAAGGTACTAGTGGCATGAGGCTTTTGGGTAATGGTTCTAATGACAGCCTCAAGTGGAACATTCACCCTTTTCGATTTCAATTTTAAGAATTGGGGGACACCAAATCAGATGACACCTTTCTAGGTGGTAAGGTTTTGTCAAACTCCACTCTATAAGGAAAGATCGTCATGACATCGATATCATATTTAATCTCGCCAATTCTTCTTTAATATCATAATCAACTAATACCAACATTTCTATGAATATCAACCATTTTGTTGGGATCATAAATATCCACAACTTGGTTTAGATCTAGAATAGCTAGAATTCCTACAGAAATAGCTTCGATTGATTTTCTAGGGGAGTTAGGGTTTGTTGTGACAATCTACGTCGTATAACTATCTCGTATAAATATTAAAATAATCATCAAACAATCATGTTATCAAATTACATCATATATATATATATATATATATATATATATATATATATATATATATATATATATATATATATATATATATATATATATATATATATATATATATATATATATATATATATATATATATATATATATATATATATATATATATATATATATATATATATATATATATATATATATATATATATATATATATATATATATATATATATATATATATATATATATATATATATATATATATATATATATAGATAATCCAAGTTATATATATATATATTAAAATAACACTTCTCAGTCTGGCCTTGTCGGTAACTCAGGAATTCTTCGGCGCCGTTATAGTTAAAAGATTTTTAGACATTTTGGGAAAAATGTTTATAGTTAAAAGATTTTGAAATGTTTTATTCAAAACCTTGGTTTTTAAAAATCCTTCGTTCTCTATAACGAGAGCTCTGGTACCAAACTGCAACACCCCCAAATATTCATACATTAGTTCAGCGGAAGAGTTGTTGGTGTTACGGGATAGCACATTACTCAAATTATAGACAACGCTTAAAATCGCGTCGTTTAATAATAAAGCATTTTCCATTCATAAATATCAAATTACATAGGTCCCAAGTCATAGTATTTCATACAATTTTATAAAATGTTTGAATGAAAATTATTATTTAAGTGCGGGCCATAAATTCTTGTCGTCTTCCCGAGAATTACCGTCAAGTACCTAAGATAAAACATGTTAAGAGAAAAGGCCAGCGAAAACGCCGAGTGAATTCATAGAGTTTAATAAAAACCATTAATATATGATCGGTATATAATTATTACCGAAAATCATTTTGTACAAATCTTTGTTGTAAATCATAATATAGGCTTTTGCCTTCAAAACCATTATACGAACCAATTTCGTAAAAACATCATACTATACGTTTTATAACGTAGTATAGAGTTTAATAAAAACCGTTATATAAATCCAAAACACGAACATAATATCAGTAATAAGACCCCATATTGCTAGTCAAGCAATATATTATCATTCAATTCGTACATCAGTAGTTTCAATATTGGATTATTATAAGCCGCATGACATTGCAACCTTACTACAACAAACAACTGGTAGCTAACCCGAAATTCATTTGCCCATCTAAAACAGCGTGTCATCACAATAATCACGCTTATATAAGTCTTCTCATACATAAATTCGCTTACCAATCAATATGGCACGACGGGGATCAACCGTCAAGGCGCGGACTGGGGTGATCTTCCCCAAATAGTACTATTATATGCATAAGCGTCCACCAAATCCCGGTAGTTCACAATTCATGCTAATGGGACTTTTAGTGACATTACCTAACTATTAATAATCCATTTCATTTCATACATCGGGTCATATAATCATTCATCGGGTCACATAATCATTCGGGTCCATATCAATAAATAAACAATCAGGACAACTGGAGTCCTATTCTATTAAAACTAACATGTTATCTCCCTCACGGGTTTATAAAACATTTCATAAAACATTTAAAAGAGTGTGAGGCTATGAACTCACGTTGATTGGGAAAGGCGGTTATTGGCGATTTGGATGTACAGTACGTGCTTTAATCACGTAAACCTAGACAAATAATTCTTGTCTTAGACTCTTGTCCAATGACTTTATAAAAACAATGGCTATGTATATATATGATTATATTATAAGTATGATGATGATCAAGTGGGATTTTATCCCTTCATACACATTATAGTGTTATGTGTTAGTCAAATTTTTGACTAGTTACACTAGTTTCAATCCAATTCCATATTAAGGCCCAATAAGCCCATTAAAAGCCCAATATATTATATTAGTCCATTTATACTTTTAATACCAGGCCTTTACTCATATGTTGGGCCCAAGTGGGTAATAAGTGTGAAAACACTTATCCTTTTACCGCTTATTTCCAATAATAACAAGACCAAAACGTGTATTTTATGTCGTAAAAGTCGGAATTATGCGTGGTTTGTGTTTTTATTGTGTTTCAGGATAAAAATATGAAAAAGGGAGAAAACACGGGCTATCACGGGCTTTTATCAAAGAAAACGAGAAAAGACGAAGTCAAAAGATCAAGAGTGCAAAAAGAATGGAAGTCCAAGGCCTATTCTGAAGATTTATCGAAGAAAAAGTCTAAAGACGGAAGTTTAATGAAGTCGAAGAACTCAAGTCTAATAGAAGAAGAAAATTATAAGACAAGTTTAATTTATATCGACAAATCCCGAGACGACGTCGAGAAAGACAAAGAATTTAAATCGAGCCGAGACGAAAAGAAAGAAAGAAGGAAGCAACACATGCACTCCCCACCTCCTATATATACCATCCTAATGACACATTAGGAGGGTGTTAGTTAATTTAGCTAGTTTATTTTTCTTTCTTTAGTCATCATTTTAGAGAGAGAAAGTGTTTAACTTTCTCTCACTAAAAACTTCATCTTTTCTTTCTTTCATGTTTAAGTTTTAATTCAATCTTGTATTTTGGAATCATTTATTTACAAGTTCAAGTTAAGTTTTTTATCTTTAATCTTCTTCTTCTACCTTTCTTGATTTTTATTTGTTTTTGATCCGAAATTATCTTTGATCTTGTTTCATCTTGATGTTTATGTGATCAAAAAGTTTATCTTTTTGATCATATCTAAGTTATATACGGATTAAGCTTTGAGCTTATCATGCTTATTGGCTTGTTTTGTATTTAGCTTATTTACTTTTTAGTTTTCTTAAAAAGTTTAATCTTTTTAAAGTTTGATTTAAAAGTTTTGCTTATTTAAATTTTAAAAAGTTCTTATTTGTGCTTATTTAGTTATTTTCTTTAAAGATTCGGTTAAGTTTTGTTTGAGCTTATTAAAAAGTAGCTTTTAAACTTATCTTATTACGAATTTTAGAGTCATCGAAAAACGGTAAACCCCTTTCCGGTTGTGTATTCCGATTAGACCAGCATTCCGACTGCATGACTATTATTCCGATCATAGGATCGGAACAGGGTTTTACTTTCCGATCTGGATTCCGATTTGGATTCCGATAGGAATTATTTTGATATTTTGATTGCTTTGAATTATATGTATTCTGATCATTACTTTTTCAGACATTCCGATTGGACTTGTTATCCAGTATTCCGATAGCCTTGCCATTATTCTGACAGCATCCCTTTTGACCACATTCCGATAACATTCCGACTCTTGTATTCCGATAAGATTTCCTTTGATATTTCGATCACATTCCGACGACAAGCATTCCGACGGGGATTCCGATTGGGATTCCGCAGGGTTATTTGTTTATTTTTATTAAGCTTTAATTTCCAAAAATTGCACGCTTCCTGACATTTTCTAGTAATTTTTAGTTTAATTTTTAAAGCTTTTATTTTACTCAACAACATTTTCATATTTACTTTTACTTTAAAATAAATAACCAAACCATTTATTTTTCCACCAAGAACGACTGAGTCGCACTTTTATCTAGTAATTAATTCGAAAACATCGGACGATAAAATCTGTTATAACTAAGTAAAATCTAGTTATTAGTGGGTTAAGCCCAATGAGTAAGTCCATTAGTGTTTAGCCAAATTAGTTAGTCCAATAAGGCTACTTTGCCCCGTTAATGTCCATAAGTATAAAGCTCGGGTTTTATCGGTTTTTACTTGTCAAATGTACTTATACATCAGTATATGAGTTATAAAAAGTTTACATTAGACGGGTCCGACCGTCAAAGTTTTAATTGACGAAAACGTTAATCTTTCGGTTTTAGCCGAAAAGACGTAAAACTTATGTATATAGTTTGATAACTTATAAAACATATCAATTTGCAATTTTATAAAATGTCATATTTACTTATCAAAGTATATAACTTATTTATAAGTATTATATAAGTTAGTGGGTTTTAGGTATGTATTTTATATTAGTTTTACTTGAGTGCTAATTTTATAATATATACTTTTATTTTAAAAATCTGATTTTGAAACTCACTTTCACTATTTTTATCATATCTTGAGTTCTACAAAGAGATAGAAGCTCATTTTTGGGCAGCACAAACTACATAATATGTGCTACAATTAACTCCTTAGCTACTGCTCATTCATCTTCTAAGTGTCTCTAATAATTTTTCCAAAACAAACTATACAGATTTGAACTTCAATAATGTTTTGATCATATCTCACTCATTTTATAAATTCCATTGAGTGGCCAACTCTCACATATGTAAAAGTCATATACCATACTGTATATTAAATTATCCAAGTCATTTTAACAAGTTATCATACGGTTCTTTACTGTTATATACAGCCTAAAACTTTAGTTATGATTTCAACATCTTTACATATAGATTTTAGTCCATTTAACCAAATCTATCAACACAAAATCCCCATATAATACTTTGATCATCATTCATCATCATATACATATACATCTTTGAAGAAAATACATAATTACTTTTACAAAATAACTAGAGGATAGGAAGAAATAATCTCTATACCACTCAATAAGATGAAGATTGTGATTTTTGGATGAATAAGACTTGGTTCTTGTTACCAAATCTTTAATCTTGGAAAATGAACTTTTGAGTTCTTCAAATGGATGAACACCTTCATGGAAATCAGCCCTTGGACTCCATAAAAACTTCTTTTCACTTGTTAAAATCACCTCCAATCACCTTCTTTTTATGTAGCAATCAACATATGTTGATTAAAGATTATGTTATAGGTTAAATTTTTGATGAAAATAGTAATTTAGGGGTGTTATGGGACGTTCAAAAGGGAGGAGAAGGGAGAGATTGAAACTTTTTACTAGTTTACATGTATGAGAGAAAGGGGTTCATCGTTTTGGTTTTTAGTTAAGTGGTTTTAGTAACCTTTGATGACAAGTGTCCCTCATGCTTGTAAAATCTTGCCACCCATAGTGGGGGTGGGACAAGTGTAAACTTGTCTCATCTCCACTAATTTACGGGTACTCCTCGATTCTCGTTTCCTCGATTTACGTGCCCTCGGGTCGTTTTACGAAAAATGTTTTTATAAATTATGAATCTACGGCAATAAAAGATTCTAATAAAAATTGTACCATAAAAAACGGAGTTCAAACGCGTAAATACGTAAACCTATGGTTTCTGGTCTAATCGTAAAAGATGCTAAATTATGCACGTAAGTCCTAATTTCTTCTCGTAAATTTGTGAGTTTATGAACCAACACAAATTAAAATTTCAAAATAATATTCGAGAATAAATTTACTTCCTGAAATGTCGGACTGTCACCAAAAACGGTGTATGTAAACGTAAGCACATAACGTAGAGTTCTCCGGTTAGACGTAGTCGATGCTACTTTAAGACGTTAACCCCAATTTCTTCCCAAAAATGAGTGAGTTCATAAATCAACAATAAAATAATGATTTTAAATAATACTTAAGAATAAAATATCGACCATAAATTGACGGATTGTCACAAATATATATTATTTAATGTCGTGACACGTGTAGTATATTATAAATGGAAAGTTTTAATTTTATCGTATTTTCGTGTATTCACTGTTCATGTTTACTGTTCATGATATTTTAATGCGGGTTTTACAACTCTTCCCCTCTAAAAGAACAATTCGTCCTCGAATTAGAGAAAACATAAACTGAAAGAAACATACCCAAGTCAGAACTAGAAATGAGGGTAAGAAGTCCGTATACACTCCTCCGTCTCCCAAGTGGCTTCCCACTCAAGATGATCCCTCCAGAGGATTTTGACGAATAGGATCGTCTTCCTCCACATGACACGATCTTGTCGTTTAAGAACTCTCTTAGGTTCTTCGGCATATGAAAGATCCTCTCGAATCTGATCAAGCGGATACTGAACAACATGAACGGGATGATAGTTGTATCCTCTGAGTAAGGACACATGAAACACGTTGTGAACGTGTGATAACTGAGGCGGTAACGCTAAACGATATGAAACTTCACCAATGCGTTCTATGATGTCGAACGGTCCGATGAAGCGAGGACTGAGCTTCCCTCTGATTCCAAAACGCTTAACTCCTCGTGCAGGTGATACCTTGAGGAAAACGTGATTACCTACATTGAAAGATACATATCTACGATGCTTATTAGTATAGCTCTTCTGGCGAGCACGAGCTTCCTGAAGCTTCGCCGTGGCGACGGAGACCTTCTCATTAGTCACCTCAATCATCTCTGGACCCTCAATCAGTTGTTTGCCCACCTAATCCCAGTATATTAAGGCGCGACACTTTCTACCATACAACATTTTGAACGGTGCATACTTGATGCTAGTGTGCCAACTGTTGTTGTATGCAAACTCTACTATATATATAATCATCCTAGCTTCCTGTCCATTCTAGAGCACATGCCCGCAGCATGTCCCCCAATATCTGAATGGTGTGTTCCGACTGTCCATCGGTCTGAGGATGAAAGGCAGTGCTGAGCTTAAGTCTGGTGTCCCAAGCTTTCTGCAGACTCTGCCAAAAACGTGAGGTGAAACGGGGATCTCTGTCAGAGATGATTTCTGATGGAGTACCATGCAGTCTCATGATCTCCTTTTGAAAAGGGTCTGCCAATTTGCTGACCGGATGCTCCTTGCGGATTGGCAGAAAATGAGCAGATTTGGTCAATTTATCAATAATAACCCAGATGGCGCCGTGTTTCATCTGAGTCACCAAAAGACCAGTAACAAAATCCATGAAGATTTTGTCCCACTTCCATTCTGGAATATCCAGTGGTTTCAGTAACCCACTAGCTCTCTGGTGTTCGATCTTAACCTGCTGGCAGATCATACCTTTAGAAACGAAGGTGGCAACATCCTGCTTCATACCACTCCACCAGAATTGCTGCTTGATGTCGTGGTACATCTTGGAGGAACTAGGATGTATAGTAAATGGAGAGCTGTGAGCTTCAGTCAGCACAACTTCCCTGAGTGTAGAGTCATTAGGAACAACTAGTCTAGTGTCCTTCCATAAGATACCGTAATCATCAACACGAAACTCCGTATGTTGATCAAGGTTCTGAATGACAGCCCAAATCTCACCATCGTTGTTCTGAGCTTCCTTGATCCTAGAATGTAAGTCTGGTTCCACTCTAAGATTCGCCCAGTAACCATGTTGTCCTCGTGCACAAAACTCAATATCGATCGTCTCTAGGTTACGAATAAACTCCTTTGCAATCCAGATGCCAGCAATCATACCCGACATTCTGCTTAGAGCATCTGCCACCACATTCGCCTTACCAGGATGGTACTGAATGTTGGTGTCATAATCCTTCAGTAGCTCTAACCATCTTCTTTGTCTCATGTTTAGTTCCTTCTGGGTGAAGATGTACTTGAGACTCTTGTGATCTGTGAAGATGTCACATGATTCACCATACAAATAATGCCTCCAGATATTCAATGCGAAAACAACTGCTGTAAGCTCCAAATCATGAGTAGGATAGTTCTCTTCATAAGGTTTAAGTTGTCGTGATGCCTATGCAATAACCTTCCCATGTTGCATGAGAACACAGCCTAGACCCTTTCCTGTCCTAAAGCATCACCATAGATCTGAAATCCACCTAACCAGATGGGAGAGTAAGAATCGGTGCAGTCACTAACTTCTCCTTAAGGTCTTTAGAGCTCTTCTCTCGTTCCTCAGTCTAGACGAATTTCTCTCCTTTCCTCATCAGCTTAGTCAAAGGTAAGGCTAACAGTGAAAAGTTCTCTACAAACCTGCGGTAGTAGCCAACTAAACCCAGAAAACTTCTAACTTCAGTTGCAGATGTAGGTCTCGACCACTTAGTGATAGTTTCAACCTTTGCAGGCTCCATGGTGATCCCCTCTGCGAATACAATATGGCCTAGAAATGCCACCTTGCTTAACCAGAACTCACACTTAGAGAACTTGGCATACAGCTGCTTCTGACGAATAATCTGTAAGACTATACGAAGATGTTCCTCATGTTAGTCCTTGGATTTGGAGAAAATACGGATATCATCAATGAAAACGATAACAAGCTTGTCCAGAAACTCATGAAAGACACGTTTCATCAAATCCATGAAGACTGCTGGAGAATTTGTGAGTCCGAATGGCATGACTACGGACTCGTAGTGCCCATAACGTGTACGAAAAGCAGTCTTAGAAATATCCTGCTCATTAACCCGTAACTGATGGTAGTCGGACCTCAGATCGATCTTGGAGAAATACTTGGCGCCCTGAAGTTGATCGAAAAGGTCATCAATACGCGGCAAAGGATAATGATTCTTGATCGTGATCTTGTTCAGCTCACAATAGTCTATACACAAACGCATGTTGTCGTCTTTCTTCTTCACGAATAGTGTCGGTGCACCCCATGGCGATGCACTAGGATGGATGAAAACTCGTTCTAGAAGTTCCTGCAACTGATCTTTTAACTCCTTAAGCTCAATAGGAGCCATGCGGTAAGGAGCCTTAGAGATTGGCTCTGCTCCTGGAATGAGCTTAATTCCAAACTCGACTTCACGAACAGGTGGTATGCCCGGAAGTTCATCAGGAAATACGTCAAGAAATTCTGACACAATAGGCTGATCTTGAATCGATGGAGACTCGGCAGTAATGTCATGAATATTGGCTATGAAGCCCTGACAACCGTGTGTTAGCAATGCACGTGCCTCCATGGATGAAATAATTTGTACAGACCTCCCTGGCAGAAAACCATGGTGTATGTACTCTGGAAATTTAACATCACCGAAGATAACCCGATAAGTGTGAAAGTCTATAGTAGCCTGGTGTTTGGATAACCAGTCCATGCCTAATATCATGTCAAAATCGCACATGTCCAAAGGAAGTGCGTCAACTCTGTGGATTTTATCATCAAATTCTAGGGGAAGATCTCTGTACACCTGGGTGATTCGCACAGAGTCCCTAAGTGGCGTGGAAATCCTTAAGGCATTATCTAATGACATAGGGGAAATCATAACACGTATAGCAAAAGTAGTGGATATGACTGAATGAGTCGCTCCATATCAAACAGAACGCATGTTGCCAAACCATTTATAAAGAGATTCCCAGTGATGGTACCTAGAGTCTTGTTTGCCTGATCTCTAGTAGTAGTGAACACGCGACCTGAAGTAGGAGGTGGTTTGGAGTCGGCATGTCCAGAGGTGCCTTCTGTCTCACCTTGGCGACAATCCTTTTGCTGATGGCCTTGTTGGCCACGCTTGAAACAACCACTAGTACCTAGGTGGCAAACACTGTGGAGTTTAAAATATATGAACCTAGGATCGTTGAGCTTGCTAGGCATATGAATAATTCTAAAGCGGAAATGAATCAAACATATGGACAAGGTGTTTTCACATAACATAAACGATTACTTGCATCAAACAACACAAATTACAAGTAACCATCTAGACATGTATACATAGAATCCCATGTCTAGATACACACACACTTTAGGTATACATTGTGAATGATGATATCAATAAACCTAAGACCTATGGTTACTTTTGTAGTGGAAGACCAAGGTTTTACACAAGAGATAACTATGAATAAAACAATAAAATCTTTTAATTATATAAACCATATTCTGAATTCTTATCAAAATAAGAATTCACATGTGGCTAAATAAGTCCTCCTATTGTTTCTTCTTTGTGTTCTTGCCACATCAACTTTTAGACCCAACAATCTTCCCTTAGTTGATGTCGGCAAAACTCTTGATGTATCTCTTGTGTATGGTACATGATCTTCAAATTTCTTCCCCTCAAGCTAAGCATCTTCCTCTTTTTGTCACATTAAATAGGGAAGAAAACAATGTATGCAATCGAAGATTCTCCAAATGTAGCTATGTGTAATGACCTTGAAGAAAAATAAATACAATATTCTTGATGTAGAAGTAGAATAACCCAAACTTGTGTTTTATACCTTGTACTAAATACGTGACTCCAAGACTCATATGGAAGGAATATGAGCAGACCTAAATCTCTTTGTCAAAATCCTCATATTATTATGAGACACTAAGCACGATAATGTAAATCCTTCAAGTGATAGCAATGTAGATGGCATTGCTAGATATGACAAGTCTTCGTCACCAACAATGTAAGCACGAACAAGTTATCTTCAAGAAGGGATTGAATCATCTTGAGATATGATAAACAAGAACTCGCGAAACACTACTTCAAACACCAATCATATTATAAACATTCTTCCCCTTAACAACATACTTCTTCTAAGAAAAATATCCGAGCCATAAATATCAAAATGATATTCTATATAAACCAGAGATCCCATGTACCTTTGTGTGTAACCTCCTTGTTTTGTGTGCCAAAAACCAACCAAAATTCCAAACAGCAACAAATTCTCCTTAGTCTGATATCCTCTTTTGTCCAATATCTTTTAAGCATGTGTTGCCCAGTATCGGACAACACTTATCAGCGGATAAAATATAATATATCGGACGACACATTGTCAGAGGCTAGTATATATTTGTTAGCGGTAAGAACCATCTGCTGACACAATTAGTGGCTACGACCTCTATCAGCAGCTAGGGAACACATGTCAGCGGCTAGAATTCTTGTCAGCGGGTAAAAAGATAATGACAGTAGCCAAAATATTACCCATAAA
Source organism: Glebionis coronaria (assembly GCA_025667525.1). Taxonomy (NCBI): domain Eukaryota; kingdom Viridiplantae; phylum Streptophyta; class Magnoliopsida; order Asterales; family Asteraceae; genus Glebionis; species Glebionis coronaria. The sequence goes on from JANFOE010000213.1 coordinate 1,399,102, forward strand.
CTTGCATGATATAGACATTAGACGTATGCAACATATGAACTCCTCAAAGATTACTATGAACGGTTGTAGTTCTGTGTATCTTAAGCCCAAATAATACCACATCCAGCTCATGTGTTCCACGTAAATCACATCAAATATGAAGTAAAGTGTAATCCCATTCATGGTAATCTCATCCCCACGTGATACACATTTTGACAAACAATATTTGCCTCTTTTTCTTTCAATACACGTGATATAGAAATAAGATGCTTTTTATTTTTTGAATCGTTACTGCTTAACCCCACGAAGACTTCTATCCTTTGGTATTCGTTAATACAACAGAGACATAATATCTTACTGTGTATGCCATCTCCTTTTTCACACGTGAGATCTAAAAGTTTATTGCTTCATGTCACTTATGTTTCTTGCAGCCTTTACGTGGATTAACAATAGTCACAATACAACAGCTTCCAAGATTGCCATCACCATTTTTATAGTTTATTAATAAACTCTAATAACAATCTGCTGGTATTAATTGTTGGAAATACGTTTTTACGTATTTAGAAAGGATCGGTCACTCCAACAATAGATTAAGTAGTAGCTCGTAGTTCTTGTTATTAAGTTAAACAAAGTTAGCAAAGCCTAGTCCACAAAGACTAAGGCCACGGCCCAAAGGTGGTGGTTTCATTTCATTTTTACACATAGTTAATCACTTTCTCTCTCTAAAGTGTGTGTGAAATCATCTATCTTTCTATCTCTTTCTCTCTCTAAACATAAGCAAGATTTACCATATCCTACAAATGGTATCAAGAGCCATGGGATGATTGTATTGTTTATGTGTGTTGTGTTCTTGATTTTAGTAGCTTTTGATCTATGATGTTAGCCTCAAAATATTGAGTCAAACAAGAATGTTCGGTCATAGGTTTCTATTGTAATATTTATTAGAACGTTGTAATGAGTAGTTATTTAGTCGTGGTTCACGGGCTTGGATTTAAACTAATTAAAGTCCAAAAGACAAGCCCGACCCAATATATAGTCCATTAAAGCCCGCATGTGGGTGGACTATATATACTACCCTCCTAGCATGTTAGGAGGGTGGATGGTCATTTGTAACTTCTTTTCTTAATCTAATCTCACCAAGTTAATCATCTCCTCTCTACTTTCTCTCACTACTTTCTCTCTCTAGGAATTCATCTCTTCTTCATCTATTTTCTTTCTCTCTTCATTGCTTAATCATCACAAATACATGGGACAACATTTGGTATCAATCGCCACGGGGTAGATTTGTGATTGGTTGGTGTTATTATATTTGATTCGAATGATTTAATCCATAAATCATCTCGGATTCAAATTTTTTTGTGTTTTCCGTGCTTTACTTCTTCATCTACATCTTATACATAGTTGTAGTAGTGATTTGGTATATTTACTTTGGCTAAAAACACAAAATTTTTGGGTTTTTTGATCATTTTTTGGCTTAAAATCACGTATTGGTTTAGTTTTGTCCGAGAAAAGGGGGATTCATTCCGATTGGTGTATTCAGATTAGCTCATTCCGATTGGTGTATTCAGATTAGCTCATTCCGATTGGTGCATTCCGATAACATTCCGATTGGTTATTTCGATAACATTCCGATTGTTTATTCCGATAACATTCTGATTGGTTATTCCGATAACATTCCGATTGGTTATTCCGATAACATTCCGATTGGTTATTCCGATGATGTGTTTTGCTAAATTTTGTTTGAATATTTTTTAGACTTAGCCACCATCTAGACTAGTTTCAGAATATCGTTTCCACGAAGATCAAAAAAAAAAAAAAAAAAAAAAAAAAGAGTTAAAAAATTTTCATCAAGTAAATTCAAATTTTTTCCATACTAGTTTTAGGACATTTCTAGCTCGATTTCGAATTTTGTCGATTACAAAATTTTTGGACTACCGTTTTAGTCGGACTGGAGAATTTATTGTCGGCCTGGAGAAAAATTGCAATTTTCGGAATTTAAACCACAACAACAATCACAACAAATCTACTTAAGATCCATATTCACTTCATCATTTCAGAGAATATTGAGATGGATTCTACTACCGAATATCGTGTGACGAACAACAACATAATGGTGGCGGGTAACAAAGAGAGACCACCAATGCTTGTATCTGGACGGTATGCTCAATGGCAATCACGTTTCATACGATACCTTGACACAAGACCTAATGGTGATGCCTTGAGGAAATGTATTACTCATGGACCATATATATTTAAGAAGATCTCAGTTCCTCCAAGAGCAGCCACAGATACTACTGATCCAATACCTGCAAGTGAACGTGATGAAACAAGAGCTGATCTCACACCTGAAAATTGTGCTTGGCATGATGCGGAGAAGGAAGCCATCTATATGGTTTTAAGTGGGACTGGAGATGATATTTACTCCACGGTTGATGCATGCCCGACAGCACATGAAATGTGGACTGCTATTGAACGCTTGCAACAAGGAGAATCACTCAACAAACAAGATGTCAAAACAAACTTGTTCTGGAATTTTGGCAAGTTTACTTCAAGGGATGGAGAATCAATTGACTCTTACTACTCCAGGTTTTATAAGATGATGAATGACATGACAAGAAATAACCTGCAAGTCTCCACCATGCAAGTCAATGTTCAATTTCTTCAACAACTTCAACCCGAGTGGACACGATTCGTCACTTTGGTGAAACAACAAGAAAAGCTAGATGAGGTCTCATATCATCGACTCTTTGACATCTTGAAGCAAATTCAGAATGAAGCAAATGAGATTCGAGCTGAACGTGTTGCCAAGACGGCTAATCCACTTGCTTTACTGACTACCACTCAACATGTTCAAGATCCTCACTCTCGTGCTCCTAAGCCATACTCTAATACATCCTCATCACCACGATATTCCACATCATCTAAGTCTTCATCTTCAACAAAATCTCGAGGTAAAGCGCCAAGAGCACCATCACCACCATCTGAGTCCTCATCTGAAGAAGATAGTGATGAAGACCAAGCTCAAAAGAACCGAGAGATGAAACAACAAATTGCTTACATAATGAAGACTTACAAGAAAATCTACAAACCCACCAACAACAATCTTCGCACATCATCTAACACAAAGAACCGATATGTTGAGAGTCCTCCAAGGTATGACACACGTCGACGTGGTGAAAGTCCTTCTAGGTATGATCGACATAATCCAACACATGTTGAGGGTTCTGCAAGATATGATCGACAAACTGCAAAGTATGATACTCAGAGGATTGCTGCTGCTACTGGGAATAGGGAAACGGTTGGAAGTCAAGTGGTTCAGCAGAGTGGGATTCAATGTTTTAATTGCCAAGGTTTTGGGCATATGGCAAAGGAATGTAGGAAGCCGAAAAGGGTTAGAGACTCCAGCTATCACAAGGAAAAGATGCTGCTATGCAAGAAAATGGAAGCAGGGGTTAAATTGTCAGCTGAGGAAGGAGTAATGCTTGATGATACTGATGATGAAGATTCTGATCAAGAGCTCGATGCACATTACTCTTACATGGAAAAAGTTGAAGAAGTTCTCAAAGTCACTGAAGATGACAATGGCCCTATCTTTGACACTGAGCCAATCGATAAGGTACACACTACTGATGAATATAATGTGTTTGGTGATATTCCTGAGCATAGTGATCTACCCAATGCCATTAATGACACGTGTATGATGGAAACGGTTGATAGCAATACCACACCCGATTCATCAGACATGTGCAATAATGAGTCTGAGGATGACCAACATGTAAATGAATATGATGAAGAGGAACGTATTGCGCTTGCTAATTTAATTGCTACTTTACAAAAAGATGTCACTGAAAATAAAAAGAGTCAAAAGCAATTAAAGAAGGCAAACGCTACGCTCACTCAAAGTTTTGAAGAATGCAAAGCTGCTCTTATCAAATCTACTGAGATGACTGAAAGCTATAGAGATGAGCTCCTTCAGAAAACCAAAGAGCTTGAGGGGTACAAGGGAAGTGCGTTAAAAAGTCAAAAGGACGATTTTGAAAACAAATATAATACAACTCTTGAGTTATTAGCTAAAGAGAAGCGTCAATATAATGTTTTCTTAATGGATGAACGTCAAAAAACGTACCTTGCCAATACCAAAGTTAATGAACTTGAACAAAAGCTCTCTATGACCACTACTGATTCTGCTAAAATTCTAGAGGATAAGAAAAAAGAGGTAGATGCGTTAAAACAAGACTTCAAAAGTAGATATGATAAAGAAACCGAAACAGTTACGAAACTAGAAGCACAAGTCGACTTTTTGAAGAACGTTGTTTATAAAACGCATGATTCTATTCAATCCGTAAGAATGCTAGCACCTCCATCGATGTTTAAGGGTCAAGCTAGCTTTGCAAGTCCTGAGTACCTTGCCAAAGCTCAAGCTACGAACCCGTGTCTCTATCTTGATGAGACTGAAAGGTCAGATCTTGATTGCATGCCTGTTAGTGTCAATAGTGAAGAGACTGCCCTTTGGGACGATGATAGTCAACCACTTGTTAATAAGGAGTTTGTGAAACCATATAATTATGCTTATGAGAATAGTCTTTATGGCTTGTTCAACAAACAAACTCAGAAAACTCGTGAGGAAGTGTTCCTAGAATGCAAACAAAAGAGAATTCAATGGAAGAAAGCTTTTGCCCCTAAGAAATCTAATGTTTACAAATACATAAACTACCTCCCTCTAGATGAATCTAAAAGCAAGAGTAGGAAAACATTAGGTATTCTTAAACACCACATAGATAATGTTAAATCTATTGTTGAACGAGACTGGGCAAAACGTGAAAATGCTGAGTGGACACGTCCGATTCCAAACACGACATTGATTAAAGAAACTGTTCTTCAACTTGAGGAGTTCATTCGGACTGAAATGTTTGATGACTTAAAATATGTTGAATCTATTGAGAAACACATTGATGATCTTCAAATGGAGAAGTCTGATTTCTCAGATGAATATGACTTACTCTTGCAAGAATGCGTTTCTAAAGATGTTATGTGTGCTTATTTTACATCTTGTGCTGACATTGATGAATATTCTGAAGTTGCATGCCAATATCTTCATAAGATCAAAGAATGTGAACGTCTTGAAATTGAGCTTTCGAAACGTAAAGAAAATGTTGACAAAAAGGCTTTTGAGTTACTTCAACACAAAACTGATTTCCTTCAAAAACATTGTCATTCACTTGAACTTGCTTTGCAAAAAGATGTTGGTCGTTTTCCACATGATAATAAATTGCAAGAAAAACTTTCCCAAACATTTCGAGAAATGAATGAACAGAATTTGGAAATTAAAGGGTTGAAAGCTCAATTACAAGACAGGGACAGAGCGATAGCTGAGTTGCAGAAACTCATTGCTAAAATGGGTGGGAAAATTGTGGAACCTAGCATTAAGAAAAATGTTGTTAGACAACCCAATGCCTCTAAAGAGAATAGATCCTCTATCTTGGGAAAACCATCTGCTTTATCTAATTCCTCGTTTGCTAAACCTGTGTTTGCCCCCAAGATGGATGGAAAGGAAAGGTTACCACAAGCTCAACCTATAAGGAATCCTATAGCACCAAGCGTTAAGCACAATAATGTGATTAAACCAGGGATGTATAGAATGTCCACGAAGCCCACAAACAAAGATACTCACTCGCCTCAGACTTCTAGAAACACTAATATTCATGTGTCTTCTACTACAGGAATAGTCTCCACTACTAGTGTTAGCCGGCCTCAGCTTAAGAGCACTCAAGTGAATGATAAGGTCTGGAAACACAAGAATCAAGGGAAGATGAAGCAAGTAGAAGAACACCCTAGGATTTTCAATGTTTCTAAGAATAAAACGTCTGTAATCGCGTGTCATGACGATTTGAATGATTCGACTTTGAATGCTATGAATGTGAAATTTGTTTGTGTCAAATGTGGCAAGTGTGCTAATGCTAATCATTCTATGTGTGCTATGAATAATGTCAAAGGCGTAGAAACTAGAACTAAGAAGCAAACTGTGATGCCTATTAGTGCTAGTAAACCCAAACGCAAAGTGAACCATTCTGGTGCTACCCCCACTAAGAAAAGTAATGCATCAGACTCCACCACTAAGAATCCTAGAAGCAAAATTAAGGAATTATATGAGTCTGCCAGTAAGTCTTGGAAATGGTGGTTTGCTAATCAATGTCCTCCCGGATATAAATGGATGCCTAAAGTTAGGACAGAAAATGTGAAAACGAGTGTTAGTTTGCCTTTAAATGTCGATAAGGACACTAATGATTATACTCTCACAACTAATGTGGTATCCAATTTAGCAAATGCTCCATCGTGTTCTAACTCTTCTGCAGGTGATACAAATAATTCTCTTCATAATGGACTCCGGATGCACGAAGCACATGACGGGGAATCTCAAGCTTCTAATTAACTTCGTGGAGAAGTTCCTGGGTACGGTCCGATTCGGAAATGATCAATTTGCACCGATCCTAGGATATGGAGATTTGGTTCAGGGGAATATCACGATTAAAAGGGTATACTACGTCGAAGGGCTCAATCACAATCTTTTCTCGGTTGGTCAATTCTGTGATGCGGATTTGGAAGTTGCTTTCAGAAAGAAGACATGTTTTGTTCGTGATTATGATGGGAATGACTTACTTACCGGTACACGGGGTACTGATCTTTACACAATTTCACTTCAAGACACAACTTCATCAACTCCAATTTGCTTCATGGCTAAAGCTTCAACGACTCAGGCATGGTTATGGCATCAACGTCTTTCTCATCTCAACGTTGATACCATTAACTTGCTTTCCAAGAAAGATATTGTGAGAGGCCTTCCAAGCTTGAAATTCATCAAAGATCATCTTTGTTCTTCTTGTGAACTTTGTAAAGCTAAACGAAGTAGCTTCAAAACAAAGACCACACCAAGCTCTAAAGGACGGTTAGATCTTCTTCATATGGATCTATGTGGTCCCATGCGTGTTCAGAGTATCAATGGAAAGAAATATATTCTGGTAATTGTCGATGATTACTCTCGGTACACATGGACTCACTTCTTGAGGTCCAAGGATGAAACACCCGACGTTCTCATCAGCTTCCTAAAATTGATACAACGTGGTCTTCAAGCTCAAGTTAAAGTGGTTCGTACTGACAGAGGTACAGAATTTTTGAATTCTAATCTGAGAAAGTATTTTGAAGCCGAAGGGATTGCACATGAAACATCTATTGCTCGAACACCCGAACAAAACGGCGTTGTTGAAAGACGAAACCGTACTTTGGTTGAAGCTGCTCGAACATTATTATCCGCTTCAAAACTTCCACTATACTTTTGGGCCGAAGCCGTGTCAACCGCATGCTACACACAAAACCGCTCCTTAATTATCCCAAGACACGAAAAGACACCATATCACATAATTCATGATCGAAAACCTTCACTCATACACCTTCATGTTTTTGGATGTACTTGTTACATTATACGAGATGGTGAAAATTTGGATAAGATGAAAGAAAAAGGTGATGCATGTATTCTTGTGGGATATGCAACTCAGTCTAAGGGATATAGAGTGTTCAACAAAAGAACAAAATTGATTGTCGAGACAATTCACATCCGATTTGATGAATCTCAAGATATGGCACTTGAACAAAACAGTTTAAGTCCCGACCCACAACGACAGACGACTTCCGTTCACAACCGCACGGAACTCGAAACTCAAGACCACAGCAATGAACCGTCAAGTTCAACGCTGGTTCCAGAGAATGTTCCTAGAGCTGATATGACAATCGACACGACCATTGAAGAGTTGGAAATGTTATATGGACCAATGTATGATGAATATTTCACGGGGGAGAAACAAGTTGTATCGAAGTCTTCCGCTGTCACTCATGATAAGAATGATGATACCGATCATCGTCAACAACCGGATACAACTTCATCTACTTCAACACGGGTTGCTGCAGATTTACCTCCTCAGAATATCACTTCAACAATCGATCCTACAACATCCACAACTACTGTCATTGCTCCAGAGATCACAAATCAAGCAGACAATGCATTATCTGACGAAGACGAATTTATCAACCCATTCGGTACACCGGTACACGAAACTGGAGAGTCTTCTACTCGCCATGTTGATCCGTCAAATATGCATACGTTCTACCAACGACATCCTTCAACACATCATTGGACCCGAGATCATCCTTTGGTTCATGTAATTGGAAACCCTTCACAGCCCGTTCGTACAAGACGACAGCTTCACACTGATGCCGATGTTTGTATGTTCGCACTCGCCGTGAGTTCAGCCGAACCGAAAAACATCAAAGAAGCATTAGCTGATCATGCTTGGATTGAATCGATGACGGATGAACTTCAACAATTTGAAAGACTTAAAGTCTGGGAACTTGTTGACAGACCATACGATGTAACACCATTAAATCTTCGATGGATCTGGAAAAACAAGATGGATGAGGAGAACACGATCATCAAGAATAAATCTAGGCTAGTGGCTAAAGGGTATGGACAGAAAGAGGGTATTGATTTTGAAGAATCATTTGCACCAGTAGCTCGTATGGAAGCGGTCAGGATTTTTCTTGCTTATGTGGCACATAAGGGATTCATTGTCTATCAAATGGACGTAAAGACGGCGTTTCTTAACGGTCCTTTGAAGGAAGAAGTCTATGTCACGCAGCCAGAAGGATTCGTCAATCCTCATTATCCTGACAAGGTGTATCGTCTCCACAAAGCACTTTATGGACTCAAGCAAGCTCCAAGGGCGTGGTACGACGAACTCTCGAAATTTCTGGTCTCCAAAGGTTTCTCAAAAGGTTCCATTGATCTAACTTTGTTCACTTATAAATATGGGGATGACATTCTGCTTGTGCAAATTTATGTTGATGACATTATTTTCGGGTCTACAAACCCAAAACTTTCAAAATGGTTTGAAAAAGTAATGCACAGCAGATTTGAAATGTCTATGATGGGCGAACTAAAATTCTTTCTAGGAATTCAAGTTCACCAATCCCCAAGTGGTATCTTTATTAACCAAGCTAAGTATTGTCAAGAGATAATCAAAAAGCATGGTATGACATCATGTGACCCCGTTGGGACACCATTATCAACCACATCCCTAGATGCTGATTTGGAGGGATTACCCATTGATCAAACGAGATATCATTCCATGATCGGGTCCCTCATGTACTTGACTGCAAGCAGACCTGATATACATCATGCTACATGCTATTGTGCACGATATCAAGCACGACCCACTGAAAAGCACCTCAAGGAGGTTAAACGGATCTTTCGGTACCTTAAGAATACCATTCACATGGGACTCTGGTATCCGAGGGAAACCGGTTTCTTTCTAACGGCCTATTCAGATTCTGATCATGCAGGGTGTCTTGATACACGTAAAAGTACTTCTGGTGGTGCACAATTTCTAGGTCAAGACAAGCTTGTGGGATGGTCTTCCAAGAAGCAGGATTGCACGTCACTTTCATCAGCCGAAGCGGAGTATGTGTCTCTATCTGCGTGTTGTGCTCAAGTTCTTTGGATGAGAACACAACTCACGGATTATGGCTTCCACTTTGATAAAGTACCTATGTACTGTGACTCAAAGTCTGCCATAGCCATCTCCTACAATCCGGTACAGCATTCCCGCATGAAGCACATTGATGTCCGATATCACTTCATTAAGGAACAAGTTGAAAGAGGTATTGTTGAATTATACTTTGTTGGAACTGATTACCAATTAGCTGACTTGTTTACAAAAGCTCTTTCGAAAGAGAGGTTTGCGTATCTAGTTAGGAAAATTGGTATGAGATGTTTGACTCCAGCAGAACTGGAGGTTCTGGCAAAGAAGCCTGCTTGATTCATCTATCAAACATCTACCTGTAAATATTAATCAAAAAGCAAAATACAAAAGTAAAAAAAAATCTTTGATAATCCAAAAATATTCTTCTCGACATGTCTTTCAGTATCGATAATATGGACGTACCTAGAAATGTCGCTCAATAACGACACGGGTGTGTACATAAAGCTCGAATGAAAGTTGTAAATATTTTTCAAAACATGTCATTTCTATATTTTCAAAAGGAAATTGTCTATTTTGGACAATACTTCCAACAACGGGTAGAGCAATCTATCTCGGGTTGAGCTTGTCACAAAACATTCAACGTTTTGAGCTCAACACAATGGCTTGTAATCACTTTCAGATTGCAACCCGGATCTAAATTCACGGGGAAGTGTACGCTTTTGTACTCTTACCCTTAGCAAAAGAAGTTAAATCTTCTTACACTTGAGTGGATTCGTCAAGACATTCAAAGTCTATGAACTCAAGTTTATGCTTTAGAAAAACCTTTTCGTCAAAAAGAATTGATTTTTCAAAAAGCGTTGAACACAATTTTTTCAAGAATTTCTCAATGATATTCAAAATCTTTCAAAAATTGTGTGTTCAACAACTCCTATCCTCAAAAGTTTAATGTGGATCACATCCTCGTAATGACAATTCAATTGGATCAATTTTTGAGGGGGAGCATTTCAACTTCATGCATAGATTGACACATCTTTCTCCCGAAGATTTTCAAGACTATTTTTCAAAATATATTTTAATCAAATTTGGTATCTCTAATATCAAAAGATTTTATATATTAGAGATAGGGGGAGAAAATGTGATTAAAATGTGATCATATATAAGACTCAAGCACTTTAACTCTTACCCACATGTACGAAACACTTTCGATTATCGATGCACATGTGAAGGGGGAGCTTTTCTGAAACGACAAAACTAGCAAGGTGTTAAATGTTTTTCAAACACTTTGTTAGAATTTAAAGTGGTTTTCATGGTTACGATCAAATACCCACAACATCTTTAATTTCACGACGTTATTGGTGTCAAAAGGGTGGTTAGGTTTAAGTTCTATGATCCAACCAGAACTGGAGGGATCTTCCCAGGGACAATCCAATAGATTATTAGAAGTCCTTAGGAAAGATGGAGTAGAATGTGAACGTAGCTGAATGCCGACTAAGTACTGATGCTAGCACTGGAACAATCACAACAAGGTGTTAGTAATGATGTCTTGGTAAGCATTGAAGGGGTTGAAGAATGAAAAAGAAATGTAAGGATAAAGGGTGTAAAGAAAGAAGCCCTCCATACAACTTAGGCAGAAACCGGGTCAACTCATCATGAAGACAAACTCATCATGGACCCAGTGATGTGAAGCACAACCCTTTCCTAGCTACTCAGACTTCTCTCAAAAGAAGTTTGTTTTATTGTCACGGAGATCAACACGACTTCTATTGACTTTCTCACTCCGAGATAGTTGATATTGAATAGGTGGCATCTGCTCCAGCCTCCGACCACTAAAAGTGCACAAATAGAGTCTAGAGCCAAGAGATCAATCAAATCTCGTTAGGACACATGGATGAAGATCAAGAGAGTCCTACGCTATATCCTTGCGATATTGCTAAAACACTCAGAGTGATACTACTTAGTATTCACAATGATGAGTGGAAATTCTTCCAGTGTTAACATCAAACAGCACTGCGGTAGGTCATATGCAAGATTCTTTATGAATTGAACATATGTAAAACTGAAAAGCAACAGTGGTTTGATTCTGAATTGATTCAAACTCGTTTCAGGTTTCTACGCAATATCTTTATGGTCTTGCCAGAACATTCAGAGTGATATTCATTAATATTCACAGTGACGAATGGAAATCCTTCTAGCGTCAACCTCAAACAGCGCTACGGTAGGTGACTTGTGAGATTCTTATGAATCAAACTTGTGTCAACTGGAAAGCAACAATGGTAAGATTCTTAATGAATCAAACTTGTTCCAGGAATTTGAATTGACGACTTTAATCAAGCGGATATTTATCCAATTGATTCACTCTTTATGTTCGCAGTCTTGCTTTGAGACGGTCGAGTAAAGAGAACGGCTAGTACAGCCGCGAAACCCTGTCAAGGAGATTCTTAATTGAATCTACCTGATCACAGGTACGATATTTAATATCGTATAACGGTCTTCACCGACCGGAGGTAAAAAGCTACCGATTTAGGACGAATGTCAAAGCCATTCAGTCCGTGTCTATGTTTTGTCTCGAGAAGGTGGCATCACGGTGTACTCAGCAAAGTCAAAGATTCACAACCGCATATTCATGCCCAAAGACTTATCCAACAATTGATAGTGTGAGCATGTGGATAAAGACACAAGATCGCAAGATGGCAATGACAAGTCAAGGATGATTTGAAGATCTCAAGACTTAAAGACAAAGTCGAAAGACAACGACAAAGGCTCAAAGATCACAACATGAAGGAACAAAACTACTGTTACACGTTCAAGACTCATTTATGACGAAATTCATAAAACTCCATTGGAATCCAAAATATCAAAGAGGAATGACCTCACATTGGGGGAGATTGTTAGCCTCAAAATATTGAGTCAAACAAGAATGTTCGGTCATAGGTTTCTATTGTAATATTTATTAGAACGTTGTAATGAGTAGTTATTTAGTCGTGGTTCACGGGCTTGGATTTAAACTAATTAAAGTCCAAAAGACAAGCCCGACCCAATATATAGTCCATTAAAGCCCGCATGTGGGTGGACTATATATACTACCCTCCTAGCATGTTAGGAGGGTGGATGGTCATTTGTAACTTCTTTTCTTAATCTAATCTCACCAAGTTAATCATCTCCTCTCTACTTTCTCTCTCTAGGAATTCATCTCTTCTTCATCTATTTTCTTTCTCTCTTCATTGCTTAATCATCACAAATACATGAGACAACATATTATACTCACGTCCAAATTTTTTTTGTGTTTTTTATGGTTTTTTCTTGATACAAATCTTCTACATAGATGTGGTAGAGATTTGGTATATTACTTTGGCTAAAACACACAAAAATTTTGGGTGTTTGGATCAATTTTTGGCTTAAAATCTCGAATTAGGTGTGTTTTGTCCTAGAAAAGTGGATAATCATATACTGTTTGTACTACTGCGACAGGTTTCCCATTGTAATATCTAGGGTTTTACATTGCGATTGGGATTGCGATTGGCATTGCGATTGGAGTTCATTTGTGATATTGCGATCCATATTGCGATTCACATTGCGACAGGATTGTTTTTTTGTGATACTGCGACAGGGTATTGCGACAGGTTATTGCGATTGGAATATTCCGATAGGATTTATCGCGATTGGAATAATGCGATAGGATTTATTGCGATTGGAATATTGCGATAGGATTTATTGCGATTGGAATATTGTGATAGGATTTTTACGATTGGAATATTGCGATAGGATTTGTTGCGATTGGAATATTGCGATAGGATTTATTGTGATTGGACTTATTGCGATACGTAATATTGCGACAGATTTTGCAACATTGCGATAGAAAGTCTATGCAACATTGCGATAGAACGTCAAGTATTCCAAGATTTTTCAAAAACGTGTTTTTTAAAATTTGAGTGATATTTTGTCTTGGAATTTTTGGTTTATCGAGAACATAATTTAGGGGATTTCAACATTATTTCTCGGCTTCCACACACAACAACAAACACATTTACTTTCTCTCATTGATCGATAAACTTTGTAAATCTTAACTTATAGAAATGGAGTACACATCTCTTACGGATAAGTCCATCCTCTCTGGTACGGATAATCGTCCACCAATGTTGGTGAAAACTATGTACGAGGATTGGGCTTCCCGCATGGAACTTTATATGTTGAACAAGGAGAATGGACATCTTATTTGGGCATCGGTGCTCAATGGACCATTGGTATATGGTACTGTGACGGAAGGTGCTGTTACTCGTCCTCGCACAATGGGTGAACTAACAGGAGATGCTAAAATTCAAGACAAGTGTGATAAACAAGCAACAAACATCATTCTCCAAGCCCTTCCTCCAGATGTCTACAAACTCGTCAGCAAACATAAAGTTGCCAAAGAGTTATGGGATAGAATTCGTGTTCTAATGCAAGGCATCTCATTAAATAAACAAGAACGAGAGTGTAAGCTTTATGATACATTTGATAAGTTTGCTTATGTTCCCGGGGAGACTCTCAATGATTACTATTTGAGATTTACCCTATTGTTGAATGAGCTCAATATCTATGGTATGGCAATTCCTACGTTTCAATTGAACACCAAGTATTTGAACACTCTTCCTTCAGAATGGAAAAAGTACGTAACAACTGTTAAATTGGCTAAGGATTTGTTAGAAGTATTTAAAGTGATGGTCATATAATATACCGTTGCGAAGCTCGTGGAAAATGCTACTTAACGGTGTTGAGAGTTCTAGCATAATGTTATGTATGTAACGGGAATTAGTCCCGAACTCACAAATGAGGAAGGCCTTCCATACATTAGACGTGTAGTATAAGAGGCCCAAGGCACCTCATTTGTGGGGTGTGTCTTCCATTTTTCATAGATTGTAGAGAGAGAAACATATGTGTTTCTCTCACTAGGAATTCACAACCATCCTCGTTTTTCTCTTTTTTCTTCATCTAATCTAATCTTTCTTTTTTGGTTTAATCTTCATCTTTATTTCTTGTTCTATATTAGTCGTGTGTATCATTACTACAAGTGGTATCATTCGCCAAGGGATTCGTGGATAGCTCTTTGGTGTTGTCCGTGTTTTTTCTTGACATCCGTGTCCTTTTGGTCAACTTTTTTCGTGTTTTAGTGTTCTAAGTGATTCGTATACCCTCATCATAGTAGTATTCGTGATTTGGTTATTTTGGCTTGGGTTAAAACACAAATCTTTTGGCTCAAAGTTGCGAATTTCTTAGGCTCAAAGTTGCGAAATTGATCTTCCCATTGTGACATACTTCATCGGAATTGCACAGGTAAGTAGAATTTGATCGCAATAACCTTAGGGTTTTACTTTGCGATCACCAGGTATTGCGATACCCTTATTCCGACGTATATTGCGATCGCTCATTGCGATCGTAGATTGCGACGGCATTAAGGCTTATTGAAACGTCACTCTGCCAAAATTTCATTTGCCTTATTGCGATTGTCCTCATATTCCGATAGGTATTCCGATAGTATATTCTGACGGTTATTCGGACAGGGCATTCCGACAGAGTATTCCGACAGGGTATTCCGACAGGTTTTCCGACAGGTATTCCGACAGACATTCCGACATGGTATTCTGATATCATAGATCATTCCGATCCACATTCCGATAGAATATTTCGATGGGCATTCCGATGGAAATTTTGTTTGAGTAATTTTTAGACTTAGCCACCATCTAGACTAGTCCTGGCACATAGTTTACACGAAGATTAAAAAAAAGTTAAATTTTTTTAGGTCAAGTAAAATCAAAATTTTCCCTACTAGTTTTTGGCTATTTCTAACTCAATTTCAAAATTTGGCGATACAAAATTTTTCAGCTTACCGTTTTGTCGGACTGAGGAAGTTATTGTCGGACAGAAAAAAATAAAAAATCAGAAGTTTCGGAATTTCAACAACAACACACGCTATCTTAGAATTGAAATCCTGTTTTTCACACGACTTCTACGATGACGTCTCAACAAGATATTTATGCTGCGGGTACTGAGAATCGTCCACTGATGCTTACCAAGGAGAACTACACTACATGGGCTAGTCGTCTCCTTCGTTATGCAAAATGTAAACCTTTGGGAACATTGATTGTTAACTCGATTCAAAAGGGTCCGTATGTTAGAAGAACAATTATTGTGCCTGGGAACCCTACGAATGCTAACCCAGTGGCTGACTCTAGTCATGAGCAAACGGATGAAGAATTAACTGAAGCTGAATCCAAACAACTCGACGCTGATGATCAAGCAATTCAAGTCATTCTTATGGGACTTCCTGAAGATGTTTATGCTGCTGTCGATAGTTGTGAAACCGCACATGAGATGTAGCTTAGGATTCAGAAAATGATGAAGGGCAGTGAAATTGGTTTACAAGAAAAGGAAACTAAGTTGCTTTGTGAATGGGAGAAATTTATGTCTACTGAAGCGGAACAAATTGAACCTTATTATCATCGGTTTTCAACCCTCATGAATCATCTTAGAAGAAACAAACATGAACCTGCACAAATTGCTGGCAACATCAAATTTCTTGATAATCTTCCTTCTGAATGGTCACGATATGTCACTCTTGTCAATCAAACCAAGGATCTTCATGTCGTGGACTACACTCAAGTATATGACTATTTGGAGATGAATCAAGATGAAGCTAACGAAGTTAGGGCAGAAAGACGTGCCAAGACACAAGATCCATTGGCTTTTATGGCAAACTCTTCATCATCTATGTCATATCCCATGGTACCCTACCATCAACCCTCATCAAGTAACTTCATGCCACAACAACAACAACAACAACTCACTGCTTATGGATATCAACCTCCTGCTGCTATGAATTACTTACAACAACCCATTGCCTGTTTTGATGACATCACTGATCCTACTCATGCTATTAATACTGGTCTTGCCCTTCTTGCAAAGGCGTTCAAATTCACCATTAACCCCACCAACAACAATCAGAGAATCTCCTCGAACACTAGAAATAGGCAGATTGCTCAACCTTTCATGAATGCGAATCAAGATCGCCAATTGGTAGTTGTTGGAAACACGGGGACTCAGTTTCAACAATATGGTCAGAATGATGGGTAGACCGTTTGCAATGCAGGAAATCAGTATGGTCAAAACCGTGGTCAAAATCCGGGTGTTTCGAATGCGGGTAATCAGAATGGGTTAATAGTTGTGCCAGCGGTTGGTAACCAGATGGGAAACATTATGGCTGCAAGGGCTGAGAATACTGGTACGAGAAATGGAAACAACAATCGTCAGGTTTAGTGCTACAACTGCAGGGGATTTGGTCATTATGCTTGAGATTGCACAGCCAAAAAGAAGAGGAATGCTGCTTATCTTCGGACTCAGCTTCTCATAGCACAAAAAGCAGAGGCAGGGATTCCACTTCAAGCTAAGGAATTTGATCTTATGGCTTCTGCTGCAGAATATGACGAGAAAGAAGAGGTGAATGCCAACTATATCTTGATAGCAAACTTACAAAAAGCATCTACCTCAGGAATGCATGTTGACAGAACTCCCGTTTATGATTCAGACGGTCCCTCTGAGGTACATCCACGTTTTGATGATAATGATATATATAGTACGTCTAATCAGGAGGAGGAGTATACTGAGATGCTTGAGCCCTACATTGAGACACACGGGGATCAAACGAATAATAGTAATATTAGTTCGAATGAGCCCAGTGTGGACCTTAGTGTGGATCAAGTTGCCCAGCCTACAAACCTTCCTGATGCGGCACATGTGTATTATAAATCTCTATTTGATAAGATTGCTAAGGATGTTGACCATGCTACGGTGGTTAATAATAAGTTTAGAGAAACTAATGCCAAATTGACCACTGAGTTTGCGGAATATAAGGAACGGGAGAAAAGTTTTGAAATTCATCAGGCTAAAATTAAAGAACTTGAACAAGCTCATGCTACATCTGTTTATCAAGAAAAATGCACAACTAAGAAATTAAAGGCCTTACACTTAACTAGTGCTAAAAAGATAAGCGAATTGAATGATGAAATCACTTCTCTTAATACACTTTCAACTGAAAAATCTACTATTTTGGATTTAAAAGAAGAACGTAAGAAGCTGAAACATGATTTCAAAATTCGAGAAGATGAGCTTCTTGAGGATTTTTGCAAAGCTCAGGATAGGATTAGAGAATTAGACAACCTCTTAGTAAAACGCTGCCAAACTATGCAGACAATAAATGTGCTCGCACCAAAAATGAATGAGCTAAATTACACTCGATACAAATTGGCTTTAGGTTGTCCTCTTCCCCCTAACCCTGGATATCTTAAGCAAGTTCAGGCCACTAATAAAACCTTATATAACGGTAGTGTACTCTTATCAGATGAGCATGATCCTCCTAGTGTGAATGATTCCGAGGAAACTACTGATCTTGCAGTAGAGACTCGTTTAAGAATGAAAAAGCTTGATAGAGAAGTGACACTCGTTTATTATCCGAAAGTTAATCCTCCAACTGTTTTTGTTAGGTCTAAAACGAGTACTGAAATGCTTTTGCTACCAAGTGAGGAATTGTTTGATGACCCTCCTAAACCGAGTATCACACGCTGATTTCTAAACGAGCTTAAAGATAACTGTCATCCTTAAACGTGTTGTTAACTCCAAAATCACTGGAGGAAATTTTACATCACCTGTTCAGATAGAGGTCCAGAAAATTCTTCAAAACGATATTAACCCGATTATTAATCAAGTTGATGCTCGGTTAGGCAATTTGGAAAACTCTTTTCTAAAAAAATTTGCCAACTTTCTTGAAGACTTTAAATCTTTGGGGAAGGAAGCTAATAAATCTCTTGATAAAATCAAAGTTTTGGAAAACGATCTTGAACGCCTCTCTAAAGCACGTGATTGTATTGATAGTAGCTAATACTTAGATTTTACTAGTTGAAAAAGTTCGTTTCTCGGTATCTTCTCGAATTGATTTCTGGTTTAAAGTGTGACTCAGTCGTTTCTGTTAGAGAATAATATTTTTGGTTTTGGTGAAATAAATATGCAAGACTTTAAAACAAATGACGAGTAATTAAAACTAAAACTAGTTGAAACGTAAACGGTGCAATATTTAAAACTTTGAAATTAAATGATGAGAAATTAAATGACGTAAAATTAAAACTTAACGAAAAGTAAATTGACAATCAAATAAAAATGCAGAACGAAATTAAAATAAACTAAAAACAAAACGAGTAAAATTGTCACTTTAACTAAAACAAAATATTAAAACAAAACAAAACAACCAATCGGAATACACCCGATCGGAATCCAATCGGAATCCGATCGGAATGTACCCCCATCGGAAAGTATGATCGGAAAGCACAAACATTGAGTCAGATCGGAATATGGAAAGAATGGCACAATCGGAATAACCAAAAATTGAATCCAAATCCGAAGTTTAACAAAATTCTTCGATCTGAATAAGGAAAGGAAGCAGATCGGAATGTCTTAAAACGAATCACAATCGGAATGTTTGAAAAAGTGCCCAATCGGAATGTAAATGATCCAGCCGTCGGAATCCTTAAAACCCTTTTCCGATCAACAGATCGGAATAAGGGGGCTGATCGGAATGTCTGGAAAGCCTTTTCCGATTTGGTGATCGGAAAGAGGGTGGTGATCGGAATACGTGATTGGAAAGGGGTTTACCCTTTCCGATACCTTTTTGATCCGAAAATTAAGCAAGTAATAAGCTATTTTGATAAGCTAATCACCAAACTTAAACAAATCTAATGCGAAAAAGACTAAATAAGATCAAATAACAACTTATCCAAACTTAAAATAAGCAAACTTTTAAATCAAACCATAAAAACGATGAACTTTTTAAGCACGAAAACATCAAGATCAACACGGATCAAATGTAATTCGCACCAAAATCAACTAAAAATAAAGAAAGGTAGAAAGAGATGAAAGATAGAAAGCTTGGTCAAAGGTAAAGAAGATTAAAACAACAAAATTAAGAACACTTACTTGAATTAAAGGTAAGAAATTAAAGGTGCAAATACAAGAAGAAATTAAATAACAAAGTATGAAAATGGTGGAAGTGGTGGTTTGTCAAGCCACCCAACAACTTAGAAATGAAAACATAACAATCTATTTATAGAGAGATTAGGGAGGAGCTTAGGAAGCTTCCTCCCTCTTTCTTCTTTTCCTTAATTGCGTCCTTAGGTCCTTGCTTTCTTTAATCTTCTTAAATCTTGGACTTTAATGACTTTGGCTCGGGATTTCTTTGAACTCGTCTTGTAACTCTTCAATAAATTAGACTTGAGTTCTTCGGCTTTTGGTAAACTTCCGTCTTTTGACTTTTTCTTCGATAAATCTTCAGAATTGGTCTTGGACTTCCGTTCTTTTTACACTCTTGATCTTTCGACTTCGTCTTTCGTCTTTTTCTTCGATATAAGCCCGTGAATGCCCGTGTTTTCTCCACTTTTCACCTTTTCGTCCTAAATCACAACAAAAACACAAACCACACATAATTCCGACATAAATGACATAAAATACACGTTTTGGCTCAGTTTTTATTGTAATTAAGTGGTAAAAAGATGGGTGTTTTCACACCTATCAAATCCCCTACACTTAACCATTGCAATGTCCTCATGCAATGCATTAGTTACAAAGCACGTTTACATTTTTCATCATAATCAATCCACGTTGGCCTTTATTAAAGAGATAGAAAACTATAAACATTCAAAGTAAAGAAATAAAAAACATACCTTGGGTTTTGAAAATGTCATGAATAATCATCATCCTCAAGTTTTTACTTTCTCCAAACCAAGCTTAAAAACGAGATCATTGTTATTATAAGTTAGCAAACTAACACGAACTCATGTGGGCCAATTATTCACTTAGACTCCCTTATTCCTAGGTATATCTCTTATATTTTATTGTTGTCTTGAATGATCACGAGGATACATTGTTGACTTATTTCGATAGTTATTAAGTCCGAAAATAAAGTGAACGATTTAATTAATAGTTAGCTAAAGGACAAAATCTTTTAAAATTGCTTCTCGGGACCTCATAAAGTTCATATCTTGGCATAACTCGCTTCGCGATTTGAGATCTTTCTCGGACCGATATTTGACAGCGACTTCATACTTCAAACCTTGAGAGACGTTCATGAAATAATGGTCTTCTCTTCATAATAGGAATTTCTTCACTTGAAGTTTTGAGAGATTCATACTTGGACCACGACTTCTTCATTTTTCTCCAATCTTTATTTTGGACTTTGATATACAACGATCCGCCTCCTTTTTGGACTTGGCTTCATTTATCCTCATACCTTGTTAGGGTCTTTTCGGATAGACTTCTCTGTGACTTTTGGGGAGTTTTTTTGCTTTTCGTCGTGTGTCTCGATCCTTCATATTGATTTTCGATAAATGATTCTTCACGTCACTTTAGATCTTTAGCAACAAAATGTAGCCCTCATGCCTTGTTAGGACCTTTTTGGACTCGCCAATCTTCGCATCCCGCTTCAATAAATTATGCCTTGGCTATGAACTCTAATCCATACCGAGCAACTTTTAAACGATCTTGGGCTAGAAGCTAAGTAACTTTTCAAATCGTACAACCTTATTTATTGCAGATAAATTTATTCACAAGCGATGGGAGAATAGGCTCATAATTAACTCACATAAATTCACGAAAGAATACCAACTTATAATTCACTCTATCATCTCTCGTTCTCCACACTTTAAAATCTCAAAGAATGAGACTCGTGGATGCTTAGCCTATTAAATCAAAGCTTTGGGTTTTCGAGTCATCTATAGGATCTTGCAAATTCTTAGACTTTTTCAAGTTTAGAAATCGCATTTTAAAGTTCCCTTGATAAACGACTCTCTAGGATCAATTATAGGAACTTGCGAAAAGTTCTTGTTCTTAACCCGTGAGAGTTAAGACTTTCAATTTTTAAAGCTCCCTATATAAAAGCCTAGCAAAACTTGACTTAAACACGTTAAGGATACTAGCTAGAGTAAACTTAGATAAGTAAACTCGGGTTGAGTCAAAAGATTCACAACGTTTGAAAATTTAAAACCACTTTGTTAAAAATTTATTCTAATTTGGAAAGAAAATAACTATACAAAGGTAAATACAACTATACAACTAGGCCAAAATAGATCAAAAATTTTAAAAAATGTCGAAAAATCAAATTTTCCGGTTAAAATGAGGACAAATACAAGGAAAAGGCCACTTAACTTCGATAGAAGTCCCCCCTACACTTAATATAAACATTGTCCTCAATGTTTAAGCATGTGGGAGTAAACTCCCCTACACTTAGGACATTGTGCACTTTATTTAAATCTCGCTAAGGAGGAGACAACTAAAGAGATTCCTATTTTAATATTGGAAAATATAAAATAGTGAATCGAAAAGAGTTTAGGATAGAACCGGGAAGAAGGGAACATGGAATCACGGTTCGTCAAAAGTCATCAAGAGTGTGTCTTTGAAGCTCTAATCCCTGCACATGAAAAGAAAGAAAGCAAGAAAAACCACGGGGCTCCCCCTTACACTTATGGTGAAAAAAGGAAAGATAGATAGATAATTTGGTTGCCTCCCAAAAAGCGCTTGTTTTTGTTAACCGAGTCACGAGCCTGACTCTTCCCCGAGTTAAATAGTCCATGGGGAAGCCTCGAATGTGATACCGGGATCAAAGACCTTGTCCTCGTTCCCGGATGACATTAACAAAGGATAGGCGGGGGGATAAGTCTTGTATGGGAGAAAGGTCCTTTCAACATACGAAAAGTATGTGAAATCAAGGTCCACGGGAGGTGGGGTGGGTAAAGTAAGCACATTGTCCTCCCCCAAAGACAATAGATGCTGAGCAAGCGGCAAAGCCGTATTGTTATCAATCATAGCATAATCAATGTTACCTCCCGGGTCAAAGCACTCATCCTCCGTGATGGTATCTAACGGAGTGGGTGAAAGGTGCTCGGGAGGGGGACTTGGGACAATACCTTCCTGCAGCAAATTATCAAAAATAATGTCCCCCTCCGTGTCATAATCATCAATACCTGGAGGGATGGAGTGGATATCGATTTCTTCCAGCAATGGGTCATTATCTTCCACGGGAGGAATAGATGGAGGTAAAGACTTGGAAAGAGAAGGAGAAGTCAACTCTTCGATGTGAGCAATAAGAAGGTGCACTTTCCGTAATCTATCGCGAAGAAGCACATCTGCCACCTCATCCACAAGATCAAGTTCATCGGTGAACTTCTCGTAAGCTGGAGAGATTAAATCGTCATCACTCGCATCTCCCGGTGGAGATTGAGAAATTTCAAAAGTGAAATTCTCATAGCGGAGAGAAGAATCGTCATCACTAGGATCGACCTCTTCCGTAAGAGCAACGTCGTCCTCAGGCTCCATAGCAGGTAAGTCACAAACCTCATCATCCAATACCTTGTCGAGACCAACATCACTAAGCTAATTCAACGAATCTAGATCCTTAGATGCAGTAGGAGCATCGAGAGTAGGAACAGCAACTTCAGAAGATTGGTTGAAAGTGTAGACATCATGGTCATCGTCATCATCATAAATAGATGGGACGAGTCCAGTTAGGAGTGACGTAGTCGGCTAACTCTTCCTTGATAACCTCCACATCTTTAAGAAGCTCATGCAACAACTTTTATTGTTCATCGCCCCGAGTATGTTCAATTTCACCAATTCTATCCCACGCTGTAATTAAACATTTTGGTGTAGAAAAGAAGGGAAAACGAATAAATTGGCTCAAAAAGGTGTCGGTGGCTTTCAAGGTTTCGTCCACATCAAGCAACGGTTGCCTTTCCTGATGTAAGTCAGCTCGGAGTTGAGCTAGACCTTCTAGAATATGGTTCAAAGAAGTGAGTTGTTGGTCAAGACTAATTTGCTGAGAGGATTGATGATTGAGGGTGTGATGTGGGGGCTCAAAGTGTTGAAAACCTGAATTATAGCATGGTTGTGGGTCATAGTAGTTCATTGGTTGAGAAGAATTAGAAACCGGGTTTGGTTCATAATAATCCATTGGTGAAGAAAACTGAGGACACGGATTTTGCTCATAATAATTCATTGGTTGACAATAAGAAGTGTCGTGAGGACCCCCACAGTTGTTGCAAAACGGTTGAGGAGAAAGACTGGGTGCGTCTTGTGGATAGCTATTATCATAGTCATAATTGTACCCCGGTTCTTTCCCGTGACCATACGGGTATCGAACCGGGCACGAAACATGCCAATGAGAATCGCTTCCACAATAGATGCCCGAGGGAACAGGAGGTAGGTTCAAAAAGGACGAATTAGTCGAGTTGCACAAAGGACAAAATCCGAATTGTGTGTTGTCGATATCGTTTCCGCACCGCTCACATGTACACCATTGACAAGAGTCGTTCCCGTACAATCGTCTCCCACACCCGACGTAATGGACATAAAATCCATAAAGAAAGATAGATAAGCAAGAAGAATATTTTTGGTGCAAAACTTTGAAAAAGAAATGCTTTTTATGATTTTTTAAATGTTTTTGGGATTTTTGAAAATTTTGGACACGAAAAATAACGTTCACGAGTGAACGGATCCCAAAAGCCAACGTGTCTCTCACAAAAAACCGTTAATCCTCACGAAAAGAGCCGGCAGCGGCGCCATTTAATACTTAGATTTTACTAGTTGAAAAAGTTCGTTTCTCAGTATCTTCTCGAATTGATTTCCGGTTTAAAGTGTGACTCAGTCGTTTCTGGTAGAGAATAATATTTTTGGTTTTGGTGAAATAAATATGCAAGACTTTAAAAAAAATGACGAGTAATTAAAACTAAAACTAGTTGAAACGTAAACGGTGCAATATTTAAAACTTTGAAATTAAATGATGAGAAATTAAATGACGTAAAATTAAAACTTAACGAAAAGTAAATTGACAATCAAATAAAAATGCAGAACGAAATTAAAATAAACGAAAAACAAAACGAGTAAAATTGTCACTTTAACTAAAACAAAATATTAAAACAAAACAAAACAACCAATCGGAATACACCCGATCGGAATCCAATCGGAATCCGATCGGAATGTACCCCCATCGGAAAGTATGATCGGAAAGCACAAACATTGAGTCAGATCGGAATATGAAAAGAATGGCACAATCGGAATAACCAAAAATTGAATCCAAATCGGAAGTTTAACAAAATGCTTCGATCGGAATAAGGAAAGGAAGCAGATCGGAATGTCTTAAAACGAATCACAATCGGAATGTTTGAAAAGTGCCCAATCGGAATGTAAATGATCCACCCGTCGGAATCCTTAAAACCCTTTTCCGATCAACAGATCGGAATAAGGGGGGGCTGATCGGAATGTCTGGAAACCCTTTTCCGATTTGGAGATCGGAAACAGGGTGGTGATCGGAATACGTGATTGAAAAGGGGTTTACCCTTTCCGATACCTTTTTGATCCGAAAATTAAGCAAGTAATAAGCTATTTTGATAAGCTAATCACCAAACTTAAATGAATCTAATGTGAAAAAGACTAAATAAGCTCAAATAACAACTTATCCAAAATTAAAATAAGCAAACTTTTAAATCAAACCATAAAAAGATGAACTTTTTAAGCACGAAAACATCAAGATCAACACGGATCCAATGTAATTCGCACCAAAATCAACTAAAAATAAAGAAAGGTAGAAAGAGATGAAAGATAGAAAGCTTGGTCAAAGGTAAAGAAGATTAAAATAACAAAATTAAGAACACTTACTTGAATTAAAGGTTAGAAATTAAAGGTGCAAATACAAGAAGAAATTAAATAACAAAGTATGAAAATGGTGGAAGTGGTGGTTTGTCAAGCCACCCAACAACTTAGAAATGAAAACATAACAATCTATTTATAGGGAGATTAGGGAGGAGCTTAGGAAGCTTCCTCCCTCTTTCTTCTTTTCCTTAATTGCGTCCTTAGGTCCCTGCTTTCTTTAATCTTCTTAAATCTTGGACTTTAATGACTTTGGCTCGGGATTTCTTTGAACTCGTCTTGTAATTCTTCAATAAATTAGACTTGAGTTCTTCGGCTTTTGGTAAACTTCCGTCTTTTGACTTTTTCTTCGATAAATCTTCAGAATTGGTCTTGGACTTCCGTTCTTTTTGCACTCTTGATCTTTCGACTTCGTCTTTCGTCCTTTTCTTCGATAAAAGCCCGTGAATGCCCGTGTTTTCTCCACTTTTCACCTTTTCGTCCTAAATCACAACAAAAACACACCCCACGCATAATTCTGACATAAATGACATAAAATACACGTTTTGGCTTAGTTTTTATTGTAATTAAGTGGTAAAAAGATGGGTGTTTTCACACCTATCAGTAGCCCTGTTGAGTTAAGTACCTCTGTGTTGCATAATGAAAACCTTCAAACTGAGCTTGATATTATGAAAGAGAAAATGGAATCTTATGTCATTAAAAAGGATAAAGAATTCACCGATCTTTGGAATAAATTTGTCAAAAAATGTGATGAATGCAAATATGACAAGATTTCGTACGAAAAAGCTTACAATGACATGCAACAAACTATCGCACGGTTGCAGGCTCAGTTAGGAGGGGATACGGAAATGAATTTGCCCTCTTCAGGGTTAGGGAGTGCTAGTGATGGTAATGTTCAGAAGCTTAAGTCTAAGATTGCAGATTTAGAATCTGTTTTTGTTTCATATAAGCGGGCTGTTGAACAAAGTAAGTCTGTCTATCAGAAACTTATTGATAAAATATGTGAGAACTGTAAGTTAAAGGCCTTGTTAAAAGATAAGACTTCTGAACCTAGCTCGATTGTGGATACGATGATCCAGAAACCAGCAACCTCGGGACCCACTCGTATTGTTGTGACACCTTTTCCCAAGGTTGTTGGAACGAAAACTGCTATGATTGCCCCAGGAATGTTTCGTGTTAGTTCTCCCTCTGTGCCTAGCAAACAACGTAAAGCAAGCGTTAGGACAAAACCGATCACAATAACTCAACCACAAGTTATTGATTTAAAAAGTGCTAATTCTAATAGACGTGTGTCTTCTTCTACAGGAATAAACAACTACACTAAGAGCAGAAGGCCACAGCCTACGAGCAATACAAGGAATGATAGGGTCCATTTTGCCTCTAGAAGTAGTCGCCCCAAGATCAATAATGTGGAAGTAGAAGAACACCCTAGGAATTTACCGCTTTTTAATCATAATCAGAAACCTAATTCATCTGAATGTAATGACTTTAAGCTTGCTATTCAGAATGAAAAATCTGAAGTTATTTGTGCTAAATGTAATAATTGTTTCTTTACTTTTAGTCATGATGCTTGTGGTTTGACTATGAATGGGTTGAATTATGGTGGTTACACTCGAATTGACAAGCTGCCAGTCAGTGAACAACAACGTACTCCTAAGGCTAAGGTGTATGTTCTAAAAAGTACGCATGTAGGGTCCACAAAACGTCTTGCTAAGCCTAGTAGCCCTAGATTCACCTCTAAATGGTTGCCTACTGGTAGAAATTTTGACTGTAGTGGCAAAATTATCAACACTAGTAGATCTCATACTGACAATGAAACGTCGGTATGTGATATGGCTTAATTATCATCTAACCCTACAGGAACCTATTTCATTGGTTGCCAAAATATTTTCTTCTCTTATCATTGACAGGCTGTTGAAATTTGTCTCTGGTGCTGGACTCAGGTTGTTCCAAACATATGCCTGGGAATCGAAGCCTTCTCAAAAACTTTGTATGGCGTTTCATGGGAACTGTTCGATTTGGAAATGATCATGTTGCGGTAATTCAAGGCTATGGTGATCTTCATTGGGGAAATATAATAATCACCAGAGTCTCTTTTGTTGATGACTTGGGACATAATTTGTTCTCGGTTGGGCAATTTTGTGATTCAGACATGGAGGTTGCTTTCAGAAGTCATATATGTTTTGTAAGAGATCTTGAAGGAATTGATTTGTTAAAAGGAAATCGTACCACCAACCTTAACACCATTGATCTTTTTCAAATGTCTGCTACTTCTCCAGTTTGTCTCATGGCCCGAGCCACATCAACAAAGTCATGGTTATGGCATCAAAGGTTATCTCATCTCAATTTCGATGCCATTACCCAACTCGCGAAAGATGATCTCGTTGCCGGTCTTCCAAAGTTTAAATATACAAAAGACCATCTTTGTCCTTCATGTGAGAAAGGAAAAAGTAAGAAGAAGCCTCACAAACCCAAACCTGTTCTAAATTCAACGAATAGGTTGCATCTCCTTCATATGGATTTATGTGGCCCAATGAGAATCAAAAGCATTAATGGAAAGCGGTATGTCCTAGTAATTGTGTATGATTATTCTCGTTACACATGGGTTCATTTTCTTGCATCAAAAGATTAAGCCCCTGATGTAATTATTAACTTCTTGAAGAAAACATCAGTACTACTGCAAGCCCCTGTCATTATTGTGAGAACGGATAACGGAACAGAATTCACCAATCAGAAATTGAAAGCTTATTTTGACGAAGTTGGGATTTCTTATCAAACTTCGGCTGTAAGAACTCCAGAGCAGAATGGAGTTGTGGAACGGAGGAATCGTACGTTAGTTGAAGCTGCTCGGACGATGCTTCTCTCCTCCAGTGCACCGTTATTCCTTTGGGCCGACGCTATAGCAACTTCATGTTATACTCAAAACCGCTCCATTATTCACACCCGTTTCAACAAAACACCTTATGAGATCATTAATGGAAGAAAACCGGATATTTCATTTTTACATGTCTTTGGTGCATTATGTTATCCGAAGAATGATCGTGAAGATATCGGTAAACTTGAACCTAAAGGTGATACTGGTTTTTTCATTGGTTATTCTTCAACTGCTTGTGCTTACAGGGTTAATAATCGAAGGACAAGAAAGGTAATGGAGACTATGAATGTTACCTTTGATGAACTCTCGGGTATGGCCTCTCAACATAGAAGATCACATCCCGAGCTTCAAGGTCAGACTTCTGGACACGTAAGTTCAGGACTCGCGCTTCAATTTACACCGTCAGCAATCTCATCGTTACAACCATCAGAATGTGACTTCGAATTTTTATTTGAGCCAATCTACGATGAATATATGGAGGTTCTTTCGTCATTTGGTGTTCCTCAAAATGCCCCGGCTACACCTGCTACGGTAGTTCAAGAACCTCCGATTGCATCTACACCAACGACATCTACTTCTGCACCATCTACGTCAACCTCAACCATATTGCCTCCAAATATTCCAACTACTTCTCCGACTGCTGACGCAACTCAACAACATTCTCAGCAAATTCCTAATCATGTTCATCTTCAGAATGAAATAGTTGCTAAAAATGCAAACAATGTGATGCTCAACGAACATGAGTTTGTTAATCCATTTGCGGCTTCCACAAGTACTACTCAGCTTTCAACATCATATGTGGATCCGTCGAGCTCGGATCAAGTTTCTCATACACTTCCACATGAACACAAATAGACTAAGAATCATCCTTTGGTTCAAGTGATTGGAAATCTCTCACGACCGGTCTCAACACGAAATCAGCTGCGTACCGATGGTGATATGTGTATCTATGCACTATCAATCAGCAAAATGGAACCAGCAAGTGTGAAAGAAGCAATGACTGATGCATCATGGATTAAGTCTATGCAAGAAGAACTCAATCAGTTCATCCGGCTTGATGTATGGGAGTTAGTACCTCGACCGGACAATATCGATCCACTTACCCTGAAATGGTTATCCAAAAACAAGATGGATGAGGAGCAAATGGTCATTAGGAACAAGACTCGGTTAGTTGTGAGAGGTTAAAAACAGCAGGAGGGAATTGATTTCACTGAATCCTTCGCCCCGGTTGATCGAATGGAAGCTATTAGGATTTTCTTGGCATACGCGGCACACAAATCATTCACTGTGTATCAAATGGACGTGAAGAGGGCTTTCTTGCATGGGCTGTTAAAAGAAGATGTGTATGTATGTCAACCTGAAGGTTTCATCAATACCGAACATCCAAGCCATGTCTACAAGTTGAAAAAGGCAATTTATGGTTTGAAACAAGCACCGAGGGCATGGTAGGACGAATTATCATCATTTCTTTTACAAAATCACTTCAGCAAAGGAACCATTGATCCAACATTGTTTATCAAGCACTACGGCAACGACATCTTGGTGGCTCAGGTCTATGTAGATGATATTATATTTGGTTCTACTAACCCAAAATATTCCATATTATTTGCTGACCTTATGAAAAGTCGATTCGAAATGTCCATGATGGGGGAAATGACGTTCTTTCTTTGTCTCCAAGTTCACCAATCCCCCCGTGGTATTTTCATAAATCAGTCCAAGTATGTGCTTGAGATTCTTACGAAATTTGGCATGGAAAACTGTGATCCTATTAGTACTCTAATGGACACTAAACACAAGCTTGATTTGGATAAGAAAGGGACATTTGTAGATGCTACAAAATACCGAAGCATGATCGGGTCCCTTATGTACTTAACCTCAAGCAGACCGGACATTGTGCATGCTACTTGTTTATGTGCTCGGTACCAGGCGAAGCCAACCGAGAAGCACCTCAAGGAGGTTAAAAGGATCTTTCATTATCTCTGGGGAATCATTAACATGGGTCTCTGGTATACGAAGGATTCTTGTTTTAATCTCACTGGTTTTTCAGATGCCGACCATGTAGGGTGTCATGATACATTCAAGAGCACTTCCGGTGGAGCACAATTCTTAGGCGAGAAGCTAGTGAGTTGGTCATCAAGAAAACAAGACTATATGGTATTGTCCACCGCGGAAGCAGAATATGTGTCTCTATCCGTGTGTAGTGCTCAAGTCCTTTGGATGAGATCACAACTCACGGATTATGGCTTTCACTTTAACAAAGTTCCTATTTATTGTGATTCACAATCAGCCATAGCCATATCCTGCAACCCGGTCCAACGCTCCAAGACCAAGCACATAGCTGTCCGATTCCATTTCATAAAGGAGCATGTGGAAAGAGGAACGATCGAACTGTATTTTGTCAAGACGGACTACCAACTAGCCGACATCTTCACCAAAGCTCTTTCTCAAGAAAGATTTGAATTCTTGGTTCGTCGACTTGGTATGCGTAGTTTCACTCAAGATGAACTTGAACATCTTGCACATTCCCAGTAACCTTGTATATATCTATCAAAAAATCAAAATACAAAAATATAAAACCTATTAAAACAAAATAAAAAATGAGAAAATCTTTCAAAAATATTCAAAATATTCTTCTCCGACATGTCTCTCAGCATCGATAATATGGACGCACTTAGAAATGTCGCTCAATAACGACACGGGTACGTACATAAAGTTCGAATGAGAGTTCAAATGTTTTTAAAACATGTCTTTTCTACTTTCTTCTCATAATGGCTTATAGTCACATGTCAGACTATAACCCGGTCCCCAAAGAAAGGAAAGTCTTTGACTTATCCTCAACAACGAGAAATTAATTTTTCTTTGTCATGGGCTTATATCAAAACATTCAAAGTTTTAAGCTGATGAACACAAGGAAAATGTTCATTTATGTACATTATTCCTTAACAACGGGAAAGTAAGTTTTCTTGGGTTTTTGGGCACAATTTTTCAAAGTATTTCAAAACTGTGTGCTCATATACTCCCCTAATTTTAAATAGAATTTCTTTTCGAGGGGGAGTACAAACTTTCATGCAACATTATTCTATCCATGTTTCATCACTAGTTTCACAAAAATTTCAATGTCATGCAATTTTTGAGGGGGAGAAGAGTGATTAAAATGTGTTATCTTGGATAAGATCTTTGATATAAGTACTTTCTCTTCCTAATATGTGCAAAAACCTTTCCTTTTATGATGCACATATGTAGGGGGAGCGTTTTGGTGATACAAAAAACCTTCAAGGTGTAAACACTGATTTCATCAACACCTTGATTGCTTTTTCAACAGGTTTTTTCTGGTTACGATATATATACCCTTCAACTCATTAATTCACGACGGTATTGGTGTCAAAAGGTGGTTAGGTATTCGTCCTATGATCCAACCAGAACCGGAGGGATCTTCCTAGGGACAATCCATTAGTATTTAGATGTCCTTAGGAAAGATGGAGTAGTTGAGTGTACGGGAAAAATGCCGACTAATGACTTAAGCTAGCACTGGAACAATCACAACAAGGTGCTAGTTATGACGTCTTGGTAAGCATTGAAGGGGTTGAAGAATGAAAAAGAAATGTAAGGATAAAGGGTGTAAAGAAAGAAGCCCTCCATACAACTTAGGCAGAAACCTGGTCAATACATCTATTATCAAAATCACTTTGATGATTTCGGATACTGAAGACAAAGCATCGACCCAGTGATGCAATGCACAACCCTTCCCAGCCTACTCAAGCTTCTCTCAAAAGAAGTTTGTTTTATTGTCATGGAGTTCAACTCATTTCTATCAACTTTCTCACTCCGAGATAGTAGATATTGAAAAGGTGGCAGTCTGCTCCAGCCTCCGATCACCAAATAAACGTGCACTTATAGAGTCTAGAGCCAACGAGATTCATCAAAAAATCTCATTAGGACACTTATTACACATATCAATTGTTGTTCATCATTAGAACACAAGCGATTATTTACAGAGTCCTACGCTCTATCCTTGTGATATTGCCAGAACATTCAGAGTGATACTCTTTACTATTCACAGTGATGAATGGAAATCCTTCCAGTGTTAACATCAAACAACATTGCGGTAGGTCATATGTAAGATTCACTTGAATTAAACATATGCTAACTGGAAAGCAACAGTAATTTGATTCTTTCTTGATTCAAACTCGTTCCAGGTCTCGACGCAATATCTTTATGATCTTGCCAGAACATTCAGAGTAATACTTCTTAGTATTTACTGTGACGAATGGAAATCCTTCCAGTGTCATCATCAAACAGCACTGCGGTAGGTAACTTGTGAGATTCTACACGAATCAAACTTGTGTCAACTGGAAAGCAACAATGGTTTGATTCTTAATTTATTCAAACTTGTTCTAGGAAATGAATTGACGAATTAATCAGCAGAATGGAACTGCATGATTCACTCTTTACTATGAACTATCTTTCGAGATGTTCAAGTAATGAGAACGGCTACCACACCTGGAAACCCTGTCAAGGATGTTCTTTGAACTTACCTAATCACAGGTACAGTATTTGTACTGTATAACGGGAAACCGGATGAATGCAAACGGTGGCGTAACCTCAAGGGTCGTAATTCAAGACCACATGCTCATGTAAAAGAAGAAAGCTCAAGAACATCTAAAGACAAAGACTTCCGCTACTCTGATGATCAAAGGAGATTGTTAACAAGCTTTCATATAAAATCAAAGTTTGAGTATGTGGGGAAAGACACAAGAACACAAGTTGGAAAAGTTTTTAAGATCAAGTCAAGGCAAAGATCAAAGATTCAAGATCACAAGTCATGAAAGGAACAATGAAGGAACTCTCAAGACAACGAGCTTCAAAGTCAACAACACCAAAGAAGTGAAGTCACATATTACATGACCATCCCTAGGGGGAGATTGTTAGAAGTATTTAAAGTGATGGTCATATAATATTCCGTTGCGAAGCTCGTGGAAAATGCTACTTAACGGTGTTGAGAGTTCTAGAATAATGTTATGTATGTAACGGGAATTAGTCCCGAACTCACAAATGAGGAAGGCCTTACATACATTAGACGTGTAGTATAAGAGGCCCAAGGCACCTCATTTGTGGGGTGTGTCTTCCATTTTTCATAGATTGTAGAGAGAGAAACATATGTGTTTCTCTCACTAGGAATTCACAACTATCCTTGTTTTTCTCTTTTTTTCATCTAATCTAATCTTTCTTTTTTGGTTTAATCTTCATCTTTATTTCTTGTTCTATATTAGTCGTGTGTATCATTACTACAGATTTGCATCAAACCAATATGGATCAACTTCAAGCTTTTCTTCAACAACACTAATGCCATGTGATCGAGGCTCAGTTGTCTACACCTCAAGTTCATGATCCACTTTCCATGTATGCTTCTCAACAAAACATGGCTTATACTTATCAACAACCATCATACTTGCAACAGCCACCACTACACACCTATCAGCAATAACAACAACCACCCTATCAACCACTAGTGATGCCACAACAAGCATTTCAACAAATTGTTCATCAACAATCTTTTCCACAACAACCATCACATCAGGTATCACCCTCACAAGCCATCACTTCTCCAATGGGCTATACTCCTTAGCAAGGATATTTTCCAATTGAAGCACAACCAGCACAAGCTTTCTACTCCAATGAACTTCCACCAATCCAAGCACCGGTCTTTACTCCAAATGATACACCTACTGATGTCTTAAACCATCTCACCTCCTACTTGTCAAAACTTGTTGCAACTAGAGGATTTCCACCAACGAACAATCAGCTTTGCACTTCTCCAAATCCTCGACAACAAGCCACCATTCAAGATGGTCAAGTGACGGTACAAACCATTCAGGGAAGGAAAAATTCATATGGACCCCCTACAAGGACCATGAACAATCAAGCTGTGAATTCTCAAGCTAGTGGAAATGGAAGTCCTATTGTTCCTCAAAAGGTTGTGACTTGCTACAATTTCCGAGGACAAGGTTATATGGCTAGGGAATGCACTCAGCCAAAAAGAAGAAGGGATGCAACATGGTTTCGTGAGAAGATGTATTTGGTTGATGCTCAGTCTAAGGGAAAGATTTTGGATTCAAAAGAGTTAGCATTTCTTGCAGACCCAGGGGAAGCAGATAATGAAGGCATTGCAGTCGTCTTTACATCTAATGCAACATATCAAGCTGATGATCTTGATGCATATGATTCGGATTTTGATGACATTCACTCAGCCTAAGCTGCACTCGTTGCTAATCTCTCTCACTACGGTTCTGATGTCGTCAATGAGGTACCAACCACATCTAATAATGTTCATGATATTCCACATCATGTTGATCATGAAAATGACAACCTCGAACAGCATTCAGGAACTAGTAACTCAAATGATGCGGTATCCAATCCAACACATTTGAGTGAACCTCAACCAAATGCTACGACGGGTATGGAATCTTATGATCAACGTGATTTGGTAATGGTGCCTAAACATATTATTGATAACATGAACGTGGTTGTCCGACAAACCGTAGATATGAATGCCAACCTAACCGCTGAGCTTGCGCTGTATAAGGAAAAGGTCAAAACTTTTGAAATGGTCCCTCAAGCAGAAAAAACAACTTATTCTGAATTTGACCAATTTCGTTTTGAAAAGATTGAACACTTAAATGAAATAGAATCATTAAAACCTAATCTTTCCAATGAATTAAAAGCAATAGAGTCGGTTGTAAATGATTTTCAGAAACTTAAAAAAGATTTTGAAACTCTCGAGTCTAAAAAGTTTGAATCGGAAATTAATGCTACCAAACTTCTTAAATTCAAGGAACAACAGATTTTATGACATTACGCTTCCACATAAAAGGTTCATCTTTTAACTAAATCATTTAAAGAACTCGAACTTAAGTGTCTTCAAGATTTACCACCTAATCCTGGTTATGCAAAACAAGCTCAGGAATATATTCCTTGTCTTTATGATGTGACCCTAATTGGCAAATCGAAAGAAGCACCTTATGTTCGTAGTACTGAGGAGACATAGTCACTTGCGGAAGAAACTCAATCTAAAATGCTTTCAATATTCCATAAGCTTGATTATGATAAGCATAATAAAGATCAATTTTCTTAAAAGACCCGCATTCGCTTACAAAAGGAATTAGCTCAATTATCAGCTTTTGTGCCCCAAAGTTTGTCAATGGAAAACCTTCCTAGTACGTCTCCTACACTTGTCAAAAAGGATTTAACTAAGTTAATTCCACCGGTAAGTAAGGTGTCAGATAGCTTAAATGCGGTGCACCAACACTTAGCCGATTTTGACAAGGTCATTGTGGAACGTACGACGGCTTCGGCCATAACGGAAGGTGAATGGAATTTTGAGCACACAAGAGCTGCATTTCGAGACGAAATTGTTCCATTTGTAAACAATGTTAAAGCTTGTCTTAGTACCATTGATCAAGATTTGCTTTTGGAAATAGAAGAAGTTAGACGTGTTTTCAATGAAATGGATGATGCTTATGAAAACAGTTTACTTGAAATAGAACGAGTTTCACGCTAAAATGATCAGCTTCTGAAACAAGTGATGTCTCATGATATAATTTCCGTCTGTGTGAATAAAAGTGTTGATAATGATTCTATTGTGCATAATGTTGAATCTGTGGATAATGTGGTATATAGTACTTGTCACGAATCTGACGCTGAATTTTTAAATCTTCGAGATTCATATTCTTCGCTTTCAAAACATTTTGTTGAGATTTAAACACATTGTATTTCGCTTGAATGCAAGCAACAATTTATTCATGAAATCTTTGAAACTTCATTCGAAGGTGTTAATATCGATGATGTAAATATTCAAAAGAATTTTCAATTGAATTTACAATCAAAACAACGTCAGCCAAGTGACAAGGTTGCTAAATAATTGCCGATAGACATAGAGAAATCTAAGGAGCTTAACTGTGTCCAAGTACTTGAGGCCGCTGAGATTTTTAAACTTGATCTAGATAATCGAGTTTCTAAGATTTTGTCCAAAGTTGATAACTTAAAACAGAAACATACACGACTCTTCGATTCAGTAAAGCCCCCATGTGGTAATACCACTGCACATAATCAATCTTTGATTGAACGACTGAATCGAAAGTCGTTGGAAATATCTGATTTGAGGGAACAAATTTTTGATAAAAATCTGGCTTTGGCTGAGTTAAAGGAAACACTTCGTACCCTCAAAGGTAAGAATGTTGTGGATAACGTAGTCACCGTTTTAGCATTGTCCTCTAGTGCGATCAAAAGGAACCTCATCGCCGTTACACCACATAACAAGGGCCCTAGGAATAAACCATCTCAAACATTGGTCAATATAGATAAGGCAAAATCAAAACCAGCTTCTAATATTCTTGTGTTGCCTTCTATAGGAGTAAGCACCACTACTAAGGCTCAAAGATCTAAGCTTAAAAGAAACAAGAAGAATGATAGGATCTTGCCCCAATCTAGTAGTCAAGTGAAGAAGAAAGTAGAAGCCCATCCTAGGAATGTTATTTCTGTTTTGAATAAAACGAATCATGTAGCTAAACCTAAAGGCTCTACGATTGTGCAGCATTCTAAGCCTACTGTGAATTCTGATTTGAAATGTTAGAATTGCAATGAATGTATGTTTTCTAGTCGTCATGATTCTTGCCTTATTGACCATGTGAATGAGATGAATGCCCAGAAAAATGGTTTAGAATGGAAACCACTGGGAAAGTGTTAACCCAAGTTGGTTAGATGTGGCGTCCCACTGGTAGAACTTTCACTATAGTAGGAAATGTGTGCCCTTTGAGTAGGATCACTCCCACTACAACGAAGAATGCGAGCCCTTTAACTAGGAGTACCAAGGCTACCAAAACATAAGCGTGTCCTTTAACTAGGAACACCAACACTACTGTAGGAACCAAGTGCCCTTTAAATAGGTCTACTCCCACTGTAGTGCCCGCTAATACTCCAAAACCTCATAAAGTTGGAACAATAAAACCTGTTAGTGCTAAAACTCACAGTAGAAAACGCAGAAAATCTAAGGATAACACAAATGTTTGCAATTCTGATAATATCATATATGTATCTGCTAACACTCCGGAACCAAAAGTTTCCAATGCATTGTCTACTGTTGTTACTAAAAGCAGGTGGTCCAAATTATTCTCTAGTATTTGGACTCTGGTTGCTCCAAGCATATGACCGGAGATCGCTCTCAGCTCAGAAATTTCGTCAGCAAGTTTCTTGGTACGATTCGATTTGGAAATGATCATATTGCAAAGATAATGGGTTACGGTGAATATCATATTGGGAATATTATTATTTCAAGAGTATATTATGTGGAAGGTCTCGGTCACAACTTATTTTCTATGGGACAATTTTGTGATGCAAACCTAGAAGTTGCTTTTCGAGAGCATACCTACTACATTCGTAATTTGGAAAGGGTTGATTTATTGAAAGGTACTCGAGGGAATAATTTGTACACTTTGTCTCTACAAGACATGATGGCCGCTTCTCTAGTATGTCTTCTCTCCAAAGCATCGAAGACTAAGTCATGGTTATGGCATCGACGGTTATCTCATCTTAACTTTGACGCTATAAATCATTTGGTGAAAAAATGAACTTGTTCGTGGTCTTCCTAAACTTACATTTCACAAGGATCATTTGTGTTCCGCGTGTACAATGGGGAAAAGCACTAAGAAATCATACAAACCCAAGACTGAAGACACCAACCAAGAGAAACTTTATCTGTTTCATATGGATCTTTGTGGGCCTATGCGTGTTGAAAGTCTTAGTGGTAAAAGGTACATCCTCGTCATTGTCGATGATTACTCTCGGTGTACATGGGTGAAATTTCTTACAACAAAAACTGAGGCACCTAAATTCATCATCGTATTTCTTAAGATGATTCAAGTGCGTCTCAACACTACTGTCTGACGCATTCGAATTTGTGAATCAAATTTTGCGTGATTATTATGAAGAAGTTGTAAAACCCCAAATTTTGGGCTTCTAACACGTCACCAGTTTCATTATTAATATTGTTCATCCTGTAATATTTTTATCAACGACCATTACAAACGAAATCATAATATAGTAAATATTATATATTTTCTTATATTTCTTAAAAACTTGACGTTTTAACTATGGACTTATTTTATTTTTATTTTTAGACTCATTTTATGTGCATAAATAATTACTAATTATATTTATTAGTAATGATGAACCAAATATTACACATTTAAAGTTATATACAATAATTTCTAAACATAAATATTTAGTACCTTTAACCAAGACTTGCGTAATGTCAAACAAATATTACTAACTATACTAAATCGACACATTAAAACGACCATAGAAGACCCTTAGTTGAATTATTACTTTTCATATTACATTGCTAAAATATGTAAACAAACCGAACCTAAACATAACTAAGTTGTGAAAAATGACTTTCCCTTGCATTTTATTTTCGTTCCTACGTTGCATGTACAGGCAAAATCAAAAACCAAATCTTATAGATTTTCTAAGTACTAACAAATCCTATCATATCTATAACAAATCCTAAGCTAACTTTTATATGTGGTATAAGCCACAGACACAACACATTGCTATTTTACCTCTCTTCCCTCACTCGTGTATAACACACACACCACAAATAGCAATCTCATACTCTCCATCTATATCTCTCTCGTGATTACATAAACCATGGCACCCCTTCATTCTTCTCATTGTCACTACACATACATATCACAGTAGCACAAAACTCCATTTCCTCTTTAGTCATAAACCACATCTCCATCTCTTATATAGCAACATCATCACATCGACACCACTGTTGTCACCAGCCTGCAACACCACGAATCCACCACACCATATCTTCAAAACAGTGGCTCAGCCGTCACTGTTGAAACCTCAGCCTTTTGACCACCACTATCACCAGCAGTCACCACCATACTAGTTATCATCATTACCACTTGACCCACCGTCTAGATCTAAGCCATTAGCTGCTGCCGTAGTGTTTGTGTTTGACCCAAAGGGGTCTTTTCTGCTCGAAATGGGTTTTTATTACCTATTTTCATCGAACCACCTAATATGTGGTGTTCGGGTGGTGTCTGATTCAATTCACATCTTCCACGAATAGGCGTTCGGATCGGAGTTTACGACCAGCAAGGGTGAGTTTGGTTTATTATGGATAGCATGTGTGTTTTGGTTTAACACAATACGAACAGTATGGAGCGTTTGGTTCTGCAGCACCAGCGGTAGGATGCGTTCGGTTCAATAGAACAGCAGCAAGGATTCTTGGAGTTGCTTTTTCAGCAAAAATACATAAGGATGTGTTTGGGTCTGCTGTTAAGAACAACAGAATAATGGTGCACACTAAGAAGATGGTAGCCGATGGTTTTTGGAATCGTTGGTATTTCTTACTCCTAGCCCATCATTCGAACTCGACCCATTTCGTGAGTCTAATCTCTTTGTTCTTATTTCGCTTATTTTACATCCATTCAATATCGTACTTAAGTAGTAGTAACATATAATAAGTTTGAGTTAAGTTTATAACACGAGTCGTGAACGTCCCATGCACACAATTTGCGAAACTAAAAACGTACTGAAATAAACGAGCTACACAATGGAAAGTAGAAAACAGAAACTTGTTATCAGAAAGTAAATGTAGTATACAAATATACAGTGAAACTTGATGTGTTATAACAGTAAATAAATTTTTTGGTTATTTAACTAGTCCTAAACCCGACCTTTTCGGACCTAGATTAGACCCTTAAAGCAACCTTGCCCTGAGTCGGGTAAACAACGAAAGTTGTAGACGGCCATGCCGTCTACACGAGCTTATTTTTAGTTTAACCTAAAAGTCCCTATCGAAAACCGTATACTAGATCGAAAGTGACTCGACAAACACTTATCTTTTAAAATAGTTCTCGACACGTATTTCGAACATGATTTTACCCTATCAAACAATCTCGATTTATAAAACTAAACATACGGGCCTCTAGACGACCCGGCAAGAATTCCAACGATGCTTTTAGTTTATACTACGAATCACTATTGAACCCGCCACTTGCTTTCGAGAACAACCACATCGACAAGTGTAGCATGGATCTTGCCACCGATAGTTTTATATTTCCACTGATAGCTTAACTTGG
This sequence comes from Glebionis coronaria, assembly GCA_025667525.1. NCBI lineage: Eukaryota > Viridiplantae > Streptophyta > Magnoliopsida > Asterales > Asteraceae > Glebionis > Glebionis coronaria. The sequence goes on from JANFOE010000213.1 coordinate 1,439,355, forward strand.
CCACTGTTGGAAAAATGTGATGAAACAACATACGTACTATAGTTTTTCATGTCCATAAATGTTCTTGTTTCCCCAAAACACGACATGTTTGTTCCTTGTCCCCACAACACCAACATGTTTGGTTTCCTTAAAGGAAACATGTTCACATTTTCAAAATTTTTATATTAAATATTTAATTTATTTAATTAATTATTTTTATAATAAAAATATAATATATTTAGGATATTTGACCCATTAAATGATCCAAATAAATAAACTGGCCCGACAACAAAATATTTAGTATTCCTAAATATATCCTGATTCAACGACTACATTATTACTAAAACACTACAACTTTCACGATTATTAATACCATCGATTTATTTAATAAACTCAATCACATACTAGGGGATTATATATAACCTATATTATTATTACGATAACGAAAACTATAAGACTTTTATTAAACATTATATTTATAAGTCTTAATTAAATAAAAATCATACTATCTAATTCATTTAAACTATTACCATTCAACCAAGGTAAATAAACTTTATTAAATTAAAGGTGTACATGTTACGATAACTTATTATAAGTTTAACACTTAAAACGATAACAACTTATTAAATCTGTGATCATGCATTTTCATCAACTACATTCACCTGTGCGTTTTATTTGTGCATTTACTGAAAGACACATAAATTACTTAGGTAATTCTACTACTTCGTGATCATACTGTGCCAGCATACTCGGTGACTTATTACTACTGTTCCATTATTAAGGTGAGTTCATGGCCCCATCTTTTACTGTTTTATAACTTGGGGAGAAAATATACTTAATTATTGTTTATGCAAACACTTACGGACAACAACAACTTATTGCCTATTCTTTGCCCCATACCCGTGGACTGTAATAATTAATAGTGTAGCGCGAAATGTATGAATAGATCTATTTGGGTATTGACAATACCCGGCCTGCGTGACTTGCTATCACGAGACGCTTAGGCCAAGCAACAGGTTTATATCATTGTCGGACTGAGGGAACAACATCAGGACAGATCGGAATGGGCGTACTGAGCAACTTTTTGTCTAGCTTCTATTATAGGGCAATAGGAACTACTATAGTATTGGGCTGTGATTGACCTGCTATGATCGTGGTGTATGGCATAACAATACTTATACTTTTTGAACTAAACTCTATGAATTCACCAACCTCGTGTTGACCCCCACATTTTACTTTATATGTTTTCTCAGGAAAATAAGCAGGTTCTTGTGCATTGGATTTCCAGCATCATAGGAAGCATCATCTTTACCATCAGGCTGAGATATTTCTACAAATAATAACAAATGTTGATTTCAAGACAATTTATTAAATTTTTACATTTGATTCATGTAATATATTTAAATGATAATTTATGATCATGCTCTGTATACTATTTGCCATCGATCCACCAAAGTAACACCCCAATTACTATTCCACTGCATTTGACCAACTTGGGGGTGTTATAGAAATGGTATAAGAGCGATAGTTATAGAGAACCAGATCAAAAACTTAAAAATTTTTAAATGATAAAAATTTTAAACTAGACTATAACTGAACATAAAAACCAGTTTAAGGAAAAATTGATTTTTGGGGACCCTAATAGTTAGGCATATAGCATATAGAGCATACATATTATGTGAACTAACCCTTTACGTGCTTTACATATTACAATTGTTTAATACCCTTATGAAGCTATTAAAATACTTAAAGTATTTAATGAAACCCTATTTGGAATACAAACATGCCATGTTAGTAGGGAGCTTTATACTAAATATGTTCCTTCTCGATATTGCGTTTTGACTGAGTGGTTGGGTTTACGATTTAAAGTGCCCTCGCTCCTCAAACGTTTATAAAATGGCTTCTAAAGTATGATGGCCTGGACAATGCATTGTAACCACAAACAAATTTGTACATAACAACCCTTAGAAATATTTAAACACAATCTAACTAAATCTTTATAAATATTTAGAAAATCTAACAAGATTTTATAATCTTTAAAAATCTAACTAGATACTGTGAATCTTTGGAAAATCTAAAAAGATTTTTTATAATCTTTAAAAATCTAACTAGATACTGTGAATCTTTGGAAAATCTAAAAAGATTTTATAATCTTTAAAAATCTAACTAGATATTGTGAAATCTTTGGAAAATCTAAAAAGATTTTATAAATCTTTGAAAATCTAACTAAATCTTAGTAAATCTTTAAAAATCTAACAAGATTTTAGCAAATCTTTGAGAATCATAACTAGATTTTGTAAATCTTTGGAAATCTAACCCAATCTTTATAAATCTTAGAAAATCTAACTAGATTTTGTAAACCTTGAAAAATCTAACTTAGCTTTTTATAAATCTTGAGAAACTTTATTCAAACTAACTCTTTGGAAATCTTATTTACTCTTTGAAATTTTTTATCTTTGGAAATCTAACAAAATCATTTAGTATCTAACTAAACTTAACAAATGTCATACCAAATTTTTAGCTAGTATTACTAGCTAGTGTGTAAAAATTACTCTCTACCTTTTTAAACATTGCATAATGTTTTAGCAACTTTGCATGAAAACATTATACAGTCATATTCATCATACATGAGCATACAACATTTGAGCAACAGAACTTTGAACAATACATTATGATTGTGAATACTCAATCATGGGATCACAGGAGCAACATGTGTGACTACATTTTTATGAGCATACAAACATACAATTAATCATTAAACATTACATATGATTACATCTTTATGAGCATACAAAAACATACAATTGATCATTTTGGGACTATTAAGTCACCTAGAACATATGAGTATATGCATACATTATTTTAGATTTTATAAAGTCTAAAACCATGATCACAAGTATTTTAAGTTTACCAAATACGTATACTCACTACGAAATAAATGTACACATACCCTCTTTATACTATAAGTAATAATACGGGTCAACGAAAGCCACCTTGTGGTTACATTCCAACTTCACGCTTATCTTTTTAATAAGTGTCATACATTTTATTCTACTAAAACTATACATTTTATAAGTACTACTTATACTTTTACCACAAAACCTAAACCTTAACCAAATCACCTTAGATTTGAACATCTGCTCACGGAACAAAATTTATTGACGACTCATACACTTTTGATTTTGGTAATTTCATGTGGTATTATTTGGATAAGTTTGCATCTTTAAATGATGTGGTGGGACCAAAATCAAGGTACTTAAGAGTCTATATATTTAGAGGACTTGAGTCTCTTGATCATAAGCCACCGGACCAGAAGTTTGTTTATGGTTTCGTATTAAGATGTTATGGGACGTCTGAAGACGAAAGTTATAAATAAACTGACTGTAAACTCTCTTAGTAATACCTATTTTCTTAGATATTATATTCGTTTTGATGGTAAGCCTTGCCGGGAATATTTAAGTAGGTTGGGCTATGAAATCCTTATTGAAACGAATTAGGACGCTTTTTCGTTTGAATAAAGAAATCATAGGGCACCGAACCATGAAGTTATGAATTTTTATTTTACATGGATGAGGACGCTTATCGATGTAAATAAAAATTTATAAATAAGTGGGCTTAAATATATTCGATGTAACTCGTTATCGATATTATTTTCCAGCTATGGAGTGTATTCCTTTTGACTCACGGTTCGTCCAAAATACCTTATCATTATTAAATCCTTATAAAGATTCCTGTTCACCTCTCTTGGATCATAGCATTGTGCTATTGATTCTCGACTCATTTTTCTCATTCCCATCGGTAGATAAGCTTTTTGAAGCTTAATAGACTTAAAAATCTCTTGTAGAACTATTAAAACATTAACAAGCCTTATCTATGCACACTGAGGCCCGATAAGGCCCATGAAATACATTTAATAGAGCCAAGACTTAAAACGATCTTGTAGTATTTATCCAACCTTGTAAATTATCAGGGACTTGTTTTACCACTTTTGAAACATATTTCAAGCCCTAGACAACTCTAAGAATAAACATGGATTTCAATGAACTTAAAAGAAGAACTAGATGATTTAACACGGATTAAAAACACTAGGGGTTAATTTTGCCACTTTTGAAATTCAATTTGAGCCCTAAGTTATTTTTCATTGGAAAACCATTCATGCCATTAAGGCCACATTACAAAAATAGAAAGACCAAATGTGGAAATTATCAAAATATAAAAGACAAGTTACCTTGTGCATTAAAATTTACTCCTCGGAGGCATACAATCAATAACTACATTTTAAATATCACCTATGAGTCTAAACTTGAGTTCACTAAATTACACGTCCAAGAAAAAGTGTCCTCACTTATTCCCTGGACGAGTAACTTCATCTTAAGCTTTGAGGACAAAGCTAAAAAAACGGGTAAGTGTTGTAAAACCCTAAATTTTGGGCTTTTAACACGTCACCGTTTCATTATTAATATTGGTCATCCTGTAATATTTTTATCAACGACCGTTACAAATGAAATCATAATATAGTAAATATAATATATTTTCTTATATTTCTTAAAAACTTGACGTTTTAACTATGGACTTATTTTATTTTTATTTTTAGACTCATTTTATGTGCATAAATAATTACTAATTATATTTATTAATAATGATGATCCAAAATATTACGCATTTAAAATTATATACAATAATTTCTAAACATAAATTTTTAGTACATTTAACCAAGACTTGCGTAATGTCAAACAAATATTACTAACTATACTAAATCGACACATTAAAACGACCATAGAAAACCCTTAGTTGAATTATAAGTGCAAGGACATTTTATTTACTTTTCATATTACATTGCTAAAATATGTAAACAAACCGAGCCTAAACATAACTAAGTTGTGAAAAATGACTTTCTTGCATTTTATTTTCGTTCCTACGTCGTATGTGCAGGCAAAATCAAAAACCAAATCTTATAGATTTTCTAAGTACTAACAAATCCTATCATATCTATACCAAATCCTAATCTAACTTTTATATGTGGTATAAGCCACAGACACAACACATTGCTATTTTACATCTCTTCCCTCACTCGTGTATAACACACACACCACAAATAGCAATCTCATACTCTCCATCTATATCTCTCTCGTGACTACATAAACCATGGCACCCCTTCATTCTTCTCATTGTCACTACACATACATATCACAGTAGCACAAAACTCCATTTCCTCTTTAGTCATAAACCACATCTCCATCTCTTATATAGAAACATCATCACGTCGACACCACTGTTGTCACCAGCCTGCAACACCACGAATCCACCACACCATATCTTCAAAACAGTGGCTCAGCCGCCACTGTTGAAACCTCAGCCTTTTGACCACCACTATCACCAGCAGTCACCACCATACTGGTTATCATCATTACCACTTGACCCGCCGTCTGGATCTTAGCCATTAGCTGCTGCCGTAGTGTTTGTGTTTGACCCAAAGGGGTCTTTGCTGCTAGAAATGGGTGTTTATTACCTATTTTCATCGAACCACCTAATATGTGGTGTTCGGGTGGTGTCTGATTCAATTCACATCTGCCACGAATAGGCGTTCTGATCGAAGTTTACGACCATCGAGGGTGCGTTTGGTTTATTATGGATAGCATGTGTGTTTTGGTTTAACATAATACGAACAGTAGGGAGCGTTTGGTTCTGCAGCACCAGCGGTAGGATACGTTCGGTTCAGTAGAACAGCAGCAGGGATGCTTGGAGTTGCTTTTTTAGCAAAAATACATAAGGATGTGTTTGGGTCTGCTGTTAAGAACAGTAGAATAAGGGTGCACGTTGAGAAGATGGTAGCCGAGGGATTTTGGAATCATTGGTATTGCTTACTCCTAGCCCATCATTCGAACTCGACCCATTTCGTGAGTCTTATCTCTTTGTTCTTATTTCGCTTATTTTGCATACATTCAATTTCGTACTTAAGTAGTAGTAACTGTGACACCCCCAAATTGAGTCAAACGCAGCGGAAATAATATTTGGGTGTCACGTAGGTGGATCAACAGCAGACAGAATATAGAGCAACAGATAAAAGATTATCCTTACATTTATTACATGATTGAAAGTGCAAATGGTATTAAAATAGTCTTTAACATTGTTCAATAGTTGGAATTATTCCCAATTTATAAAACCCATATGAGCTCTATAAATGCAGATATCATGATGATTGACTCCATGGACACCAATACCTGCTTCAGTTTCCTGAGAAAACATGCTTAGAGAGTCAACATAAAGTTGGTGAATTCACAGATTTAATTAAAATAAGTTTGGACATTAAATATTCACTGAAGTAGTAATGCACAAAGCATCAATACTTAAAAGTAATTACATTTCCATATTGCTCGAAACTAAAACTTGACAGTTAAGTCCTTAACAAATAAGGACCCTTCGCCTTATCATTATCAAGGCACCCATAACAAAATATGTGCTGACATGTGAAACATCTGTTACCCTGGCCTAGGCACAGTGATAATGACTCACCCAGATGGAGACGGTCAGTCCCAAATAGATCTATTTATAACATTCAGGTGATTCAATAATTCTAACACTTTCGGATGCACGGGTCATGCGGGTTCATCTACAATAGGCAATGTAATCAAAAGTTTCACAGTTCGATCCATGTCTATAAAATAAAGTATGTTGCATGTATTCTTCCCCATAAAAAGGTTTAAAAGTTTGTCAATATATAAAGTGGGGCCATGAACTCACCTCAGTAGTACAACAATAAGTCAGTGGATAAATCTGATAAGGATGCTCACGATACAATCAACGACCTAAATAATTATAAGGTCTCAGTAAATGCATATCATAATGCATAAAAGTTCCAGAATAAATCTGTACATGCTTAAACTGGTTCTAAGCATTTTATTACAATATTTGTATTGTGTTCATCGTTGTACAAGTTCTAATAGTATTTATTTTAAGTATAAAATAAATAATAAGGTTAAATAAATTAATTCATTTAATTAATATTTTGTACTTACGTTGTTTATAAAACACTTTAAATATTTATATAGGATAGTTTACATACATTTAAAGTGATAGGAAATAAATATAATTAATATATTTGCTTTATAAGTTAATCGTTTTTAATTTATATTTAATATATAAATAAGGTTTATAAACGTATAACATTTTATTTAAAATCCATGTTTACGTAAAGTTTATAATTATTAAATTATAAGTTTGGAAAAATAACAATTGTTACGTTTATTTAAGTTTTACGTTTTCTATAACGGTTTAAATATATAGGATTTTAAGGTTCGTAATACTTTGTACAAAATATGTTTTAGTCCTTTTAATTGAATAAATACCCGCGGTTGAATTACTTTTATACCCCTAGGGTTTCTAAATCTTTCAAGTAATTACAGTTTTGGTCCCTCCCTAGTTACACGTGTAACTAGGGTTTCTTTAAGTTTCAATAAATGGCAAAAATAGTCCCTAAAGTATACGGCTCATATTAGGGCTTATTAAAGTTTCACAACTTGGCAGTTTTAGTCCTCCAACCTTCGGCTACATTTAAGTTTAATTACAAGTTACACTATTGCTCCCTAGGGCTTGTATATGTTTCGGCAAGTGGCAGGAATAGTCCCTAGGGTTACTTAGGGCTTAATTAAGTTTGCTATCTTGGCATTTTTTGATCCCTAAGGTTTATATTAAGTCTCGGCTAGAGTCTAAAATGATCCTTAGGTTTTCTAAATTTTACACAACTTACCCTAACATTATATTAATCCCTTTTTAGTCCTTTTTAACACCTTTAAGTTTCAGATATGTTCAAAACACACCCCTAAACTCTCGGCAATATTTAAAAGTGGTCCAAAAGTTTATGTTTTTGAAATATAAGTTTCTACACTTGTTTATTTAGATCCCTTTTACTTTATAAATTTATAAATCCAACCCGAAAGTTCTATACTTGTTATATTTAATCCAAAATTTTAGTAGATCTATTAGTTTGATCCAAAACTTCTTAGTTTTATTATTTTAATCCAAAACTCTTATAGATTTATACTTTCAACATGAAACTTTATAAAATCATATTTTTGACACTAAAAGTTTTATAAAAACATTTATTTAGTGAAAATGATTATTTATTAAGGCAACTTATTATAGTGAGCTTAAAACTAATCTTATGAGGCATAGTAGTGATCTTAACATTTTAGGGCACCTAAAAACATAAATCTAATGTTTCTAGTTATATCTAAACATTACAAGATTACCCAAAATAATATTATGAGCTTATATAACTCACGTCCAAAATTCATGCATGGTTAGGTTTTCATGGTTTTTCAAGTTTAACAAGATCATGGTGATGTGTTCTTCATGGTTTACAAGTTTTTACATCATTTTATGTTATATCAAAAATCAAGCCGTGAGTCACCTTAGGTTTTTAGGGTTTCATTATTTGTTTAAATGTTAACTTTACCAAGAATAACCATGTACACATTAATATGTATGAAAGTAATGTATTAGAAAGATAGGTTTTAACTTGGACTTACTTGTTTAGATAGGTTTAAGAGTGATATGAGGATGAGTAGAAACAAGTGACAAGCTTTCAACAATGGAGGTCTTGGAGACCAAAAACAAGCCGTGGGCTTCACTAGGCTTCTAGGGTTCTTGTTCTTGCTTCAAGGATCAAGGTTTCTTGTAGGATGAGTTTAGGATTAACCTTTAGATAGTAGGAGACATAGTATAGGAGTATTAGATAAATTTGGAGGTTCAAAAATGATGGAAAGGTGGTGTTTTACTGTAGCTTGAGAGAGAGAGAGATAGATGATGTGAGTTTGCAAATGGAATGTGTTGTGTGTTGTGTGTGTTTCGGCTTATGACATAGAGAGTGGGTGAATCAAGATGAATCCTAGTACTTGGTACTTAGTATATCACCAAGATACACATAATCTTTGATGGATACACTTGTTATTACACACATGCTCAAAACTAGCAAACTTACTTTCCTTCCCAATTTGGTTTGTAACCGTGGGTTTCACAAAGTCAAAGGGGGAAAAAAACTTACATGGTATAGTAAGATGCATGAGGGTTTGAGTGTGTAAGTGGTTTATGTAAGAAAAGTATGCTTAGGCATGTAATTGTGTAAGTAATGGTGTAAGTAAAGTATGGTTGTGCATGCATACTTTACCAAGTACTAGGATTGTAAGTCACTAAGGTAAAATCAGAGGTTTTACAGCATCATCCCGTTATTTTAGCTTTGTCCTCAAAGCTTAAGATGAAGCTATTGGTCAGGTGAACAAGTGTGGGTACTTGGTCTTGAACGAATCATCTCGTTCCCAGGTGAACTCAGGGCCTCTCCTAGAGTTCCAACGTACTTTGACCAACGGGATGCGACTGCGTTTCATTTTCTTAACTGTCCTCTCTATGATTTCTACTGGTTCTTCTATGAACTGGAGTTTGTCGTTAAATTGAACTCCCTCCAATGGCATAGCCAGTGGTTCTTCAGCATAGCACTTCTTCAGGTTAAAAACATGAAAGGTAGAGTGTACCCGACTCAGTTGCTGGGGCAACTCTAAACGATAAGCTACTTCCCCGATCCTGGCTATTACTTTGAAAGGGCCAATATAACGTGGATTCAGTTTTCCACGTTTGCCAAAACGTACAACACCCTTCCAAGGTGATACCTTGAGCATAACACGGTCACCTACTTCAAATTGCATAGGTTTGCGTTTTAGGTCCGTGTAGCTCTTTTGTCGATCGCGAGCAGCTTGAATTCTCTGCTTGATGAGAACGATCTTGTCTGTAGTCTCCTGGATTAACTCTGGTCCAGTGAGCTGAAATTCACCTACTTCTGCCCAGCACACAGGCGAACGGCATTTGCGACTGTACAGTGCTTCAAAAGGAGCAACCTTAATACTGGCATGATAACTGTTTTTGTAGGAGAATTCTACTAAAGGAATGTGGTCAACCCATCCATTTCCAAAATCAATCACACATGCTCGTAGCATGTCCTCTAGAGTCTGGATGGTTCGTTCACTTTGACCATCAGTCTGCGGATGATAAGCAGTGCTCATATCCAAATAGGTACCTAAGGCTCGTTGGAAAGCCTTCCAAAAGTTTGACGTGAACCTACCATCTCGATCACAGATTATTGATACTGGTGTTCTATGTTTGGTCACAATCTCCTTCAGGTACGTCTTTGCTAGTTTTGCAAGGGAATCGTTCTCCCTAATTGGCAGGAAATGAGCGGACTTGGTGAGTCGATCGACGATTACCCAGATAGTATCGTAACCGTGAGATGACTTTGGGAGTTTGGTAACAAAGTCCATAGTGATGTTGTCCCACTTCCATTCCGGTATCTTGGGTTGTACAAGTAAACCCGATGGTCTCTGGTGTTCAGTCTTGACACGAGCACAGGTCAAACATTTCTGAACGTAGGTGGCAATGTTGGCTTTCATATTCGGCCACCAATATAACTTCTTCATATCCTGATACATCTTTTCAGATCCGGGATGTATAGAATATTTAGACTTATGAGATTCGTGCATGATCACGTTCCTCAAATCTCCATAACAAGGTAACCAACTTCGTCCGTGAAGGCATAGGGTTCCGTCTGCTCTAGGTTCTAACTTCTCCTTGCTAAGATCGGTTCTGAGCATTCCCCCGACATCTTCCTTCACGAGGTTTTCAGGCAATTGGGCTTGAGTCTGAGCTTCCAAAATCTGTTTGGGTAGATCCAAACTGATTGTCATAACCAATGCCCGAACTCTCATAGGAGGGTCCGTTTCCTTACGACTTAAAGCATCAGCAACCACTTTTGCTTTACCCGGGTGGTATTTGATCTCGCAGTCGAAGTCACTCAGTAACTCAATCCAACGGCGTTGTCTCATGTTCAACTCCTTCTGATCCAATATGTGTTGCAAACTTTTATGGTCAGTATGCACTGTGCACTTTGTTCCGTATAGGTAATGTCTCCAGATTTTGAGAGGAAAAACTACGTATCCAAGTTCTAGATCGTGAGTGGTGTAATTCTTCTCATGCTTCTTCAATTGTCTTGAAGCGTAGGCAATCACTTTTATCCTCTACATCAATACTGCACCTAAGCCCTTGTGTGAGGCATCACAGTATACAACGAAATCATCGTTGCCTTCAGGCAAGGCCAGTATGGGTGAACTGCATAACTTCTGCTTGATCAGTTGGAAAGCTGATTCTTCCTTCTCTCCCCAATCGAACTTTATTCCTTTCTGTGTGAGTTTGGTCATCGGTTTGGCTATTTTGGAAAAATTTTCAATGAATCTGCGGTAGTATCCGGCAAGGCCTAGAAATTGGCGGATCTCCGTCGGTGATTTAAGAGATACCCAATCCTTGACAGATTCGACCTTTGCTGGCTCCACGTGAATACCGTCACAATCGATGACATGACCAAGGAATTGCACTCTAGGAATCCAAAATTCACATTTGGAGAACTTTGCATAGAGTTGCTCCTCCTTGAGTACCTTTAGTACTTGTGCAAGATGTTCCCCATGTTCATGTTCGTTCTTGGAATAAATGAGTATGTCGTCAATGAAGACTATCACGAATTTATCCAGGTAGGGTCTGCACACATGGTTCATAAGGTCCATGAAAATAGCTGGTGCATTGGTCAACCCAAATGGCATAACCTGGAATTCATAATGACCGTAACGGGTTCTAAAAGCTGTTTTTGGAATATCTTCCTCCCTGACTCGTAGCTGATGGTATCCAGATCTCAAGTCAATCTTGGAATACACACTTGACCCTTGCAGTTGGTCAAATAGGTCGTCAATGCGAGGAAGCGGATAACGATTCTTCACAGTTAACTTGTTCAGCTCTCTGTAATCGATGCACATTCGAAAAGAACCATCTTTCTTTTTGACAAATAACACAGGATCTCCCCATGGTGAAGAACTGGGTCGAATAAATCCTTTGTCAGACAGTTCTTGAAGTTGTTCAGCTAATTCTTTCATTTCTGATGGTGCCAACCGTTATGGGCTTTAGCTACAGGTGCCGCTCCGGGAACCAAATCAATTTGAAATTCCACTTGTCGGGTCGGTGGTAAGCCTGGAAACTCATTAGGAAAGACCTCTGGAAAATCTCGGATGATGGGTACGTCCTTGATTTGCTTCTTCTCGGGTTTGTCTTCTTCATTTGTTTGAGAAATATGGGCCAAGAAGATGGGACATCCTCTCAACAAATATTTCTGAACTTTTGTACAAGAGATAACACTAAGTCTAGTGTCAGCGAGGTCGGTGTTACCGTCGCCTTGAATGATTAGAGTTTCGTTTCCCCACGGAATACGGACTAGCTTTTCGTCACAAACAATGACTGCGCGGTATCTCGCTAACCAGTCCATGCCAATAATAACATCAAAACTACCAAGGTTTACGGGGATAAGGTCAATGTTGAACGGATGTTTGGAAAGATTTAAGGTGCAACCTATAATGATAGTGTCAGCATCTACAATTTTACCGTCAGCTAATTCTACGGAGTAATGGTGATCTAAGCTTGTAGGAATAACTTCTAGTACTTGACTAAATTTAGTGGATATAAAACTTCGGTCTGCTCTAGTATCAAACAAAACAGATGCATAATGATTGTTCAATAGAAACGTACCAGTAACGACATTTGAATCGGGGTTGGCTTTTGCATTGCCGACCACGTACACTCTGGATGAAGCTCCTCCACTTCTTGTTCTGGTTGACCCGCTTAGGGAAACTCGGTCTCACATGTCCTGGTGCTCCACACTCATAGCACACAACTCCCCTATTGTCCATTCCCGTTCCCACGGGCATTGTATCCACCCCTGTTGTTATAGTTCCTAGTGTTTTGAGTGGGTCGGGCCTGAGTGACAGCATTAACTCGACAGGTTTTAGCAAAATGACCTACTTGTCCACATTTGTAGCAGGTCTGGCATGGGCTATCAACAGTATGATGATAGTTGCACTTTGAGCACAAAGGTTTGGCGCCCACGTATGAGTTAGCTCCTGCAGAGGTAGCACTGTAAACATGCCCAACATTCTGCTTCTTAGGATGCTGCTGGTGCTGACTGCGGAAATACTCGTCTGCCTTTCGCTTGTTGTCAGTATGCCTCTCAGATATGGTACGGACTCTTTTGTTTATCAACTCAGTAGCGAACTCAATGGCACTCACGACGGTAGTAGGTCGAGATGCGAGCACACTGTCGTGAATGGCGTCTGGGAGTCCACCCACATACTTCTCAATCTTATCTTCCTCCTCCACAAACATTCTGGTGCACATTAGGGTCAACTCTTGAAACCTTTGGTTGTACGCAGTGATGTCATTGTTCCTGCATCTGAGATCCCACAACTCGATCTCCAGTTTCTTCATTTCTCCCCGTGGACAGTATTTCTCTGTCATCCTCTCCTTCAACTCAGTCCAGTTGAGAGTGAAATTAGGTTTTTGCTAGTAGAAAGGTGTTCGTTTTCTCGGTATCTTTTCGAATTGATTTCCGGTTCAAAGTGTGACTCAGTCGTTTTTGGTTAACAAAAAGAAAGTTTTGATTATCTATTTCTAAGTAAAAAGGTAAAAGCGAAACATGATAAAAATAAACTAAAAGCAATTAACTAATAAAAACAAAACAATTTAAATAATAAAACATGAATTTAAAACGAAACAATTAATAAAAATAACACTAAGACAAATTAAGTTTAAAATACTATAAGCAAAAATGGCGAGAAAATTAAATTTAAATTTGAAAATAAAGACAAGACATAAAAACTAAGACTCCATCGGAATACCCAATCGGAATCCCATCGCAATGTTAAAGGAAATCCTGTCGCAGTGCTGTCGCAATGTGACCAAAAGGAATCCTGTCGCATCGCAATCCCATCGCAATAATGAACAAAAGAAATCCCTTCGCAATGTACCCAATCGCAATACGCGTCGGAATACAAAACCCTAATGCGATGCACAGATCGCAATAAGCGTCGCAATACAAAACCCTTATGCGATGTAACCATCGCAATGTACTGCGTCGCAATACACCGTCACAAAGGGGTTTATCATTGCGGTGGGAGGCAATCCAAAATAAGCAAATCGAATAAGCTAACTTGAATAAGCACAAATCAAAACTGAACCAAATCAATAATAATACGGATAAAATAAGACACAAATTTGAAGACTTTCGAGACACAAAATAAATAACTTTATAAAATAAACTTTAAAAAGATAAACTTTTAATAAAACTTTAAAACAAATAAGCTACATACAAAATAAGCGAATACGATTGTCAAACTCAAATCTTAATTCGTAGGAAACTTAGATTAACCGAAAGATAAACTTTTTAATAAATCAAACATAAAGCTTAAACAAAACGTGTAAAGAAATTCGGATTAAGAACAAGTAAAAAGCTAAGAAAAGTAGAATAAGATTAATCTTAGAGCAAGAATTAAAGCTATTAAAAGTAAAGTTTTGATTAAAAACAAGAAAGGAAGATAAAAGATTAAGATCCTAGTGAGAGAAACTTTCGCTTTCTCTCTCTAAAATCACCTATAAAATGAAAATGAAAACTACTCCTAACTAAAACTAACCAACCCTCCTAAATGAGTTTAGGAGGGTATTTATAGGAAATGGGGAGGTGCATGTGTTGCCTCCTCTTTCTTTCTTTCTTGACGTCTTCTCGTCTTTTAAGTTCTTCGACTTTATCGACTTTGTCTCGGGATTAATTAAACTCATCTTATAATTTCTTTATTTATTAGACTTGAGTTCTTCGGCTTTATTAAACTTCCGTCTTTTAGACTTGTTCTTCGATAAATCTTCAGGATAGGCCTTGGACTTCCGTTCTTTTTGCATTCTTGATCTCTTGACTTCATCTTTTGTCGTTTTCTTCGATAAAAACCCGTGAAAGCCCGTGTTTTCTTCCCTTTTCACATTTTGGTCCTAAATCACAACAAAAACACAAACCACGCATAATTCCGACATTTACGACATAAAATACACGTTCTGGCTTGGTTATTATTGTAATTAAGTGGTAAAAGGATGGCTGTTTTCACACCTATCAAATCCCCTACACTTGACCATTACAATGCTCTCATGCAATGAATTAATTTCAAAGCACGGTTTACATTTTTCATCATAGATAACCCACCTTGGCCTTTATTAAATACTAAATACTAAGAAAACTTTAAAGAACAAAACAAGTATAGAAATCGAAGACTTACATTGGGTTTTTGGTTGTCATGAATGTTCATCATTCTCAAGTTTCACGTTCCCCATACCAAGCTTAAAAACGAGATCATTGTTATTATAAGTTAGCAAACTAACATGAATTCATGTGGGCCAATTATTTACTTAGACTCCCTTATTCCTAGGTGTATCTCTTATATTTTATTTTGTCTTGAATGATCACGAGGATGCATTGTTTGACTTATTTCGATAGTTATTTAGGCCGAAAATAAAGTGGACGATTTAATCAATAGTTAGCTAAAGGACAAAATCTTTTAAAACTTCTTCTCGGGACCTCATAAAGTTCATATCTTGGCATAACTCGCTTCACGATTTGAGACCTTTCTCGGACCGATATTTGGCAGCGACTTCATACTTCAAATCTTTGAGAGACGTTCTTGAAATTATGGTCTTCTCTTCATAATAGGAATTTTTTCACTTGAAGTTTTGAGAGATTCTTCATCTATGGACCACGACTTCTTCATTTTTCTCCAATCTTTATTTTGGACCTTGATATACAACGATCCGCCTCCTTTTAGGACTTGGATCTATTTATCCTCATACCTTGCTAGGGTCTTTTCGGATAGACTTCTCCATGATCTTTAGGGGATTATTTGCTTTTCGTCGTGTGTCTTGATCATTCATATTGATTTTCGACAAATGATTCTTCACATCACTTTTGGATCTTTAGCAACAAACTGTAGCTCTCATGCCTTGTTAGGGCCTTTTCGGACTCGCCAATCTTCGCATCCCGCTTCAATAAGTTATGCCTTGGCTGTGAACTCTAATTAATACCGAGCAACTTTTAAACGATCTTGGGCTAGAAGCTAAGTAACTTTTCAAATTGTACAACCTTATTTATTGCAGATAAATTTATTAACAAGCGATGGGAGAATAGGCTCATAATTAACTCACATAAATTCACGAAAGAATACCAAACTTATAATTGACTCTATCATCTCTCGTCCTCCGTAGTTTAAAATCTCAAGGAATGAGACTCGTGGATGCTTAGCCTATTAAATCAAAGTTTTGGGTTTTCGAGTCATCTATAGGATCTTGCATCTTCTTAGACTCTTTCAAGTTTAGAATTTGCGTTTTAAAGTTCTATTGATAAACAACTCTCTAGGATCAATTATAGGAGCTTGCGAAAAGTTCTTGTTCTTAACCCGTGAGAGTTAAGACTTTTGCGTTTTAAAGCTCCCTATATAAAAGCCTAGCAAAACTTGACTTAAACATGTTAAGGATACTAGCTAGAGTAAACTTAGATAAGTAAACTCGGGTTGAGTCAAAATATTCACGACTTTGAAAATTTTAAAACCACTTTATTGCAAATTTATTCTAGCAAAGAAAGTAAATAACGATAACAAAGGAAAACTACAAGGCCAAAATAGATTAAAATTTTTGAAAAATGTCGAAAAATCAAATTTTCCGGTTAAAATGAGGACAAATTCATGGAAAAGACCACTTACTTTGATAGAAGTCCCCCCTACACTTGATATAAACATTGTCCTCAATGTTTAAGCATGTGGGAGTAAACTCCCCTACACTTATGACATTGTGCACGTTGTTTAACACGTGCTAAGGGAAGGACAACTAAAGTGATTCCTATTTTAATATTGAGAAATATAAAATAGTGAATCGAGAAGAGTTTAGGATAGATCCGGGAAGACGAGAACACGGAATCACGGGTCGTCAAAAGTCATCAAGAGTGTGTCTTGAAGATCTAATCCTTGCACATGATAAGAAAGAAAACAAGAAACACCAATGGGGCTCCCCCTACACTTATGATAAAAACAAGTAAAGATAGATAATCGGGTTGCCTCCCGAAGAGCGCTTGTTTTTGTTAACCGAGTCACGAGCCTGACTCGTCCTCGAATTAAATGGTCCATGGGGAAGCTTCAAATGTAATACCAGGATCAAAGACCTTGTCCTCGTTCCCGGAGGACATTAATAAAGGAGAGGCAGGAGGATAAGTCTTGAATGGTAAAAAGGTCCTCTCAATACAAGAAAAGCAAGTGAAGTCCAGATTGACGGGAGGTGGGGTGGGTAAAGGAATCACATTGTCATCCTCCAAAGACAATGGATGCTGACCAATTGGCAAAGCCGTAAGGTTATCAATTATAAAATGGTCCATGTCACCTCCTGGGTCAAAGCATTTATCCTTATGAACGTTGATCTTGTCGAATTCATCGTAGATAAGGACTGTAGAAACTCGTTTGAAAAGATCACGATCAATTACTAAACCATCATTCATTTGTGGGGATTGTTGATAAGTTAAATCCTCACGAATGTGGTAAACGTAATTCTCATAAGAGGAGTGTTGATTAGGTAACTCCTCGAGAATTGGATGTTTGGGCATGTGAGTTGGTTCGTCATTATTATGAAAAATAAGACGTTCCAACTCATCAAGTTCGGCCTCGATATTGGAAAAATCGTCCTCACTCGTAGGTGGAAGTGGAGGTAAAAGAGCTAGCTCTCGGTCGATAATTTCCTCAATCTCGGGCTCAAAGACGAAATCCTCATACTCACCACATGTTGAACTCTTGTTGGGAGAATCAATTATCGCATGTGGATTTGTGAGTATGTGATCATCGACTAGCGAAGCGACCTCAGCCTTAAGCTCCGCAAAAGTCGGTATATCACACAAATTTTCAGGAATACCCTCGGGCTCACTTTGGATGACGACAAGGTCCTCGACACTAGACTTTAGGAATTCGTCCGATTTCGTTGCCGAAATAATGTCAAGATGCTCATCCTCCATTATGAGAGAGCCAACGGGCTCCTCGGGTGTGATAGCAATAGACGAAGGAGGAATGGGAGAAGTGTTGCTTTAGAAATTCCTCCTCGTCAAAAATAACCTCAATATCGTCATCCCTTTCCTCATTACCTAAAGGGCCAACAATAAGCTCAGGGCTATGAGTACTCGTCTGATCTCGCTGCTTTAAAAATGACTCCATACAAGTTTGCAGCGTGTGTAACATCTCTTTCGTTTGTTCTTGAACATCTGTAGCAAGATCGTCAATTGGTTCTTGGTAACTCATCCCATGACGAGGCTGATGATCAATTGGGTATTGCAGGGGTTGGTCAAAACTGGAAGGGGTATAATTATTGTAATTTTGATCCCCCGTTGGACAGTGAAAACTTTCGTGAGGAACCCCACAAATATAGCACCACGGGTATGGAGAAAAATCCGGTGCATTTTGAGGATAAGGATCATCATAGACGGGAGAGGGTGAGAAAGTATTGTAAGAGGAGAAGTATGAATTTGTTGAATTGCAAAATGGACAAAATCCAAATTGTGTATCGTCGATATCAGAACCACACCGCTCACAAGTACACCATTGACATGTTTGAAAACCATGCCATGGTCTCCCACACCGTACGCAAGACGAATCCATGAAGAATTATAAAGAAGAGGGGTAGAGAAAAGAATTAAACACAATACAGGATAAAGAGGAATATTTTTGGTTGCAAAACTTTGAAAAAGAAATGCTTTTTATGATTTTGCAAATGTTTTTGGATTTTTGAAAATTTTTGACACTAAAAATAACGTTCACGAGTGAACGGATCCCAAAATTCAACACGTCTCTCACAAAAAACCGTTAATCTTCACGAAAAGAGCCGGCAGCGGCACCATTTGAAATTAGGTTTTTGCTAGTAGAAAGGTGTTCGTTTTCTCAGTATCTTTTCGAATTGATTTCCGGTTCAAAGTGTGACTCAGTCGTTTTTGGTTAACAAAAAGAAAGTTTTGATTATCTATTTCTAAGTAAAAAGGTAAAAGCGAAACATGATAAAAATAAACTAAAAGCAATTAACTAATAAAAACAAAACAATTTAAATAATAAAACGTGAATTTAAAACGAAACAATTAATAAAAATAACACTAAGACAAAGCAAGTTTAAAATACTATAAGCAAAAATGGCGGGAAAATTAAATTAAAATTTGAAAATAAAGACAAGACATAAAAACTAAGACTCCATCGGAATACCCAATCGGAATCCCATCGCAATGTCAAAGGAAATCCTGTCGCAGTGCTGTCGCAATGTGACCAAAAGGAATCTTGTCGCATCGCAATACCATCGCAATAATGAACAAAAGAAATCCCTTCGCAATGTACCCAATCGCAATACGCGTCGGAATACAAAACCCTAATGCGATGCACAGATCGCAATAAGCGTCGCAATACAAAACCCTTATGCGATGTAACCATCGCAATGTACTGCGTCGCAATACACCGTCGCAAAGGGGTTTATCATTGCGATGGGAGGCAATCAAAAATAAGCAAATCGAATAAGCTAACTTGAATAAGCACAAATCAAAACTGAACCAAATCAATAATAATACGGATAAAATAAGACACAAATTTGAAGACTTTCGAGACACAAAATAAATAACTTTATAAAATAAACTTTAAAAAGATAAACTTTTAAGAAAACTTTAAAACAAATAAGCTACATACAAAATAAGTGAATAAGATTGTCAAACTCAAATCTTAATTCGTAGGAAACTTAGATTAACCATAAGATAAACTTTTTAATAAATCAAACATAAAGCTTAAACAAAACGTGTAAAGAAATTCGGATTAAGAACAAGTAAAAAGCTAAGAAAAGTAGAATAAGATTAATCTTAGAGCAAGAATTAAAGCTATTAAAAGTAAAGTTTTGATTAAAAACAAGAAAGGAAGATAAAAGATTAAGATCCTAGTGAGAGAAACTGTCACTTTCTCTCTCTAAAATCACCTACAAAATGAAAATGAAAACTACTCCTAACTAAAACTAACCAACCCTCCTAAATGAGTTTAGGAGGGTATTTATAGGAAATGGGGAGGTGCATGTGTTGCCTCCACTTTCTTTCTTTCTTGACGTCTTCTCGTCTTTTAAGTTCTTCGAATTTATCGACTTTGTCTCTGGATTAATTAAACTCATCTTATAATTTCTTTATTTATTAGACTTGAGTTCTTCGGCTTTATTAAACTTCCGTCTTTTAGACTTGTTCTTCGATAAATCTTCAGAATAGGCCTTGGACTTCCGTTCTTTTTACATTCTTGATCTCTTGACTTCGTCTTTTGTCGTTTTCTTCAATAAAAACCTGTGAAAGCCCGTGTTTTCTTCCCTTTTCACATTTTGGTCCTAAATCACAACAAAAACACAAACCACGCATAATTCCGACATTTACGACATAAAATAGACGTTCTAGCTTGGTTATTATTGTAATTAAGTGGTAAAAGGATGAGTGTTTTCACACCTATCAGAGAGCATAGGCAGCATCGTGTCCAAGAGTAGCAACAACAGAGTTCCACCACGTAAGAGCACTCTCAAGTAGGGTGTAGGCGGAAAACTTCACTTTGTTCTCTTCTGCACAGTCGCTGATCCGAAAGACCGTTTCCAACCTCTCAAACCACTGCATCAGCTCCACCACTCCTTCTTTGCCCTTGTAATAGGAAGGTTTACATTTCAAGAAGTCGGGGTAAGAGCAACCCCTGGTGGTCTGATTATTCCGGCGGTTGTTGGAATTTTGACTGTCGTCTACGTTTCTGCTGGCAGCCATCGCAGATGCGATGCCTTGATCAATCATTTCCTTTAGTTGGGCAGCAGTGACGTTTTGGGTAGTGTCAGCATTGTTGGGGTTCGTTCTAGTGATTACCATTTTTCTATAATTATACACAAAAATGAAATCATTAGTTCAAGGTGTTAGCACAGTTTTATATAATTACACGAAAAGGAATTTCATGCATAGACTTTGCAACAAATTAGATAACCTGTTTAAAGTTCATAATATAACACAGTACAGGATATAACAAAAGCTAATGAGTACATGCCATAAGTCTAGAATAGGAATACAGTACAAAATGCACAACCTGATCCAAGACAGAGCACAGACCGCCTGTCTGGGATGATGGTACATGAAATCTAAAGTACATCATCTATGAATCCCTAATCTAAATAGTATAGTACAAAGATACAACTGACTAAAGAAAAGTAAAAATACAAGAGATCATATATCATGATAGTCGGGATGCAACCCTAATAGCTTATCATGATGTACAAAAGTCTAGTACATCTAATCTACTGATGCCTAACTGACTCCTCGGATACGGCTGGTGCCACGGGCAGAGATGAGACAGCTGGTGCCTGCATGGCACCTGCATCGCGGTCATGGCAGTCCTAGTCTCCTTGAGCAGTCGGATTGCCTCAAGGAACTGGTCTCTGAGAGTCTGCTGAACTACCCGAAGATGAGCGTTCTCTGACGTCAACCCCTTATGACGGACCTCCTGGAGGTCGAAGAATATGGCAAGAGTCTCCTCCATGGTCAAGAGGGCGGTATGAAAGTCCGTTTGCTGGCTCTGGAGCAGGTAGATCTGCTCACGTAGGAACTCATTCTCATCCAGCAACCACTGGAGAGAATGGTAAGTAGTCGACCACGCCCCTCGGGCAGCGTGCGCCTCCGAACTCACAGTCCATGATAGAAGGTCCTGGCGCTGTTGTAGAACAGCGCGCTCAGTCTGTCCGGCCGCTAGCAGAGCAAGAATGTCTGCTACATCCTGGGCCTGGCGTGCGACCAGTGCCGTGATCTGGGCCTGGACAGGGTCAGCATGTCTGGCCCAGGAACCCTCACCGATCTCATAAGTGGAATCGAGAGGTGCCTCATACCTCCTCTTACGAGGTGGCAGAGACTCGGGTGCATGCTCCCGCAGTGAAGTCACAAGTGGTACAGGTGGTATAGCAGCAGGAGGCTGGACCTCTTCCCCAGCGGGGGAAATAAGTGGAGTAGAAATAAGTGCCTCAATGGATGCGGCGTCGGTAGAAGCGTGACTGTCACCGGAGTCACTAGCAGATAACCATCCACATAAGGCGGTCGTCGGAGATACGGCATCAGGTGTATCGGTAGGTGATGTCATGATAAATCTGAAAGTAATATAGTTTTAATTGATATAAGTATAAACTTACTCAAGTTAAAAGTTTTGGGAAATCTAATTTAAAATTATATAATAGTGCCGTTTAACACTCGCCATGCTAAATGTTACGTTAATATTTATAAGATTAATCAACCGGATGTTAATAATCAATGCACAGGCAATCACACAATCGATGTATGCTCTACAGTCTATATCCTTAACTATTCTAGTCCCGAAAATCCCAAAAGATTTTTAAAGCAGTTATAGTTCAGATTATATAAAAATTTTATTTTTATATTTATTTTAATTTTGCTCTGATTCTCTATAACTATCGATCTGATACCATTCTGTGACACCCCCAAATTGAGTCAAATGCAGCGGAATTAATATTTGGGTGTCACGTAGGTGGATCAACAGCAGACATAATATAGAACAATAGATAAAAGATTATCCTTACATTTATTACATGATTGAAAGTGCAAATGGTATTAAAATAGTCTTTAATATTGTTCAATAGTTTGAATTATTCCCAATTTATAAAACCCCAGATGAGCTCTATAAATGCAGCCTATCATGATGCTTGACTCCATGCACACCAATACCTGCTTCAGTTTCCTGAGAAAACATGCTTAGAGAGACAACATAAAGTTGGTGAATTCACAGGTTTAGTTAAAATAAGTTTGGACATTAAATATTCACTGAAGTAGTAATGCACAAAGCATCAATACTTAAAAGTAATTACATTTCCATATTGCTCACTTGACAGTTAACTCCTTAACAAATAAGGACCCTTCGCATTATCATTATCAAGGCACCCATAACAAAATATGTGCTGACATGTGAAACATCTGTTGTCCTGGCCTAGGCACAGTGAGCATGACTCACCCAGATGGGGACGGTCAATCCCAAATAGATCTATTTATAACATTCAGGTAATTCAATAATTCTAACAGTTTCGGATGCACGGGTCATGCGGGTTCATCTACAATAGGCAGTGAAATCAAAAGTTTCACAGTTCGATCCATGTCCATAAAATAAAATATGTTGCATGTATTCTTCCCCATAAAAAGGTTTAAAAGTTTCTCAATATATAAAGTGGGGCCATGAACTCACCTTAGTAGTACAGCAATAAGTCAGTGGATAAATCTGATAAAGATGCTCACGATATAATCAACGACCTAAATAATTATAAGGTCTCAGTAAATGCATATCATATTGCATAAAAGTTCCAGAATAAATCTGTACATGCTTAAACTGGTTCTAAGCATTTTATTATAATATTTGTATTTTGTTCATCGTTGTACAAGTTCTAATAGTATTTATTTTAAGTATAAAATAAATAATAAGGTTAAATTAATTAATTCATTTAATTAATATTTTGTACTTACGTTGTTTATAAAAAACTTTAAGTATTTATATAGGATAGTTTTATATACATTTAAAGTGATAGGAAATAAATATAATTAATATATTTGTTTTATAAGTTAATCGTTTTAGTTTATATTTAATATATAAATAAGGTTTATAAACGTATAACATTTTATTTAAAATCCATGTTTACGTAAAGTTTATAATTATTAAATTATAAGTTTGGAAAAATAACAACTGTTATGTTTATTTAAGTTTTACGTTTTATATAACGGTTTAAATATGTAGGATTTTAAGGTTCGTAATACTTTGTACAAAATATGTTTTAGTCCTTTTAATTGAATAAATACTCGCGGTTAAATTACGTTTATACCCCTAGGGTTTCTAAATCGTTCAAGTAATTACAGTTTTGGTCCCTCCCTAGTTACACGTGTAAGTAGGGTTTCTTTAAGTTTCAATAAATGGCAAAAATAGTCCCTAAAGTATACAGCTCAAATTAGGGCTTATTAAAGTTTCACAACTAGGCAGTTTTAGTCCTCCAACCTTCGGCTACATTTAAGTTTAATTACAAGTTACACTATTGCCCCCTAGGGCTTGTATATGTTTTGGCAAGTGGCAGGAATAGTCCCTAGGGTTACTTAGGGCTTAATTAAGTTTGCTATCTTGGCATATTTGATCCCTAAGGTTTATATTAAGTCTCGGCTAGAGTCCAAAATGATCCTTAGGTTTTCTAAATTTTACACAACCTACCCTAACATTATATTAATCCCTTTTTAGTCCTTTTTAACACCTTTAAGTTTTGGATATGTTCAAAATACACCCCTTAAACTCTCGGCAATATTTACAAGTGGTCCAAAAGTTTATGTTTTTGAAATATAAGTTTCTACACTTGTTTATTTAGATCCCTTTTACTTTATAAATTTATAAATCCAACCCGAAAGTTCTATACTTGTTATATTTAATCCAAAATTTTAGTAGATCTATTAGTTTGATCCAAAACTTCTTAGTTTTATTATTTTAATCCAAAAATCTTATAGATTTATACTTTCAACATAAAACTTTATAAAATCATATTTTTGACACTAAAAGTTTTATAAAAACAATTATTTAGTGAAAATGATTATTTATTAAGGCAACTTATTATAGTGAGCTTAAAACTAATTTTATGAGGCATAGTAGTGATCTTAACATTTTAGGGCACCTAAAAACATAAATCTAATGTTTCTAGTTATATCTAAACATTACAAGATTACCCAAAATAATATTATGAGCTTATAACTCACGTCCAAAATTCATGCATGGTTAGGTTTTCATGGTTTTTAAAGTTTAACAAGATCATGGTGATGTGTTCTTCATGGTTGATAAGTTTTTACATCATTTTATGTTATATCAAAAATCAAGCCGCGAGTCACCTTAGGTTTTTAGGGTTTCATTATTTGTTTAAATGTTAACTTTACCAAGAATAACCATGTACACATTAATATGTATGAAAGTAATGTATTAGAAAGATAAGTTTTAACTTGGACTTACTTGTTTAGATAGGTTTAAGAGTGATATGAGGATGAGTAGAAACAAGTGACAAGCTTTCAACAATGGAGGTCTTGGAGACCAAAAACAAGCCGTGGGCTTCACTAGGCTTCTAGGGTTCTTGTTCTTGCTTCAAGGATCAAGGTTTCTTGTAGGATGAGCTTAGGATTAACCTTTAGATAGTAGGAGACATAGTATAGGAGTAGTAGATAAATTTGGAAGTTCAAAAATGGTGGAAAGGTGGTGTTTTACCGTAGCTTGAGAGAGAGAGATAGATGATGTGAGTTTGCAAATGGAATGTGTTGTGTGTTGTGTGTGTTTCGGCTTATGACATAGAGAGAGGGTGAATCAAGATGAATCCTAGTACTTGGTACTTAGTATCTCACCAAGATACACATAATCTTTGATGGATACACTTGTTATTACACACATGCTCAAAACTAGCAAACTTACTTTCCTTCCCAATTTGGTTTGTAACCGTGGGTTTCACAAAGTCAAAGGGGGACAAAAACTTACATGGTATAGTAAGATGCATGAGGGTTTGAGTGTGTAAGTGGTTTATGTAAGAAATGTATGCTTAGGCATGTAATTGTGTAAGTAATGGTGTAAGTAAAGTATGGTTGTGCATGAATTAGTATAGGGTGTTAGTGGAGTGGTATGATTACACTAGATTACTTATAAGCTAGTTAATCAAATGATGGTAGTGTGTGCATGCATACATATACACGTTTTATATATGCATGGGAAAAGGGTTTTTGATAGAATTTTGCCAAGTGTTGTATGATAATAATAGTCCTTGTATATTATTGTAGGTATTTGTTGAGTTGTAGGTATTTGTTGAAGCTTTTAGGTAATTTAGTGAAAGTGTATATTAATTACATCACTAAAATTATTTTACTTAAATAAAGTAAATAAGTGACAATGTAAAATAATGTACATTGTTTTTAAAGTGTTTAGGTATTTATTCCTTTTAGGTAATATATGTAAATATGTACATATAAAAGTAATCCAAGTACTTAATAAATAAATTAAGAAAGGTTACAGTTTATCTCAAAATATGTACTGAGGTGATGAGTTTATTATTCAATCAAGTGGCCAGTCAGTTGCCAGAGTAGTCAATAAATGACTAAAGGTTCATATAAATGTAAAATAAATATGAAAGGTATTATGACAAAAGGTATATGATAATTAATAAGTCATATAAAAGTGAAATTACATAAATTCCAAAAATGAATAGTACAACAGTTGACAAAGTCAATAAGGTTAAATCAGAGGTTTTACAGTAACATATAATAAGTTTGAGTTAAGTTTATAACACGAGTCGTGAACGTCCCATGCATACAATTTGCGAAACTAAAAACGTAATGAAATAAACGAGCTACACAATGGAAAGTAGAAAACAGAAACTTGTTATCAGAAAGTAAATATAGTATAAAAATATACAGTGAAACTTGATGTGTTATAACAGTAGATAAATTTTTTGGTTATTTAACTAGTCCTAAACCCGACCTTTTCGGACCTATATTAGACCCTTAAAGCAACCTTTCCCTGAGTTGGGTAAACAACGAAAGTTGTAGACGGCCATGCCGTCGACACGAGCCTATTTTTAGTTTAACCTAAAAGTCCCTATCGAAAACCGTAGACTAGATCGAAAATGACTCGACAAACACTTATCTTTTAAAATAGTTCTCGACACCTATTTCGAACATGATTTTACCCTATCAAACAATCTCGTTTTATAAAACTAAACATACGGGCCTCTAGACGACCCGGCTAGCTTTCCAACGATGCTTTTAGTTTATACTACGAATCACTATTGAACTCGCCACTTGCTTCCGAAAACAACCACAATGACAAGTGTAGCATGGATCTTGCCACCGATAGTTTTATATTGCCACTGATAGCTTAACTTGGCCACTGTTGAAAAAATGTGATTAAACAACATACGTACTATAATTTTTCATGTCCATAAATGTTCTTGTTTCCCCAACACACGACATGTTTGTTCCTTGTCCCCACAACACCAACATGTTTGGTTTCCCTAAAGGAAACATGTTCACCTTTTCAAAACTTTTATATTAAATATTTAATTTATTTAATTAATTATTTTTATAATAAAAATATAATATATTTAGGATATTTGACCCATTAAATGACCCAAATAAATAAACTGGCCCGACAACAAAATATTTAGTATTCCTAAATATATCCCGATTCAACGACTACATTATTACTAAAACACTACAACTTTCACGATTATTAAAACCATCGATTTATTTAATAAACTCAAGCACATACTAGGGGATTATATACAACGCATATTATTATTACGATAACGAAAACTATAAGACTTTTATTAAACATTATATTTATAAGTCTTAATTAAATAAAAATCATTTTATTTAATTCATTTAAACTATTACCATTCAACCAAGGTAAATACACTTTATTAAACTAAAGGTGTACATGTTACGATAACTTATTATAAGTTTAATACTTAAAACGATAACAACTTATTAAATCTGTGATCATGCATTTTCATCAACTACATTCACCTGTGCATTTTATTTGTGCATTTATTGAAAGACACATAAATTACTTAGGTAATTCTACTGCTTCGTGATCATATTGTGCCAGCATACTCAGTGACTTATTACTACTGCTCCATTATTGAGGTGAGTTCATGGCCCCATGTTTTACTGTTTTATAACTTGGGGAGAAAATATACTTAATTATTGTTTATGCAAACACTTACGGACAACAACTTATTGCCTATTGTTTTCCTCATACCCGTGGACTGTAATAGTTAATAGTGTAGCGCGAAATGTATGAATAGATCGATTTGGGTATTGACAACACCCGGCCTGCGTGACTTGCTATCACGAAACGCTTAGGCCAAGCAACATGTTTATATCATTGTCGGACTGAGGGAACAACATCAGGGCAGATCCAAATCGGCGTACTGAGCAACTTTTTGTCTAGCTTGTATTACAGGGCAATAGGAACTACTATAGTATTGGGTTGTGATTGTCCTGCTATGATCGTGGTGTATGGCATAACAATACTTATACTTTTTAACTAAACTCTATGAATTCACCAACCTCGTGTTGACCCCCACATTTTACTTTATATGTTTTCTCAGGAAAATAAGCAGGTTCATGTGCATTGGATTTCCAGCATCATAGGAAGCATCATCTTTACCATCGGGCTGGGATATTTCTACAAATAATAACAAATGTTGATTTAAAGACAATTTATTAAATTTGTACATTTGGTTCATGTAATATGTTTAAATGATAATTTATGATCATGCTCTGTATACTATTTGCTATCGATCCACCAAAGTAACACCCCAATTACTATTCCGCTGCATTTGACCAACTTGGGGGTGTTACAGAAGTTGGCATATCTCATGAAACATCTGTTGCTCGCACTCCACAAAAAAACGGTGTCGTTGAAAGGCGAAATCGCACACTTATGGAAGTTGCTCGAACGATGTTAATTTATGCAAAGGCTCCATTGTTTTTATGGGCAGAAGCAGTATCTACAGCAGTTTTCACCCAAAACCGGTCACTAATTCGAAAACGCCATGGTAAAACACCTTTTGAGCTCCTACATGGAATAGTGCCAGATTTATCAAAGCTTAATCTATTTGGTTCTCTCTGCTATCCAAATAATGATGGTGACAATTTAGGAAAACTTCAACCCAAGGCTGATATTGGTATTTTCATAGGTTATGCACCCACAAAGAAGGCATACCGAATCTACAACCGTAAGTCTCGTAAGATCCTTGAAACTATGAATGTTGATTTTCATGAGCTGACAGCAATGGCTTCTGAGCAAAGCAGCTCTGAACCCGCACTTCATGAAATGAGACCCAGTAACATTAGTTCTGGTCTTGTCCTAAACAACCCCACTTCATCATCATTTACACCACCTTCTAGGAATGAATGGGATACGTTGTTTCAACCATTCTTTGATGAATTCTTTACTCCTCTAAGTTGCTTAAGAACCTAAAGAAATAGCTCCGGTTACCGAAGTTGTAGTTCCAGCAACCGAAGCACAATCTGATACGTCTACACCTACAATTGGTCAAGATATACCTTCAACAGGTAATTATCAAACAACACATGTAACAACTACCCATGTCATGCCTATTGATGATGAAGAGGATAATGATGATCACGATTTGGAATTCCCTCAAATGCGTGAACTTCCATTCTTTGGTGTACCAATTCCCGAGCCTAATCAAGCCGGGTCGTCCACCTCAGAGGAAGCTCCTACTACGGTCTACTCCAATCCACGAATTCGTGAACATGACAGCAAGTGGACAAAGGATAATCCTATAGATTCTATCATTGGTGACCCGAATCGTCCGGTATCCACACGAAGTCAGTTACAAGAAAATGCAATGTTTTGTCATTTTGATGCTTTTCTCACTGAAGTTGAACCTAAGACATGGCAAGAAGCTTTTACTCAATCCTGTTGGATAGAAGCTATGCAAGAAGAACTAAATGAATTTATACATCTTGAAGTATAGGAACTTGTCCCATGCCCGGATCAAGTGCAATTACTCACTTTGAAATGGGTTTACAAGGTGAAACTCGATGAGTTAGGCGGAATATTGAAGAACAAAGCTCGACTAGTAGCTCGTGGATACAAGCAATTATTAGGCATAAACTTTATAGAATCCTTTGCAACTGTTTCCAGTTTGGAAGCTATTAGATTATTCCTTGCTTATGCAGCCCACATGAATATGATCGTCTATCAGATGGATGTGAAGACGACATTTCTTAATGGTGAAATCAAGGAAGAGGTCTATGTTCAACAGCCGGATGGTTTTGTGAATCCTAAATATCCTAATCATGTGTACAAGCTTAAGAAGGCTTCTATGGGTTGAAGCAAGCTCCACGCGCATGGTATGATCTATTGTCACAATTCCTCATTAGGAAAGGCTTCGCTAAAGGCAAGGTGGATCCCACGCTGTTCATTCAGAAACAAGGTAAAGATATGATTATGGTACAAATATATGTTGATGATATTATATTTGCAGCCTCGACCCAAACCTTATCCGACGAGTTTGGGAAACTCATGTCTTCCAAGTTTAAGATGTCAATGATGGGTAAGGTATCATTCTTCTTAGGACTTCCGATATCTCAAAGTCCAAGGCATCTTTATCAATCAATCCAAGTATTCCCTTAAATCTCTTAAGAAATATAAGATGGAATCTTGCGACCCCGTGGATACTCCAATGGTGGAACGAACTAAGCTTGATGTAAATCCACATGGAGTTGTCGTTTATCCGACACTTTATCATGGAATGATCGGTACTCTTCTGTATATCACAGCCAATCGACCTGATCTTCAGTTTGTTATATGAATGTGTGCTCGGTATCAAACTAGGCCTACTGAGTTACACTTAGCTAATGTTAAACGTATCTTTCGGTATCTTAAAGGAACCATTAATCAGGGACTTTGGTATTCGAAGGTCTCTTCGGTCACACTAATGGCAGATGCAGATGCGGATCACACGGGTTGTCAAGATACAAGGCGTAGCACGAGTGGCACTTTGCATCTACTAGGAGATCGCCTAACCAGTTGGGCATCGAAAAGGAAGAAAAGCGCTACAATTTCAAGTACGGAAGCAGAATACATAGCTATGTCCGGTTGCTGTGCTCAAATTCTTTGGATGAGATCGCAATTGACCGACTATGGTCTAGGTTTCAACAAAATTCCGATGTACTGCGACAACAAAAGTGCAATTGCCTTATGCTGCAACAATGTTCAATTCTCCCGGTCGAAGCATATTGATATTCGCTACCACTTTATCAAGGAGCAAGTGGAAAATGGAGTGATAGAGCTTTACTTTGTCCGATCTGAGTATCAATTGGCGGATATTTTCACGAAGGCTTTAGATCGCGCTCGAATGGAAATTTTGGCCGACAAGCTAGGATTGAGAACTTTTTCGCCTGAGACTCTAAAGGAATTGGCAAATGAAGCGAAAGAATAGTGGTGGTAAACTATTCACCGTATCCTTGGTGATCATCTGTATATATATTGTTTATAGTTTTATCCACAAAAGCAAAATACAAAAATATAAAACCATATAAAAATCATAAAAACTGAAAAATTCAGAAAAATCCAAAAATATTTTTACTTTATTTTTCAAAGGCATGTCTTTTGGTACGATAATATTAACGGCCTTAGAAATGTTGATTAATATTGACAAGGCGCCATAAATAGAGTTCGTACAAAAGTTGTAAATATTTCATAAAACATGCCTATATGGCTTGTAGTTATTTCAGACTCCAACCCGCTTTTCATATTAAAGTCAAGCATTTCTTATGAAAGCTTTGGCTCAACAACGGGAATTAATTTTCTCGGGCAAGGTTTTACTTTAAAACCTTGTAAGGGATCAAGTTTACTTTATTACTTGGTCTAACACGGATATACGTACGCATCAGTGCATTTATTTGTTAAAACAAGAGAAGTCTTGTTTTTATGAAGCTATCATCTCTACAACCATAGCAATCTACAACTGGTATCTACATACTCGACGATGCGACTACTCAAACAAAGACAACAACTCTTAGAATAGAACACGGGTCAACAATTGAGGGGGAGCAATTGTCAAGCATTCAGAATCTTCGATGCTGAAAGTGCCAAGTTCACTAATTGGTGTCAAGACAACAATACCAATCGTACACGTGGTGTCAAGAGATGACTTCAGACGTGACGAGGCGACCAACATATGCTGACAAGAACCATTTGATCTAATCATATGATGTTCTCATCAATCAGGTCCAACCTTGTCAATTTTTTCTAATATGGTGAATATGTGATTGTTTTATAAATCGGTATCATATCTCATACTTTTGGTATCATGAAGATAAAATGGACTTGCATTTTTTTCCCAAAAGCTTTCTTAAAATATTATTAAGTCAATTGATATTAAAAACATTAATTGGGTTAATATTTTTAAAATGGGGGAGAAAATGTGATTTAATATCGGAAATTATCACAAATGGTTTGACTTAACATGATAGCTCATCTCGACATGTGCGAAATGTTTTCGAATATCATGGCATATGTTAAGGGGGAGCAAAACAGATTTGCACATCAAAATTGGATTTCATGGTGATTTTTACTTACCCACAACCCATTTATTTCATGACGATGAAGATTGTGGTGTCATAAGGTTGGTAGGATAGGTTGAGTCCAATGATTCTTCCAAAAACGGAGGAATCTTCCCAAGGACATTCCATAGCTAGAAATAGTAGTCCTTAGGAAAGTTGGAGAAAAGATTGTGAATGTAGCTGAATGCCGACCAAGTACTTACGTTAGTACTGGAACAATCACAACAAGGTGCTAGTTATGACGTATTGGTAAGCATTGAAGGGGTTGAAGAATGAAAAAGAATTGTAAAGATAATGGTGTAAAGAAAGAAGCCCTCCTTACAACTTTAGGCAGAAACCGGGTCAACACATATGCTATTGAGATCATTTTAATGATGCTCGATATTGAAGATAGACATCATGGACCCAGTGATGCAATGCACAACCCATCCCAGCAAACTCAGATATCTCTCAAAAGGTATTTGTTTTAATCACACGGAGACAACGCATTATCTATTGATTTATTCACTCCGAATAAACGGGTATTGAAATAGTGGCACTCCTCTCCAGCCTCCGATCACTAAAATCCAAAGTGCAGGATTGAGTCTTGAGCCATTTGAGATCATCAAATATCTCATTAGGACACACTTTCATGTTTCCTTGCTTCTTCACACACTGTGAAAAGTAAGAAAAATCTTAAGAGTCCTAGGCAAAATCTTCATGATCTTGCCTGAACATCCGAGTAATAAGAAAGTATTTACAATGAAGATGGAAATCCTTCTTGAGCGAATATCTAAACGCTCATGGTAGGTGACTTTTGCGATTCTTTATGAATCAAACCTGTGATAATTGGAAAGGAATAGTGGTTTAATTCTTAATTGAATTTAAAAACGTTCCAGGACTCTACGCAAAATCTTAGTGATCTTGCCAGAACACTCAGAGTCAAACCTTAGTGTTCACAGTGATGAGTGGAAATCCTTCTAGTGTTATCATCAAACAGCACTTGGTAGGTAACTTGCAAGATTCAATATGAATCAAGCTCGTGACAACTAGAAAGCAACAATGGTGCGATTCTTTAATGAATCAAACTTGTTCTAGGAATCGGAATTGACGGCTTCAATCATGCGGATAATTTAATCCAAATTATTCACTCTTTACGTTCGCAGTCAGCTTTGGACGGTCGAGTAAAGAGAACGGGTTTACCCGCGAAATCTTGTCAAGGAGATCTTTAATTAAATTACCTGCCACAAGTGCGATATTTTATATCTTCCAACGGTCTTCACCGACCGGAGGTAAAATGCTACCGAATTAGAATGAAATGTTCAAAGCCATTTTGTTCGTGTCTAATTATGTTGCGGCATATGAAGACGGTGGCGTTGCGGAATCAAAGAAGAAGTCGTCCCCGCATGCTTATACTTTATGCACTTAATACTTCATTTAATTCTAGAAATCCTAAAAGTCAAGTCTTCCGCTGTATCGAACTCTGAAGCTTTCAAGAATTACGAAGGTATAAGTATGTGGGACATGCGGTCACGAGGAGGCGAAAATCACTAGTGATGGATGCACAAGATTAATGCTAAAGATTAATATCAAAGATCACATCAGCATGTTCACCAGAAAAGAAAAAGAAAAGAAAGACGAAGACTACGAGCTCAAGACAAGCATAGTATCCTAGGTTTATTTTATTATTGAAACTTGGGTAACGCCCTTGTTTAGAGTGACCTCCCTTAGGGGGAGATTGTTGGAAATACGTTTTTACGTATTTAGAAAGTTAGCAAAGCCTAGTCCACAAAGACTAAGGCCACGGCCTATATGTAAGCCCAAGCCCATCTCATGGCTTGGGTATATAAACCCTCTCCTTTGATTGAGAGGGTGGTGGTTTCATTTCATTTTTACACATAGTTAATCCCTTTCTCTCTATAAAGTGTGTGTGAAATCATCTATCTTTCTATCTCTTTCTTTCTCTAAACATAAGCAAGATTTACCATATCCTACGTTAATGACCATGATCATCACTTCTCCGTCTTCCCTTTAACAAGAACTAATCAAACCCTAGACGAATTTAGGGTTTTAATTCGACTTTATGTTAGATCTTCTCACTGCTGCTCAAATCTGCCAACAGTTCATCATATAAACACGTCACGATCTGCTGCTCCTTTTTTCCTAATGCTTGTTACTGCTATCACACTAGGGTTAATCAGTTGAAACCCTAGTTTTTCCATGAAAAACAATGATGAGAATTAGAAACCCTAATTCTGCCTTGAAAAACGACGAACCATAACTTAAGTCTGAAGATAGATCATGACAATCGCTTCGGTGAGAATTTAGATCCATATGTGTAGAATACACATACCAAAATTTATCAAGATCCAACGGTTAACGAAC
Organism: Glebionis coronaria; assembly: GCA_025667525.1. Taxonomy (NCBI): domain Eukaryota; kingdom Viridiplantae; phylum Streptophyta; class Magnoliopsida; order Asterales; family Asteraceae; genus Glebionis; species Glebionis coronaria. Next base: position 1,473,805 of record JANFOE010000213.1, read on the forward strand.
GAGATACGGCCTTTTCAAATTCACTATTTTTCATAGATCCGAGAACAAAACCCTAAAACGGATTTTTCTTCTCGTAAACACTACGAACACCTCGTCAATCAAAGTATCACGAGCCCTAGGCTCTGATACCAATTGTGGAGTTCAAAATATACGAACCTAGGATCGTTGAGCTTGCTGGCATATGAATAATTATAAAGCGGAAACGAATCAAACATATGGACAAGGTGTTTTCACATAACATAAACGATTTACTTGCATTAAACAACATGAATTACAAGTAACCATCTAGACATGTATACATTGAATCCCATGTCTAGATACACACACACTTTAGGTTTACATTGTGACTGATGATATCAATAAACCTAAGACCTATGGTTCCTTTTATGGTGGAAGGACCAAGGTTTTACACAAGAGATAACTATGAATAAAACAATAAAATCTTTTAATTATATAAACCATATTCTGAATTCTTATCAGAATAAGAATTCATATGTGGCGAAATAATTCCTCCTATTGTTTCTTCTTTGTGTTCTTTCCACATCAACTTTTAGACCCAACAAACACCAGAATGTCTGCGCGAACAAGTAGGGCAGATAGGATGCGTGAACCCTCCAACAGGCGTCCTAGCTAGCTGAGAGCCTGTTTCAAGATTACATGCATGAGACATGATCATGGAACATAAGCTTGATTACATAGAAGGTTTAATAGTTACCAGATGAAGTAGAACGGTTAGTCTGCGAACCTATACGGTCCTGATCCCTACCGTTGCTATTGTTCCTGAATATGTGTCACTAGAGTGTCAGAATACCATAACATAAGACAGTTTATCATGAAAGAAGCTACAGTTGTTCGAGTTATTGGCATTGTTACGATAATTATCATTACCGCCACGCCTATCTGAACCAGAACAGTCGTTGGACTAACCATTTCCCTTAGATTATTGCTGCTGAGCGACCGCAGGTTTCCGGTCGTCAGTCTTTTATCTGAAATATAAAGTTGAACAAAGGATGATATAAGAATGAAAACACTGAATGAAATGAATGATTAACGGTTGGTGATTGAAGATACCTTTTCACTGATCGATCATCACCAAACTCCTCTCGTTCTTGAAGCATCTCAAACTTACGGGCTGCATCGCCCACCTGTGCTACTGTAGTGAACGTAACACACACCAAACTATTGGCAACCGAAGTGTAAAGAGCCTAGCGAAACTTCTCAGCTTGCTTCTCAGCAGTACCAGCTGCTGCTCCCAAGAATCCAGCCAAACGAGGAATACTCTGCATGAATTCATTGTTGTTCTCCCCAGCAACCTATCGGATATTATGATAAACCATCTTAAGTTTCTCCTACTCAGCATGTAGAAAATACTGATTAAGGAAGAGCTCCTTAAACTGGTCCCATGTCAGCAGTGCAACCCAATCATCACCACCGTTGGACTGCTTGACTGACTTCCACCACTGCAGTACATCACCTTCAAACTTATAGCAAGACAGTCTTGCCTTGAAGACACCGTCACAACCCATCGCATCAAATATCTGCTCAATATGAGAAATCTAAGCTTCAGCCACAAAGGGGCTGTCAGTCTGCTCAAATGAACGGGGTCTCTATTTGTTGAATCGCTCCAACCAAGTCATGAGGGTAACAGGCGGTGGAGGTGGAGGATTGTTGTTGTGCTGCTGATGAGGGCCGAACTGAACGCCCTGAGCCTGGACTTCAGCATGAACTTCTTCCCTTAATTCATTTCGAAGTTGGGGAAGGAGGACTTGCAAAGCTACATTGACAGCTACAACCAACTCTTGAGCATTACGTGTGTTCACCATCTGACAGTTTAGAACAAAACGCAACATAAATAATGAGTCTAATAAAATATGACATGAATAGAAAAATGCATGAACATTGTATAAAACATGAGTTTATTTATGATGCATAAAACAGTTTTAAAATGCATGATCAATTAAATATGATGATATGTCCATGAGTGAACGCCCGTGGGTCGGTTCACAAAACAAAAAGGCAAGTATGGACACCTATGGGTCGGTCCACTAAACAAGTTTCGATAAAAACACATGCGACTAAATAGGGCCAGTCCTGTACCAACCATTACTTAGTCAAAGTTCCTGCGACAATGAGATGAATGCATGAAATGAATACATGTAATGAAAATGAATGAATGTATGAAAACCAACTGTCAGTTCTAGGAAGACGCTGGTGACTACCCGTAAGCCACAAGTCATGTTTTACAGAGCTACAGGTCGAAACCTTGTCTCTGATACCATAATTGTAACACCCCATTTGGTAAAATGGAATATCATAGTAATATATGACGTGTCATCATAGCATGCAAGGTAAATGTCTAAACATTCATTACCATAAAAGGAAATACTGAAAACAAACATCGGTAACCCAAGTAACTCAACATAAGCAAAAAAAAGTATTGTAACAGGAAAGGACTAAACAATGTCCAACATGAAATAAAGTAAGATAAAGTATGATGAATGCATAAGATATAGAAGGCTGAATAGCTTCCATCCGAATACACATACTCTTGAGATCATACTTGCGACCTTGGGTACCTGTCGTTTGGGAACATGGAAATGGAAAACGGCTGAGCATAACACCCAGTGCACGGATATACAATAAAACATGGAAACATAGAGTAATGAAAGCATATAAAGAGCATATAAAGCATGAATGGCTGTGGAAACGAGTAAGTACTGGGAAACCTAGACGTGTAACATGTTTACTGGTTTTAGTTCTGAATACATAGCTTATGTTTACTAATGAAAATCTGTATTAGTTAATATACTAAAAGCCAATATAGGTCATGAGGTCAACAATATGCATGAATACTTGGAGGGATGACCTCGTCATGTAATTAGAGGGGATGCCTCTAATTAATATGGTATGTGTAGGAGGGATCAACTCCTTGTGAAGGATGCAAGGCACACACCATATTCACAACGAAATCCTGACTGATACTGTAACTAGGATACACCCATACGCCCCACATGATAATAAATAAATAAAGGCCAAATAAACTGGAAGGGACTCTACGAGCTATCACTCCGCCGTGCTGAAGTCATAACACTGGTGCCTCCAGTGTTATGGTTATGGTACCTCCATAAATAGGTGAAATTGGCATGCATGTATATGGCTAAGGTAACTAATAAAACATAAGCATTTAAATCTGTAACCACTGGGAAAAACACTTGGCTGCATACGGGAAATCCTAATAAAGGAAGAGATTGTCCTTACTGAAGGACAGGAAATCCGTACCTTGTGTCCAGTAGAAGCTAACGGACACGCTGAAGAACCTACTCCGCCTTGACGGATAATACTATCTAAGAATAGGGACGTGTATGAGTTGTTTGAGATACATGTGTTTTACTGGTTCTGTGTGTTCTTAGCTTATTATTCATGTTCTGTCATGTTTTTAACTGTTTTAAGTGTTAATCTATAGTTATTCTTGTATTCTGTTGTCTATCTCATGTAGTAAGGTATTATAATACTTGTATTGTAATACTAAGTAACTTTCTAAAAATAGCATGTTTCTTAAAATAGTAAGTTTCCAAAAATAGAAAGTTTTCAAAAATAGTAGGTTTCCATATTTAGAAATAAGCTGGATTATTAAAATATAAACTAAAGTTTATTAGTAAAAATACAAGTCATGGATTAAGTATTATAGCTTATTAAATAACAAACATGGTTGATTTAATAAAGTATAGGTTATGTGAATTTAATTAAAATACATGTTTAATTATATTAAGCTAAGTAAATACTTAGGTTAGTCATGAAATATTAATTTTAACATTTAACCTAAGTCATGTATTTAATTAAATTAAATAGTCTTGGAAAATAATTTAATTAAACTATTAAACTGCTTTTATAAATTCCCGAGCCCGAACCCATGTTTAAAATCATCCCGAGCTCGAAAATGCCTAGCCGACACCACATAGCCGGTGGCTAGTGATGTCAGCCGGCGAATGATAACCAAACACAGCCCTACCAGTGGCTAGACGGTTAACCGGTTGTCACTGGTTAGCCATTTGTTCCCACTACCAAGCCTCGGCTAGCCACTACCGAGCCCGGTTTGACCCCGGCTTAATCCGGTTCCTACTGTTCTTGTTATTAGGTGTGACAACCGCGGTTTTGAGGTTCGTCACTTAGTTTTATTTTGTGCAAGTTACGTGTCTTTACGTGTTTATGTGATAATTGGTGTGTATAGATTGTGGTTTGGATATCGTTTCGGGTACGGGGTACCTAGTGAGTGAAACAATGTGTGATGATTTCCTGTTCATGAGCTCACAATGTAGTGACTATGAAATGAGATGGTGTTGTTTAGTGGTTTTACGTATAAGTATATGTATTATAGAAAATCGTATTTTTACGGTTTAAGGTTTTGCATTTAGGGGTCTCAGAAGAGGTATTTAGTCACGGAAATAATTTAAGGGATGGTTTTAATTCATTTAGGACTTAGTTATATAGTTTATTTTATATTCTAAGAGTTTTTATAAAACTGTATATTTTTACGTCTTTTACGGTATGCGCGTAAATTTACCTAGTTTTGCGGTTTTGAGGTTTCGGAGGCTTTAGGAGCTGAAATAAATTAAGGGAATTTAAGATAATAATAATTAATATTTAATTTACATTAGGTGGAGTATAAAAGTCGGCCAAATAGGGTTTTTGGGCTTTGGGTTGGGCGGCTAAAAGAAAGAAAGAATGAAAAGCCCAAAAACAGGCCCAATGGAGTTGTAATAGGATTAGGGGAACTTTAGGACTTAACCAAACCCAATCTATAACCAAAATAATCATATTTTTAAGCTCCATAACAGCTCCTAGCCGAAATTCAACAATGGTGGCCAATTAGGGTTTCAAAAATAAAGATTTTCCATTGATTTCTAAGGTAAAACCTTCAAAACCCTTGTTCTATTAATGATTTTAATCAATCTAATCATGTAATTGATCTTATGATGGATTAGGGTTTGTGAGTTTTCTGAGATTAGTGAGTTTAGGGTTCATATGAATTGATTACTTTGGTTATTATGAAGATTAGTGATGGTAATTAGGGTTTAATCATGTTTAAATTCGTTTTTAAAAACTGGGCAGAATTTTTGGTCTATTGTTTTGATCATATCTAGAGTTGTACAAACTTTTAATTTTCGAATCTTATGTCCCTGGAAAGGTAATTGAGTTAGCTTTCAAATGCAAGTAATGAGAACTAAATTGGAGGTAGGGAAGTGGGTCAAAAACAGGTTACATCAGTCGGGTGTCAAAACCGTTTTTGGATCAGCTTGTTTTCATTTTATGTTTTGAATTGTTTGGGGTACTTAGGGTTATAATTGGAGCTTAAAATGAACATGAGACTTAAATCATATATTAAATAAAAGATCTGGAGAAGGGCTAAGCAAATGGGATAGGGTAAGACCCTCTGATCATAACAAACATTTCATATGTTCAAAATTGATAGAATCTGAATAGGCGAAAGTATAAGTTGTATATCGGGGACTTAAGATTAGCTTTGATGTTGGGGCAAGGGCTGAGATTTTAGCTAACACATATAAGTTTATGGGCTCTACATTACAAGGAATGTGGTTTAGGTTTGTTGGGCGTTTGGATCATAATACGGAGTGTGAAAAACGGGACTGTTTTGGGTTAAATGTTAACGGGATGAGTTATGAACTAATCTAAGTTAAGGGCTTTATAGAGGGGTGTAATGAGATGATTATGGCATATAAATGGGGTTAAGTTGTAGGAGAAGGTTAGATATCCATCATAGATTGATGAGCCATTTTGGTATGTGTTTTATGTCTTGATTGTATACGTTTGTGTGTTTAGATTTGTGCTAGAGCGCGGGTACTTGGAGAAGCTTGTTCAGGTGAGTTTCATAGTCCCATGTCTTTTTATGATTTGATTTCCAGATGGGATGGAAGAGACACTGTATGGTTTTGTAAAGAATGCTGTGAATGTTTTAATGGTTTGTGATGGACTTGTGTGTACACTTATGTGATTAACTGCTATGTGATTCTTTATTGTGTTTATGATTTGGATCGGGGGACACGTACCGTCTCAGTTATTGTGGTTTGACTTGGTACCAAGGGATGTTGACAAGGCGGGGCCTTGGGATTGGTTCTGTTTTCCCATAATATTTAGATGATTAGTGATAGAAAATAGATGAAAAGAGATGGATTCCTAGAGAGAGAAAGTAGTGAGAAAAAGTAGAGAGAAGAGGTGATTAACTTGGTGAATATTAGATTAGAGAAAAGATTTGTTACAAATGACCATCCACCCTCCTAACATGCTAGGAGGGTAGTATATATAGTCCACCCACATGCGGGCTTTAATGGGCTATATATTGGGCCGGGCTTGTCTTTTGGACTTTAATTAGTTTAAATCCAAGCCCGTAAACCACGACTAATTAACTACCTATTACAACGTTCTAATAAATATTACAATAGAAACCTATGACCGAAAATTCTTGTTTGACTCAATATTTTGAGGCTAACAATCTCCCCTAATGTAAGGTCATTCCTCTTTGATATTTGGATTCCAATGGAGATTTATGAATTTCGTCATAAATGAGTCTTGGACGTGTAACAGTAGTTTTGTTCTTTCATGTTGTGATCTTTGAGCCTTTATCATTGTCTTTCGACTTTGTCTTTTATCTTGAGATCTTCAAATCATTCTTAACTCGTCTTTGCCATCTTGCGATCTTGTGTCTTTATCCACATGCTCACACTATTAATTGTTGAATAAGTCTTTGGGCATGAATATGTGGTTTTGAACTTTTGACTTTGCTGAGTACACCGTGATGCCACCTTCTCGAGACAAAACATAGACACGGACTGAATGGCTTTGACATTCGTCCTAAATCGGTAGCGTTTTACCTCCGGTCGGTGAAGACCGTTATACGATATTAAATACCGTACCTGTGATTAGGTAGATTCAATTAAGAATCTCCTTGACAGGGTTTTGCGGCTGTACTAGCCATTCTCTTTACTCGACCGTCTCAAAGCAAGACTGCGAACATAAAGAGTGAATCAATTGGATAAATATCCGCTTGATTAGAGTCGTCAATTCAAATTCCTGGAACAAGTTTGATTCATTAAGAATCTTACCATTGTTGCTTTCCAGTTGACACAAGTTTGATTCATAAGAATCTCACAAGTCACCTACCGTAGCGCTGTTTGATGTTGACGCTTGAAGGATTTCCATTCGTCACTGTGAATATTAATGAATATCACTCTGAATGTTCTGGCAAGACCATAGAGATATTGCGTAGAAACCTGAAGCGAGTTTGAATCAATTCAGAATCAAACCACTGTTGCTTTTCAGTTTTACATATGTTCAATTCATAATGAATCTTACGTATGACCTACCGCAGTGCTGTTTGATGTTAACACTGGAAGGATTTCCACTCATCATTGTGAATACTAAGTAGTATCACTCTGAGTGTTCTAGCAATATCACAATGATATAGCGTAGGACTCTCTTGATTTTCATCCGTGTGTCCTAACGAGATTTGATTGATCTCTTGGCTCTAGACTCGATTTGTGCACTTTTAGTGGTCGGAGGCTGGAGCAGATGCCACCTATTCAATATCAACTAACTCGGAGTGAGAAAGTCAATAGAAGTCGTGTTGGTCTCCGTGACAATAAAACAAACTTCTTTTGAGAGAAGCCTGAGTAGCTAGGAAAGGGTTGTGCTTCAGATCACTGGGTTCATGATGAGTTTGTCTTCATGATGTGTTGACCCGGTTTCTGCCTATGTTGTATGGAGGGCTTCTTTCTTTAGACCCTTTATCCTTACATTTCTTTTTCATTCTTCAACCCCTTCAATGCTTACCAAGACATCATTACTAGCACCTTGTTGTGATTGTTCCAGTGCTAGCATCAGTACTTAGTCGACATTCAGCTACGTTCACATTCTAATCCATCTTTCCTAAGGACTTCTAATAATCTATTGGATTATCCCTGGGAAGATCCCTCCGGTTTTGGTTGGATCATAAGACTTAAACCTAACCACCCTTTTGACACCAATAACGTCGTGATTAAAGATGTTGTGGGTATTTGATCGTAACCATGAGTGCTTGAGTCTTTAGATCACATTTTAATCACATTTTCTCCCCTATCTCTAATATATAAAATCGTTTGATATTAGAGATACCAAATTTGATTAAAATATATTTTGAAAAATAGTCTTGAAAGTCTTTGGGAGAAAGATGTGTCAAACTTAGCATGAATTTTGTAAAGCTCCCCCTCAAAAATTGATCCAATGGAATTGTCATTACGAGGATTTGATCCACATTAAACTTTTGAGGATAGGAGTTGTTGAACACACAATTTTTGAAAGATTTTGAATATCATTGAGAAATTCATGAAAATATTGTGTTCAACGCTTTTTGAAAAATCAATTCTTTTTGTCGAAAAGGTTTTTCTAAAGCATAAACTTGAGTTCATAGACTTTGAATGTCTTGACGAATCCACTCAAGTGTAAGAAGATTTAACTTCTTTTGCTAAGGGTAAGAGCACTAAATCGTACACTCCCCCGTGAATATAGTTCCGGGTTGCAATCTAAAAGTGATTACAAACCATTGTGTTGAGCTCAAAACGTGGAATGTTTTGTGACAAGCTCAACCCAAGATAGACTGCTCTACCCATTATTGGAAATATTGTCCAAAATAGACAATTTCCTTTTGAAAAGATAGAAATGACATGTTTTGAAAAATATTTACAACTTTCATTCGAGCTTTATGTACACACTCGTGTCGCTATTGAGCAACATTTCTAGGTACGTCCATATTATCGATACTGAAAGACATGTCGAGAAGAATATTTTTGGATTATCAAAGATTTTTTAATTTTGTATTTTTCTTTTTCATTAATATTTACAGGTAGATGTTTGATAGATGAATCAAGCAGGCTTCTTTGCCAGAACCTCCAGTTCTGCTAGAGTCAAACATCTCATACCAATTTGCCTAACTAGATACGCAAACCTCTCTTTCGAAAGAGCTTTTGTAAACAAGTCAGCTAATTGGTAATCAGTTCCAACAAAGTATAATTCAACAATACCCTTTTCAACTTGTTCCTTAATGAAGTGATATCTGACATCAACGTGCTTCGTGCGGGAATGCTGTACCGGATTGCAGGAGATGGCTATGGCCGACTTTGAGTCACAGTACATAGGTAATTTATCAAAATGGAAGCCATAATCCGTGAGTTGTGTTCTCATCCAAAGAACTTGAGCACAACACGCAGATAGAGACACATACTCCGCTTCGGCTGATGAAAGTGACGTGCAATCCTGCTTCTTGGAAGACCATCCCACAAGCTTATCTTGACCTAGAAATTGTGCACCACCAGAAGTACTTTTACGTGTATCAAGACACCCTTCATGATCAGAATCTGAATAGGCGGTTAGAAAGAAACCGGTTTCCCTCGGATACCAGAGTCCCATGTGAATGGTATTCTTAAGGTACCGAAAGATCCGTTTAACCTCCTTGAGGTGCTTTTCAGTGGGTCGTGCTTGATATCGTGCACAATAACATGTAGCATGATGTATATCAGGTCTGATTGCTGTCAAGTACATGAGGGACCCGATCATGGAACGATATCTCGTTTGATCTATGGGTAATCCCTCCAAATCAGCATCTAGTGATGTGGTTGATAATGGTGTCCCAACGGGGTCACATGATGTCATACCATGCTTTGTGATTATCTCTTGACAATACTTAGCTTGGTTAATAAAGATACCACTTGGGGATTGGTGAACTTGAATTCCTAGAAAGAATTTTAGTTCGCCCATCATAGACATTTCAAATCTGCTGTGCATTACTTTTTCAAACCATTTTAAAAGTTTTGGGTTTGTAGACCCGAAAATAATGTCATCAACATAAATTTGCACAACCAAAATGTCATCCCCATATCTATAAGTGAACAAAGTTAAATCAATGGAACCTTTTGAGAAACCTTTGGAGACCAAAAATTTCGAGAGCTCGTCGTACCACGCCATTAGAGCTTGCTTGAGTCCATAAAGTGCTTTGTGGAGACGATAAACCTTGTCAGGATAATGAGGATTGACGAATCCTTCTGGCTGCGTGACATAAACTTCTTCCTTCAAAGGACCGTTAAGAAACACCGTCTTTACCTCCATTTGATAAACGATAAATCCCTTATGTGCAGCATAAGCAAGGAAAATCCTGACCGCTTCCATTCGAGCTACTGGTGCAAATGATTCTTCAAAATCAATACCCTCTTTCTGTCCATACCCTTTAGCCACTAGTCTAGATTTATTCTTGATGATCGTGTTCTCTTCATCCATCTTGTTTTTCCAGATCCATTGAAGATTTAATGGTGTTACATCGTATGGTCTGTCAACAAGTTCCCAGACTTTAAGTCTTTCAAATTGTTGAATTTCATCCGTCATCTATTCAATCCAAGCATGATCAGCTAAGGCTTCTTTGATGTTTTTCGGTTCAGCTGAACTCACGGCGAGTGCGAACATACAAACATCGGCATCGGTGTTAAGCTGTCGTCTTGTGCGAACGGGCTGTGAAGGGTTTCCAATGACATGAACCAAAGGATGATCTCGGGTCCAATGATGTGTTGAAGGATGTCGTTGATAGAAACTATGCATATTTGACGGATCAATATGGCGAGTAGAAGACTCTCCAGTTTCATGTACCGGTGTACCGAATGGGTTGATAAATTCGTCTTCGTCAGATAATGCATCGTCTGCTTGATTTGTGTTCTCTGGAGCAATGACAGTAGTTGTGGATGTTGTAGGATCGATTGTTGAAGTGATATTCTGAGGAGGTAAATCTGTAGCAACCCATGTTGACGTAGATGAAGTTGTATCGGTTGTTGACGATGATCGGTATCATCAGTCTTATCATGAGTGTCAGCGGAAGACTTCGATACAACTTGTTTCTACCCCGTAAAATATTCATAATACATTGGTCCATATAACATTTCCAACTCTTCAATTGTCGTGTCGACTGTCATATCAGCTCTAGGAACATGTTCTGGAACCAGTGTTGAACTTGACGGTTCATTGTTGTGGTCTTGAGTTCCGAGTTCCGTGCGGTTGTGAACGGAAGTCGTTTGTCGTTGTGGATCGGGACTTAAACTGTTTTGATCAAGTGCCATTTCTTGTAATTCATCAAAGCGGATATGAATAGTCTCGACAATCAATTTTGTTCTCTTGTTGTACACTCTATATCCCTTATACTGAGTTGCATATCCCACAAGAATACATGCATCACCTTTCTCTTTCATCTTATCCAAATTTTCACCATCTCGAATAATGTAACAAGTACATCCAAAAACATGAAGGTGTTTGAGTGAAGGTTTTCGATCATGAATTATGTGATATGGTGTCTCTTCGTGTCTTAGGATAATTAAGGAGCGGTTTTGTGTGTAGCATGCGGTTGACACGGCTTCTGCCCAAAAGTATAGTGGAAGTTTTGAAGCGGATAATAAAGTTCGAGCAACTTCAACCAAAGTACGGTTTCGTCTTTCAACAACGCCGTTTTGTTCGGGTGTTCGAGCAATAGATGTTTCATGTTCAATCCCTTCGGCTTCAAAATACTTTCTCAGATTTGAATTTAAAAATTCTGTACCTCTATCAGTACGAACCACTTTAACTTGAGCTGGAAGACCACGTTGTATCAGTTTAAGAAAGCTGATGAGAATTTCGGGTGTTTCATCCTTGGACCTCAAGAAGTGAGTCCATGTGTACCTTGAGTAATCATCGACAATTACTAGAATATATTTCTTTCCATTGATACTTTGAACACGCATGGGACCACAAAAATCCATGTGAAGAAGATCTAACCGTCCTTTAGAGCTTGGTGTGGTCTTTGTTTTGAAGCTACTTCGTTTAGCTTTACAAAGTTCACAAGAAGAACAAAGACGATATTTGATGAATGTCAAGCTTGGAAGGCATCTCACAATATCTTTCTTGGAAAGCAAGTTAATGGTATCAAAGTTGAGATGAGAAAGACGTTGATGCCATAACCATGCCTGAGTCGTTGAAGCTTTAGCCATGAAGCAAATTGGAGTTGATGAAGTTGTCTTGAAGTGAAATTGTGTAAAGATCAGTACCCCGTGTACCGGTAAGTAAGTCATTCCCATCATAATCACGAACAAAACATGTCTTCTTTCTGAAAGCAACTTCCAAATCCGCATCACAGAATTGACCAACCGAGAAAAGATTGTGATTGAGCCCTTCGACGTAGTATACCCTTTTAATCGTGATATTTCCCTGAACCAAATCTCCATATCCTAGGATTGGTGCAAATTGATCATTTCCGAATCGGACCGTACCCAGGAACCTCTCCACGAAGATAATTAGAAGCTTGAGATTCTCCGTCATGTGCTTCGTGCATCCGGAGTCCAGTATGAAGAGAATTATTTGTATCACCTGCAGAAGAGTTAGAACACGATGGAGCATTTGCTAAATTGGATACCATAATAGTTGTGATAGTAGAATCATTAGTGTCCTTATCAACATTTAAAGGCAAACTAACACCCGTTTTCACATTTTCTGTCCTAGCTTTCGGCATCCATTTATATCCGGGAGGACATTGATTAGCAAACCACCATTTCCAAGACTTGCTAGCAGACTCATATAATTCCTTAATTTTGCTTCTAGGATTCTTAGTGGTGGAGTCTGATGCATTACTTTTCTTAGTGGGGGTAGCACCAGAATGGTTCATCTTGCGTTTGGGTTTACTAGCTCTAATAGGCATCGCAAATTGCTTCTTAGTTCTAGTATCTACGCCTTTGACATTATTCATAGCACACATAGAATGATTAGCATTATCACACTTGCCACATTTGACACAAACAAATTTCACATTCATAGCATTCAAATCATTCACGTCATTCATATCATCATTACATGCGATTACAGACTTTTTATTCTTAAAAACATTCAAATTCCTAGGGTGTGCTTCTACTTCCTTCATCTTTCCTTGATTCTTGTGTTTCCAGACCTTATCATTCACTTGAGTGCTCTTAAGCTGAGGCCGGCCAACACTAGTAGTGGAGACTATTCCTGTAGTAGAAGACACACGAATATTAGTGTTTCTAGAAGTCTGAGGCGATTGAATAACTTTGTTTGTGGGCTTAGTGGTCATTCTATACATCCCTGGTTTAATCACATTAGTGTGCTTAACGCTTGGTGCTATGGCATTCCTTATGGGTTGATTTTGTGGTAACCTTTCCTTTCCATCTATCTTGGGGGCAAACACAGGTTTTGCAAACGAGGAATTTGATAAAGCAGATGGTTTTCCCAAGATAGAGGATCTATTCACTTTAGAAGCATTGGGTTGTCTAACAACAGGTTTCTTAATGCTAGGTTCCACGATTTTCCCACCCATTTTAGCAACGAGCTTCTACAACTCTGCTATCGCTCTGTCCATGTCTTGTAACTGAGCTTTCAACCCTTTAATTTCCAAATTCTGTTCATTCATTTCTCAAAACGTTTGGGAAAGTTTTTCTTGCAATTTATTATCATGTGGAAAAATACCAACGTCTTTTTGCAAAGCAAGTTCAAGTGAATGACAATGTTTTTTAAGGAAATCAGTTTTGTGTTGAAGTAACTCAAAAGCCTTTTTGTCAACAGTTTCTTTACGTTTCGAAAGCTCAATTTCAAGACGTTCACATTCTTTGCTTTTATCAAGATATTGGCATGCAACTTCAGAATATTCATCAATATCAGCACAAGATGTAAAATAAGCACACATAACATCTTTAGAAACGCATTCGTGCAAGATTATATCATATTCATCTGAAAAATCAGACTTCTCCATTTGAAGATCTTCAATGTGTTTCTCAAGAGATTCAACATATTTTAAATCATCATACATTTCAGTCCGAATGAACTCCTCAAGAAAAATTTGTTTAATCAACGCCGTGTTAGGAATTAAGAGTTCGTTTATAAGCAATGTAATATCTTGAGGAATCGGACGTGTCCACTCAGCATTTTCACGTTTTGCCCAGTCTCTTACAACAATAGATTTAACATTATCTATGTGGTGTTTAAGAATACCTAATGTATCCTACTCTTGCTTTTAGATTCATCTAGAGGGAGGTAGTTTATGTATTTGTAAACATTAGATTTCTTAGGGGCAAAAGCTTTCTTCCATTGAATTCTCTTTTGTTTGCATTCTAGAAACACTTCCTCACGAGTTTTCTGAGTTTGCTTGTTGAGAAGACCATAAAGACTATTCTCATAAGCATAATTATATGGTTTCACAAACTTCTTATTGACAAGTGCTTGACGATCATCATCCCAAAGGGCAGACTCTTCACTATCGGCACTTACAGGCATGCAATCAAGATCGGTTCTTTCAGTCTTATCAAGATAAAGACACGGGTTCGCAGCTTGAGCTTTGGCAAGGTATTCAGGACTTGCAAAGCTAGCTTGACCCTTAAACATCGATGGAGGTGCTAGCATTCTTACGGATTGAATAGAATCATACGTTTTATAAACAGCGTTCTTCAAAAATTCGACTTGTGCTTCTAGTTTCGTTACTTTTTTAGTTTCTTTATCATATCTACTTTTGAAGTCTTGTTTTAACGCATCTACCTCTTGTTTCTTATCCTCAAGAATTTTAGCAGAATCAGTAGTGGTCATAGAGAGATTTTGTTCAAGTTCATTAACTTTGGTGTTAGCAAGGTACGTTTTTTGGCGTTCATCCATTAAGAAAACATTATATTGACGCTTCTCTTTAGCTAATAACTCAAGAGTAGTATTATATTTGTTTTCAAAATCGTCCTTTTGACTTTTTAACGCACTTCCCTTGTACCCCTCAAGCTCTTTTGTTTTATGAAGGAGCTCATCTCTATAGCTTTCAGTCATCTCAGTAGATTTAATAAGAGCAGCTTTGCATTCTTCAAAACTTTGAGTGAGCGTAGCGTTTGCCTTCTTTAATTGCTTTTGACTCTTTTTATTTTCAGTGACATCTTTTTGTAAAATAGCAATTAAATTAGCAAGCGCAATACGTTCCTCTTCATCATATTCATTTGCATGTTGATCATCCTCAGACTCATTATTGCACATGTCTGATGAATCGGGTGTGGTATTTCTATCAACCGTTTCCATCATACACGTGTCATTAATGGAATTGGGTAGATCACCATGCTCAGGAATAGTACCAAACACATTATATTCATCAGTAGTGTGTACCTTATCGATTGGCTCAGTGTCAAAGATAGGGCCTTTGTCATCTTCAGTGACTTTCAGAACTTCTTCAACCTTTGCCATGTACGAGTAATGTGCATCGAGCTCTTGATCAGAATCTTCATCATCATTATCATCAAGCATTGCTCCTTCCTCAACTGACAATTTAACCCCTGCTTCTATTTTCTAGCATAGCAACATCTTTTCCTTGTGATAGCTGGAGTCTCTAACCCTTTTCGGCTTCCTGCATTCCTTTGCCATATGCCCATAACCTTGGCAATTAAAACATTGAATCCCACTCTGCTGAACCACTTGACTTCCAACCGTTTCCCTATTCCCAGTAGGAGCAGTAATCCTCTGAGTATCATACTTGGCAGTTTGTCTATCATACCTTGCAGAACCCTCAACATGTGTTGGATTATGTCGATCATACCTAGAAGGACTTTCACCACGTCGACGTGTGTCATACCTTGGAGGACTCTCAACATATCGGTTCTTTGTATTAGATGATGTACGAAGATTGTTGTTGGTGGGTTTGTAGATTTTCTTGTAAGTCTTCATTATGAAAGCAATTTGTTGTTTCATCTCTCGGTTCTTTTGAGCTTGGTCTTCATCACTATCTTCTTCAGATCATGATTCAGATGGTGGTGATGGTGCTCTTGGCACTTTACCTCGAGATTTTGTGGAAGATGAAGACTTAGATGAAATGGAATATCGTGGTGAAGATGATGTAGTGGAGTATGGCTTAGGAGCACGAGAGTGAGGATCTTGAGCATGTTGGGTGGTAGTCACTAAAGTAAGTGGATTAGTCGTTTTTGCAACACGTTCAGCTCGAATCTCATTTGCTTCATTCTGAAATTACTTCAAGATATCAAAGAGTCGATGATATGAGACCTCGTCTAACTTTTCTTGTTGTTTCACCAAAGTGACGAACCGTGTCCACTCGGGTTGAAGTTGTTGAAGAAATTGAACATTGACTTGCATGGTGGAGACTTGTAGGTTATTTCTTGTCATGTCATTCATCATCTTATAAAACCTGGAGTAGTAAGAGTCAATTGATTCTCCATCCCTTGAAGTAAACTTGCCAAAATTCCAAAACAAGTTTGTTTTGACATCTTGTTTGTTGAGTGATTCTCCTTGTTGCAAGCGTTCAATAGCAGTCCACATTTCATGTGCTGTAGGACAAGCATCAACCGTGGAATAAATGTCATCTCCAATCCCACTTAGGACCATATAGATGGCTTCCTTCTCCGCATCATGCCAAGCACAATCTTCAGGTGTGAGATCAGCTCTTGTTTCATCACGTTCACTTGCAAGAATTGGATCAGTAGTATCTGTGGCTGCTCTTGGAGGACTTGAGATTTTCTTGAATACATATGATCCATGAGTAATACATTTCCTCAAGGCATCCCCATTTGGTCTTGTATCAAGGTATCGTATGAAACGTGATTTCCATTGAGCATACCGACCAGATACAAGCATTGGTGGTCTCTCTTTATTCCCCGCCACCATGATATTGTTGTTTGTGACACGATACTCTTGAGTAGAATCCATATCTAGAAACTTGAAATCGATTAAGTGTGAATGGATCTTAAGTAGATGTGTGTTGATTGTTGTTGTCGATGAAAAATGTTAAAATCCCCTAAAAATTGTCTTCACAAGAAACCAAAAAATCGAAGGCGAAAAATCACACGTAGTTTGTTAAAAAATTTCACTTTTGGGTTTTTTCAGAATAACTAACATTTTTAGAAAAATTGAGTATTTCGGAATAACAAGTTTTTCAGAGAAATGCCTTTCTTCGGAATATTAATGTTTTCAGAAAATGCAATTTCTTCGGAATAATGGTGTTTTCAGAAAAACGTGGATCTTCAGAAAATTGATGTTTTCAGGAAAAACAATTTCTTCGGAATAACGGTGAATTCAGAAAAACGTGGATCTTCGGAAAATTAATGTTTTCAGGAAAAACAATTTCTTCTGAATAATGGTGAATTCAGAAAAACGTGGATCTTCGGAATAATCTTCGGAATAAATGTTGTTTCAGAAAATGAGACTTTTCGGAATAATCTTCGGAATAATCTTCGGAATAATACCAAATTCAGAGAAAATGAAAAATTCAGAGAAACTTACCTTCTTCGGAATAAACGTTTCTACGGAATAGAGGCTTTTTCGGAAAAATCACTTCTTCGGAATACTAAAATCTTCGGAATCTTGATAATTTCAGAAAATATTTCGGAAAAAATCACTTTTTCAGAAAAATCCCTTTTTCAGAATAGTCACTTCTTCGGAATTGAAAACCCTTTTTCGAAAATCTGTATTTTCGGAATAATAAACCCTTTCTGAAAAACTTATTTGGAATGATCTTGAAACAGTCAAGTGGCCGTAACTCCAAAAAATAATCCAAACACCTCAAAATCTTGCGATTTTAACCACAAAAACCAAACCAAATCCCTACCAAATCGATATAAATGATTTATATCAAGATTTCTAGCCCGAAAATACTAAACAAAATTTAATTCGGGATGATTTATATGGAAAATCAACCGAATCAAATTCAAACCAAACAACCAAACACAATCTACCCTGTGGCGATTGATACAAAATGTTGTCCCATAATATTTAGATGATTAGTGATAGAAAATAGATGAAAAGAGATGGATTCCTAGAGAGAGAAAGTAGTGAGAGAAAGTAGAGAGAAGAGGTGATTAACTTGGTGAATATTAGATTAGAGAAAAGATTTGTTACAAATGACCATCCACCCTCCTAACATGCTAGGAGGGTAGTATATATAGTCCACCCACATGCGGGCTTTAATGGGCTATATATTGGGTCGGGCTTGTCTTTTGGACTTTAATTAGTTTAAATCCAAGCCCGTAAACCACGACTAATTAACTACCTATTACAACGTTCTAATAAATATTACAATAGAAACCTGTGACCGAACATTCTTGTTTGACTCAATATTTTGAGGCTAACAAGTTCATAGGTGTATGGGCGCCTATGGGACCATGGTTATTGGTAAGGCTTGGAGCCTTGGAATTGTGGTTATTGGTAAGGCTTGGAGCCTTGGATTTGTGGTGATTGGTTAATCTTGAGTGCTAGTTGTTAATACATAATTGTAGCACATTATCCATATGTTTTTTTGTTAATGGTTGTTATTCACAGCTTATAACTGATTTGGCGTAGGAGTCTAAACCTATGACTCTCACCAACTTTATGTTGACGTGTTTTAGTGTCTCTTTCAGGTGAGAATGTGGTTAAGCGTGAGAATAGGAGTGGCTAGCTAAAAGGCTTAGGATTACATTTGGAGGAACCCCCTTTCCCCTTAGTCTTTATTTATGTTTGAATAAGTGATACTTTGTAGACACCTATATGTTTGTTATTTGTTAATTGTATGTCTTTGATAAGAGGTAGACCTGTTACCTACTAACCTAGACGCCTAAATTGTTTGAGATATCTTCATGACATTGTGTCACCATTTATGATATTTCCATTTCATTTAGTTATCTCTATAGACACGCTATTGTTGTGATGATATCCATACGTCGCGCCCCATATTCCGCCATGGTGGGGTGTGACATTAGGTCCTCCCGAGACCCTATTGGTCCCGGTTGATACGAATCAAACCAAACCAAACGCTAAACTATACCCCGACAGTGAGTCGGGGTTCCCTTGTGTTGCGATCGAGCCAAAACCGAACCCAGGCGAGACCCTTGTGGTATCGGTGGTGGTGCAATAGCCACACCGAGAGTCTTATGGCTCTCGGTTTGTGTCACGGCCGAGCAAAACCAACACCAAAACCCCCTTAAACATGTTTTACAATTAATCTTTACATGTTCTTATGTTTGTTTTTAAGATTAATTAATATGACATCATGAATTCAATAAAAGAATTAAAAAGAAAAGTTTATGGTGATTACCCGATACGTGAAAGAAAAAGGATTAATGACACGAACACGTACAACCAAATATCAAAGATCAAATCGACCCGAACACCCCCTTGGTGTAGATGATTCCCGGCGGCAAGAGAGAGAGAGCAAAGGGTTTCTTGATTTTTCAGTAAACCTAAATTATGATAAAACTCTCTTATGTTTTACTTGTTATTTGATTGGTAATGGGTCATGGGCCAAAAGGCCCATCTTTCTCCTCTCTTGCTCTCTAGCCGCGACACCCTTAAAGCCCATAAGGCAAATTATAGTTTTTCTATATTAAAATAATTGTCGTGTACGTTCGTATTTTAATCATCTTGATTTAATATATCATGAACACGTCACATTTATAATATATGTAAATACATGTTATTTTATGTCGTGACACGTGTAGTATATTATAAATGGAAAGTTTTAATTTTATCGTATTTTCGTGTATTCACTATTCATGTTTACTGTTCCGGGTATTTTAATGCGGGTTTTTCATGAGCAATTGTGGACGAGTATCGGTACCCGATATGAGGGATAAGTCGGTAAGCGATGACATTGTCGGCATTAATGAGTGAGGATTCATTTTGTGATCACTTGAAAAAACATTACCGAATGATCGAGCAATGAAATAAAGGTAAAGTATTTGTGGTTGTTGAAACGGTATGTCATTATCCTTTGGTCGTGTGTTGTTGTGAAAATCTTCAAATAAATGCAAATTCTAAAATCCTGGACGTCGTGCAAAAATTGAAAAAGATCACGCAATAAACCCCTATAGCAGATTTTGGAATATCTACTTAATCACAAAATCCCGCAATAACCAAATTGCAAAGATCTCGAAATATCGTGTGTGATACCCAGAACCCGAGGTCATTTATTTTACCCTAAATTACGAATATTTTTGAAATTTTTAAGAAATTTCGTTTATTATATATTTGACTGTTTAAGTTGAAACCGATGTTTAAGGTCGTAATCTTAACGATTGACGATTTAACAAAGACGACGACGACTACGATCCCGACGGATGCCCAATTTTTATGTTTTATTATCGTTTTGTCGATATTAGAATTTTTCGAGAATTTTATTTTGATTCGTGTTAAGTCGAGCCGGGTGAGTTTTATTTCATCCCGGGTGCGTTTAAATTGCTTTAAAAGTATTTTCGAGTGTTTGGGGCGACCCCCGACTCCTGCAAATTTTCGAATTCAACTAGTAAGTCGTTTCCCGCTACTAAGTTGTGTCGTTTAAAAATGAGGCCAAAAGAATAACAAAATTGCAAGAAAGGTCGTTATGATTTTACAAAAAGAAAGAGAGAGAGAGCGAATTCATTTTATTTTCATTACAAATTTTTTTTCTTCCTTCTCTCTTTTCTCTCTTAGGCCGCCGGCCATATCAAACCATCACCACCACCACATCAATTTTTTTTATGTTTTTGAAGAAACAAATCAAAGACCAATCCTCAAAAGCCCTTTGTAAGTATTTTGAACAATCAAATCCAACATGCATTCATACATTTTCTTTTTTAATTTAAAGATTTTTTAAAAACATGTTTTGATTTAATTAAACCAATTGCATGTTCAATTTATAGGTTAGTAATGGATCATCATCCACAAAACCAACCAAAATCAATTTGGTTGGGGTGTTTTGAACACCAACACCCCACGGCCAAATGGGGGTGTTTGGTTGTTCATGGTGGTTGATGAATTGTGTTTAGAGTTGTGTTTTTGATGTTTTTAAATAGGATAAACATAATGCATGTGTGATTTAGGATTTGGGTTTTAATAAAGATTTGATTTTCTTAGTAGTATAGACTGAGTAGGGTGTTTGGGAATGATTATAAGTGGTTAGGTTAGGTCTAGATGATGTTAGAATGGATTGGAAACAAGTGTTGGGTTGATTTTGAGGAAGGAAATTTTTGGCAGATTGTTTAGGCATGTTTTTGTGGGTTTAATTTTTTAAACAGGTCATGAGGTTAGGATATAGTTGTAGATCATTATCTTAGCTTCGATTTGGTATAAGAAAGAGCTTACGAATCCTAACGAGTCAAAAGTTATGCTATTTTGAAAGTTCGTGTACCGGGAGATGAGAATCAACATAATCCGAAATTATGTTTGGTTTTAGGTCAAATACCGGGGACCATAGATAGAGTCATATAAATAATTGAAAGTTGTTCTTTGGTTCAAAACCTGCATTTTTGAGTCTATTTTTAGACTTAAGGGTCCAATTAGCTAATGGTACAATTTAAACAAGTCAAACAAGTCTTACATGGTAAAAGTGCAAAATCAGTCCGAAAAGTTTACGTCTAGTAATGTAATGAGTAATGGGTCTTAAAAGTGAAAATTTTTTATGGGATTTAAAATGGGTTTTCTACAGATTATAAGGGATTTTTACAAATTTTCTCGTGATTTATAGTAACGCTTAAGTGTTAGAAAACAGCCCGTACTTTTGGTAAGTACCGACAAAGTTATAAAATGAGAAACATTTCTAATTACATAGATAGATAGTATGAGTTTAGTAATGATCACATGTATGAGTTTTGGCGTGAGTTTTTATAAGTATTAGGTGTTTTTATATACGCGTGTTAAGTACAATAATGTACACGGAGTATTGACTCGTTTTTCGTATTTTGATTTCTAGGTCACGTGTTAGATTTTGCGGGGCAACCAAATCGTCGGTGATATTTTTGTTACGTCTTCGCTAGAACCACTACTACTATGCTAGGTGAGTTTATAGCCTCACTTCTTACACTTTTAAATGGGTTTAACCGCGAGGGGGATGCATGCTATTTTAAATGAAACGAACATAAGTCATGAATGATTGTTGGACCCGAAAGTTGCCTAAATTGTGTTGAGTACTTAGTTGCATAAGATCCTATATTCATGAACTATTAACTATTGTTTAATCCTTGTGTGGATTGAAAATAGCCGCTTATACAATTGATAGTACTATGGGGTTGACGACCCTATCCGAGACGATAGTTAGTACGTTGAGTACCCTCTGCGGACGGATAACTTGTGATAAGAAATAAGGTATAATTGCAACTAATGCCTTTAGAAGGGGCACTGGTTTCATCTTAATCATGCCGGTAAACGTACGCGGGTGATTCAGTTAACGGATTAGTGTCATGAGCTTAAACACAATTATAATAACCTTGATGATAGATTGTTTGATCGACAATTCTATAAATGATCGTGATTGATTTTATATACTTATGTTCAAAATGAGATTGTAAAACCTATAAATTTTGCTCAAAATTATTTGTTGACCCATTTAAGCATGTGTTTCAGGTAATCGATGATATGCTAGCAAGGAGCATGCGAGGATGGAAGTTCTTGTGGCTTGGTGGTCTACTTTGTCTTTCCTCCCTTTTTATAACTTAAAACTTTTTATATTTTGTCATGTGAAACAAGTAATGTACTTTTGGGTTGAGATTCAGTGGGGACCTAAACGCAACTCTGTTTTGTATTATCTTTGGGGTTTGGGAAACGGTAGACAATGATGTTATTAACAATGTTTAATGTATGTTTAAATTTCTACGTCTCTTTGAGTCGTTCGAAATACTTGTGTGTAATGATAACTGCCTAGCACCCAAATGTTGTAGTTCCGCTGCGCATAGCATTTGGCGGGGGTGTTAGAGATTGGTAATCAGAGCCATGAGTTATAGAGAACAATTTCGTTTTGAAAAATCCTGAACTATAACTTTTGGTGTCGTAAGAAATTGTCCAAGCACACAACTATCCTGCATGGCTCCGGTAAGATTTAATTTTAGTATTGATGGAAATAGATGTATCCCTTTTAAATTGAAATGAATGTATGAGTATTTATTACATAAATACTGAACAACTATATGTAAACATTGAAATTGTAAGTGGAGTACTCGATACCGTAATTCTTGTATTGCATATGCATGAGCATCATATTATCGCATTTTGGGCATGTGTACCACCTTTGCATTGAATTTGCATGCATATAATTATAAATATTGAATGATGACCTTACGTACCCTGCAAAATTTTCTGTGATTGCAAAGATGGCCGAGGTACCGCCTAATGGGAATGAAAGCAGAATCGTGGAGGAAACCGAGAGAGAAGAGGCAAGGGAAAACGTTGGTGCAGCTTTTGAAGGACAAGCCGAGGTGAATAATGTGGAAGCTCAGATTCCCGGTCGAAGAAGTACTATTGTCCCCAGGCCTGCCCGTATTTCTCATCTGGTCGGTATGCCAGGAATCGCTAGAAGGTCCGACGCCGCGGCTAGTGCTAGTTCTCTCCATCAGGACATCGCAAGAGTCACTTGCCCTGGGCCAAGACAGTATGGTGACGTTCCGTTTTTCTTGAGAAGGATTGATAGGCTAATGTACGAACGTTACGTGGTGGAGACAAGAGTGATCAAGAGGTTTGACGAGAACGAAAGAGCACATCAGAAGTTATTAACAAGGACTGCAAGGGCTGAGTACGATGGAGCATCGACTAAGAATGATATTGACAGCTTGAGATCCATGATAGCAAATTTGAGTGCAAGTCTTGAGCGGGTTAAAGAAGACCAGGCTAGGTTGGTCAGGATGCAGAGTTGGGAGCACCGTGTAAGATCATCCCTACCGCAAGATTGGAGATTCGTGGGTGACTCTGAGCTGGAGACCAATGATTTCATGGTTCAACCGCCCGCCAGGGGTGTGTGTGTCGCTTTTGGGAATCAAGTAGCACCGGAGTTTGGGTCTACTTCTAGAAGGGAGAAGGTGGCAGAATGTGAGCTGAGCGATAAAGGGAATAGAAAGATGGATGAGGAAGAAGATAGTGATGAAGAGCCCGAGGAGGATGAGGAAGAACCACCGTCCAAGAAGTCACGTGGATCACCACGTGGCTAGTTACTTGTATTTCATTTTTATCTTTTGATCGTTGTAATCGAACTTATTTAGACTCCCGTATGATGGCATTGTGATGAAAACTTGATAACTTTAAGTTTGTTGGTGTATGGTTGTAGTGGCATTACTTGTCACAGATTTTGGTTCATCTATCAATGCAATCCATGTTTACCTTTAATAATCTATGATAAGTCTTGAATTTGCTCTTTTGTGATGTGATTGATGAATATTAGTAACCTTGTTGATGTTTTGTTGTACTTATATTATGTCCTGAAAGAGAAATCCTTCTTAATCTTGATATGTATACTTACCTTGTTTTCTATTTCACTGTCATTGCAGAGAGGTGTAACTAAGACTTCACCATGCCTCCAAAGTTGACAGCTACTCGTGTGAACACTATGATTCAAGAGGCCATCACCAATGCTCTTGAGGAAGATCGTGCGAACAGAGACCAGGGTCAAGGTGGAAATGTGGAAAGGAAACCAGCCCCAAGGGAATGTTCATATGCCGGTTTCCTGAAATGTGGTCCCACACAGTTTCGTGGTACCGGTGGAGCTTTCGAACTCCATAGATGGGTGGAAAAGATTGAGAGCACTTTCGAAATCAGTGGGTGCTCTGAGGCAAACAAAGTTAAATTTGCAGCTTCTACCTTACTGGATGATGCTTTAAGCTGGTGGAACAACCAGGTGGCTACTGTCGGATTTGTAGTAGCAAATGGAAGAACTTGGGCTGCAACCAAGGCACTTTTGACTACGAAGTTTTGTCTCAAGGAAGAGCTGGGTCAGTTAGAGGATGAGTTGAGACACTTGTCATTGAAGAATAATGACATCACTGCTTATACAAGAAGGTTTAATGAGTTAAGCCTATTGTGTCCGGATGCTTTCGCAGACGATCGCAAGAAGATGAAACAATATATCAAGGGTCTGTCGAGCAACATTAAGGGTGAGACTACTACGTCAAAGCCCGGATCATTTGATGAAGCCGTTCAGATGGCTCATGCACTGATAGATGTTAAGTTGCAAGACAAGAAAGACTATATTGCTGAGGGAAACAAAAGGAAATGGGAAGCTGCCCTGGTGCATCAATCGCATGGACAGAATCGTGGAGGTAATCGCAACAACAATCAAGGACCAAATCGTAACCAACAGTTCAACCAAAGGAGGAATGATGGGATGAGAGCCGTTAATTCCCCTAGAGGAGTTAAGGTCAATCCTCATTGTGGTCGTTGTAACTTCTACCACATTGGGAATTATCCTCCTGCATGTGGAAAGTGTGGGAAGGCTGGTCATAGAGTTGCAGATTGTCGATCTAGAGGTGTGGCTACAAGGGAAAATGCCACAAGAGTAATGGTTTGTTTTGGTTGTGGAGAAAAGGGGCACGGGCAAGGAAACTGCCCGAAAGCTGGGAATAGGCAGGGAGGAAATAATGTTGCTGATGTATACCGAGTGGGTACCGCTGACAAACCGCAAGGCCCAAATGTGGTGACCGGTACGTTTCTACTTGATGCTCATTATGCTAGTGTATTATTTGATTCTGGATCCGACAAAAGCTTTGTAGACGAAAAATTTACTCGTCATATCAATAGAGAACCAGTGATGCTAACGACTAACTATAATGTGGAATTAGCCGATGGAAAGATTGTTAGTACTAATTCTATACTAAGAGGGTGTACCTTGAAGTTAGGGAATTATGCCTTTGATATTGACATAATGCCTATAGAGCTAGGATCTTTTGACGTGATTATTGGGATGGATTGACTGTGAAGGGTAATGAATGTATTTCTCGTCTGAGAGTAATATCTTTCTTGAAGATGATGAGGTGTATGGAAGAAGGATGCGATGTATTTCTGGCGAAGATTTCTAGTGATGGTGATGTAGAGACAAAGTTGGAAGAGGTGCCTGTGATTCTAGAGTATCCGGAAGTTTTTCCTGATGAGTTTCCGGGTTTACCGCCCTCTCGTGAAGTGGAATTTCAGATCGATTTAATGCCAGGAGTGGCACCGATTGGCACCGTCAGAACTGAATGAGTTATCTGATCAATTGAAAGAATTGATGGATAAGGGGTTTAATAGACCGAGTTCATCGCAATGGGGAGCGCCTGTGTTATTTGTATAGAGGAAGGACGGGTCGTTTAAAATGTGTATCGACTATCGAGAGCTTAACAAATTGACGGTTAAGAATCGGTGTCCATTGCCGAGGATTGACGATTTATTTGATCAATTGCAAGGATCCCGTGTGTACTCAAAATTGACTTTTTTTTTGGTAATGGGTTACCCCGGTAAATATATTAACCAAAAAAGCGTTTAAATACAAAGGAATGTGGCTGAGATACCACATTAACCTCAAGCTACATGCAGCTTGTTAACAAAGACTATGAAACATCAAAAGCCCTAACCGAATCTAGAAGACAACAGTAAACTAGATAAAAACCAAGATGTGAACATGAAACCGCGCTCACTCTTCAGCATCCAACACCACCATGATAGGAGCAGGATGAATCCAAATGAGTCTGCCTCCTTAAAAAACCTTACCAAAGAAAACCCAGTGGGAAAAACCTTGGACAAAGAAAAAAGAGTACAACACTCACCCGGCACACTTATCATGGAACAAATCTTGAGCTCGGCACCCTCCATTTGTCAAGCAGCAAACTCGACCTGGTAGATAATTTCTTGAAACGGAAAGAAATCAACTTCAAGCGAATAGTATCACATAGAATCTGAAATAACTGATCAACAGACATCCGCTTCTTCTTGAATAGTCTTGAATTACGTTCCATCCAAATAAAATAAGCAGTAGCAGCCAACACAAGACGAGCAAGAATACTAACACAGGATTTCCCATTCGAAATTGAAATAACATGAGCTAATATATCATCAATACGAGGTGGGACAGTATCCATACCACACAAGGTCCGAACCTTAGACCAAACCTGCACAGAATAAGAACATTCAAAGAAAAGATGGTCATGGGAGTCCTGCACCAAACTACATAAAGGACACCGAAGAAGGCTTAAATCCACCAACGGGCCAACATCCAATTGCTTAAGCCTATCCTGTGTCTTCAATTTCCTTCTAACCACCAGCCAAAAATTAACAGAGTGACGAGGAATACAATGAGAAAACCAGACAGCTTTATACCAATTTACTTCCAATGCCCGATCACGTATGGAATCCCAAGCTAACGCCACAGAAAACGGCCGAGAAACACCACTAATATCCCTCCATAGCAACTCATCTTCTTTGTCATTATTAATAATAGGCACATGTATAGAAACAATATTAGGAAATCTAGTATTCCAATCCTGCGGCCACTGCCAAGCACCATCAACGATAAGATCCCTCACCTTATTAGATAAAGAGAACCCCGATCTATTGATATTACGGACCGTGAGGATGTCCCGTAGAGGACATAAATCTGCCCAATTATCAAACCACATAGAAGCAACTCTACCATTATTAATATTATACCATACAAACTTACGAACAAGTGGTCTGATTTGGAGAAGTTTTCTCCAGCCCCAACTCATGTCTCCAATACAAGGAACATCCCAAAAGCTTCTATCCTTTAACTTGTAAGAATAGATCCATTTGAACCATAAAGAATCTTTACGAGTCAAAATACACCAAATATGAGAAACCATTAAAGCAGCATTAAAATCAGAAAGCTTACGAATACCAAGGCCACCTTCAACAAATGGATTACAGACAGAGTCCCAAGCAACTTTAGCCTTACCCTTCTTCATTTCACCTTGACACCATAAGAAGCCTCTCAAAGGCTGCACCAAATCATGAATAATCCAAACAGGTAAAATAAAGACTAACGCCCAGTAAATATGCATAGAAGATAGGACTGAACGAACTAACTGGATTCTTCCTGCTAAAGAAAGAAATTTATTGCGCCAATCATTAACTCTACTCTCAAGCTTTTCTACAAGGACCTTACAGTCCCTATACAGAAGCCTGGAAGAGATTAGAGGAACAGAAAGGTATCGGACAGGTAACTCGCCTTCAGCAAAAGGCATTATATGCAAAATAGTGCTTTTAACAGCAGTGGAAACATTGCAGAAGAAAACAGTGCTCTTAAGGATACTTGGAACCAAACCAGAAGCAATTTTAAATTCCTCCAAAGCATCCATAATAACTTGCACAGAACCCAAATGACCCCTGGCAAACAAGAAAAGATCATCTGCAAAGCAAAGGTTAATAATTCGTTGTTGCTCACACCGGTGGTGGAAATAAAAGTCATCAGCATCAAGAACCCTTCGCTGCATCATGAGAGAAAGAACTTCCATAACCAAAGTGAAAAGATACGGAGATAACGGATCACCTTGTCTGAGACCTCTCTTCCCTTGAAACCAACCATATAAATTACCATTGATACAAATCGAATACGACGTAGTAGAAACACATGTCATAATCCAATCAACCATTATATGATGAAAACCAAACCCAATCAGAGTGTTACGGAGAAACTGCCAATCCACCGTATCATAAGCTTTTTGAATATCAACTTTAAAAGCACATCTTGGCGGACCAAAATTTCTATGATAGTTTCTCATCAATTCCTGCGTCAATAATATATTATCCAAAATCCTGCGGCCCGGAACAAAAGCTGATTGATTAATATTAACCAAAACCCCCAAATCCCCTTTAATACGGTTAGCAATAATCTTGCTAATTCATTTATAGATAACATTACAACAAGAGATAGGGCGATAATTAGTAATCTTTTTAGGGACAGTAACCTTAGGGATAAGGGCAATAATAGTATGATTAACCTCTTTAAGTAGTTTTCCATTAGAGAAAAACTCCCGAATAGCACAAATAAAATCAGCACCCACAATATCCCAAGACTTCTTAAAGAAAGCAGCAGTAAAATCATCTGGCCCAGGGGCTTTGTCATCACTCATAGAAAATATAGCACTTTTAATCTCAAAATCAGAGATAGCACGAACCATGTGGGCAGCTTTCTGAGGACCAAGCTTGTGAACAAATAAGTTAGAAGTATTAAATTCACCTGAAGCACTTGATTGACCAAGAAATTGCTCATAATGAGCAACAAAAGCACCAGGCTCATGAAGAACATTAAGAGAATCACGAACCATTTCAATACGATTACGAGCAACCCTACTCTTTACCGAATTATGAAAGTAAGCAGTGTTAGAGTCACCTGCATCAAGCCATTCAATTTTAGATTTCTGCCGAAGGAAACGTTCCTCATCAAGCACAACTTCTTTGAAAGCAATTAAATAATGAGCATGATCTTCTTTCAGCAGAACATTTGATGGGTCTAAATCAAGAGCTTTCTGTGCAGCATCTAATTCCACACGAAACTTGTTGACACGATCATGAAGATTACCCTGTTCAAACAGTAACTTACGTAACGGGGCCTTTAACCCTTTTAACCTTTTAACAAGCTTGAACATAGCACAACCATTAAACTCAGCCAACCATCCGTTAGCAACAACATCATGAAAACCCTCCTTATGCACAAGAAAGTTAAAGAATTTTAAAGTTTTAGGCTTGGGCCTGCTAACAGAAGGGATCCGTAACACACAGGGAGAGTGGTCAGAAATCCTGTAAGGTTGGAAAATAGCAAAACATCCTGGAAACTCATCAAGAAACTTAATGTTAGACATAATGCGATCAATATTTTTAAGAATACCATCATCTCCTTGGGGTTTCTCATTCCAAGTGAAATAAAGACCTGTAGCATTAACATCCATAACTTCCATAAGATTAACACACTCCTTAAATTCCTGCATGGCAATATTAGGAGAATAACCACCATTTGAGTGATCTTCAAGATTAAGAGCAGCATTAAAATCTCCCAAAACAACCCACGGTTTATCATGCATAAAATTAGCATGAGAGATCAAATTAGTCCAAAGAACACGCCGATCAATATAGTAGTTATCTGCATAAACAAAGGAGCAAAACAAAGTACGGTTATCCACACGGGTATTGATCTGACAATGCATAACTTGACTCGTTTGGGACAACACCATAATATCCACATTATCATCATTCCAGCCAAGAATAATACATGTCCCTTTATGACACAAACCACCATTAGATGTCCACTTCCATCTACTAAAAATCTTATGACACATATCATAAACACCTGAAGCATCAACATGGGACTCCAAGATAGCACATACACTCAGATTGTTTTCATTAACAACCTGACGAACCTCTTTTCGTTTAGGGGATTGGTTCAAACCCGGTATATTCCACGAGGCTATACTAAACATTTAAAACAGTCGTAGCAGGAGTGCTTGCCCCTGTTTGATAGTTGAGAAGATTAACAGTTTCATCATAAACATTTTCAATCTCCTCATCATCATCATCTTCAACCTGATCAACTGTTTCATCTAGTAGATTCTCAAAAGAATTGGAAGTAGAAACATTCACAACAGATTTACCTCTATTAGAACTACCAGGGATAGAAACATTACCAGAATCACCACTGTTTTTATCACGGTTAGGATTAGGATTCGTACCAGATTTGGGAGGATTATCAGCATTGATTGTCTTTGGAACAAAGTTAAAAGGATTACCAACCTGGAAGCCCTTGCTTAAAGGAACTCCTCTCGGAATCTGACTTCCTTGCTTACCTTTATTATTACGCTTTCTACTCCTGACTTGTTGAAATCCATCATCTTGTTCCTGTACAACAGTAGGTGCCACTTTGGGAATAACACGTTTAGGACAAATTTCAGCCGTATGGCCAAAAACATTACATGTAGAGCATCTAGGAGGCTTCCACTCATATTCAACTTTAACAGTTTCTTTGGTAAACCCATCCCCATCCAAATCAGGAACACCAATAGTAATTGTCTCATGCAAGGCACAATCAGATTTTATTTCAATTAAAACACGAGCAAAACTACTACGACCCCATGACTCTTTACACATAGTGCTAGTAATAGAATCAAGCATAATAGGCCTACCAAGATGTGTAGCAATCAAACTAATACCCTCTTCGTCAAACACTTGAATAGGCACATCGTGAAGTTTAACCCACACATGAATACGCGTAAATTCCTCTTTTCGAAGACTAGTTTTCATAGTATACTGTTTAAGAATGATAGGAGAATTACGAATCATCCATGGACCACCCTCCAACAAACTTTCATAACCAGCTTGTGTGTCAAATTTAAAGAAAAAGAAACCATTAGAATTCATCATGATCCTATTTAATCCAAATTTAGCCCAATTAGTTTTAGCATAATACTCAACCACAGGAAATGCAATTCTTCTACCAATAAAGTAACCATATAGTGTATTATGAAATCGAGTATTAACTTTTTCAACCACTTTACGTGGTATAGAAACCTGAACACCCTCAAATCTGTTTTCAGCAATAGCAGAACCAATGATAGTACGTACAATAGGAGGTTGTTTACTTGGACCAGCAACAGATGCATAAGAGTTAGATTGAACACCAATCTCCACAGATTGCACAATAGAAGGTTCAGCCACACCATGTGTTACATTAGTTGCATTCTCACGAAACAATCTATATTCATTACCCGTAGGTTTGGGTGGAGGAGAGCCAGGATAATCAACAAATTTAGTATTAGGGCTCAAAGACCACACATTGTTATCCTCATTAGTACTAGCCACATTACAATCAGCATGTTCCAGTTCATCAGGTAATAGCTTAGAGACAAGAGGGGTAGTAAGACTTACAAATTCATCAAGAGAAGTGAATGGAGTAGTTTTACTTGGTTGCCGCAAC
This sequence comes from Glebionis coronaria, assembly GCA_025667525.1. NCBI lineage: Eukaryota > Viridiplantae > Streptophyta > Magnoliopsida > Asterales > Asteraceae > Glebionis > Glebionis coronaria. The sequence goes on from JANFOE010000213.1 coordinate 1,505,504, forward strand.
GTAATATGAGAATCAAGATCAGAATTAGGGCTTGAGTGAACCCTAACCGATTCCAGTTTATCTCCCATTGCAATAATCTCTTTCTCATATTCACACAACCATTTAATCACCTCACTGGCACGATATTTGTTAACCAAACTCCATAGTTCATACTTATTCATCTTTAAATCTGACATAAAATCATGAAAACCTTGTCTAACCCCAAGTTTAACACCAAACAGATCCCTAATCGCATCCAAGCTGCATGATTCCATGTTGTTAATAATAGAAGCTCTTTCAGCCAATGACATGTTACTCAACATGTACGAATCCATAATCAATACGCAACCTTAACCACGAAAAACAAACCCTAAAAATTAGTAAACGAATTAACTGTGAACCCCACGAAAACCCCTAAAAAACAAATAAGATTTGTCGACTTATTAAAAAAACAAAAAGGACAATTATCGCAGTACCCAACTTAATAATAAAAAACCCCTACACGTGATCAGTGTCAAGCGAAATCTTAATATAATGTCAGTCGACAAATTGATTCCTCACTATATTAATGACAAATCAATGTCAACCGACTATCCTAATAAATTGATGACACGTGATCGCAAAGGGACAAATAGCAACCGACCAAAGAATTGAAAACAGAAACCTACGAACAATTAAATTGCACTCGTGAACTCATACATCAAATGACGGCAGAAAAATTAAATAAAAACCAATTTAATTAACCTAAAACCAAGCAACCAAACAAGGACTTTGTTAACTCAAGAATAATCATTGATTAATCAAGAAAACAACATCATTATAAGGTATTCGGATTAAAGGAAAAAGAAAATTGGATTATGAGAAGAAGGGATTTTTCTGGCAGCCATTGATTCAGATCAGGGTATCATCAACTTCGAGTTAGAGAGGAGGATATTCCTATAACTGCTATTCGTACGTGATATGGACATTTTGTGTGAAAATCCGTCAATTTATGATCGATATTTTATTCTCAAGTGTTATTTAAAAACATTATTTTAATGTTACAATATGAACTCACTCATTTTTGGGAAGAAATTTGGGTTTACGTCTTGAAGTAACATCGACTACGTCTAAACCAGAGGACTTTACGTTAGGTGCTTACGTTTACATACACCGTTTTGGTGACAGTCAGACATTTCAGGAAAATAAATTTATTCGTGAATATTATTTTGGAATTTAAATTTGTGTTGGTTCATAAACTCACAAATTTACGAGAAGAGATTAGGACTTACGTGCATAATTTAACGTCCTTTACGACTAAACCGGAAACCCTAGGATTACGTATTTACGTTTTTGAACTCCGTTTTTGATGAGACAATTTTTATTAGAATCGTTTTGTGCCGTTGATTCATAATTTATAATTTTTTTTTCGTAAAACGACCCGAGGGCACGCAAATCGAGGAAACTAAAATCGAGGAATACCTGTAAATTAATGGGGATGAGACAAGATAACTCTTGCCCCACCCCATACATGTGGCGTCTAACACTTCACCAACACACTTGGTGTGTATCAAATTCTAGTAAGCAACTAGGACACTTGTCCTAAGTTAGCTTACAAACTACTTAACCATAACAAAACAACTAACTTGAAACTACTCTCTCATTTTTCAACATGCAAACCACAAAAACTCTCTCTTTCTCCCCTTTTAGCCATCCACTATAACACCACCACACCACCACCATCAAAAATCTAGCCATAAACCAAGGCTATAATCAAGATATATTGAAGCGTAGTTGAAAAGATGAAGATTGGAGGTGGTTATAACAACTAAAAAGAAGTTTATATGGAGTCCCTAGGCTGATTTTCATGAAGATATTCATCCATTTGAAGGACCTAAGAAGTTCATTTTCCAAATTTAAGGTTTGGTAACAAGGAACCAAGCCTTGTTCATCAAAAACCTAATCTTTTCATCACTATTGGTGGTATAGAGATTGTTTCTTCCTATCCTCTTGTTATTTGAAATATGTAATCTTGTATTTTCTTCATTTATGTATATGTATATGATGATGAATGATGATCAAAAATATTATGTGGGGATTTGGTGTTGATAAATTTGATTAAAAAGATTAAAATCTACTTGAAAGGATGTTAAAATCATGGCTAAAAATGTAGGCTGTATAAAACAGTAGAGAACTATATGATAACTTGTTAAAGTGGCTTGGATAATTTAATATACAGTAAGGTATGTGACTTGTACATATGTGAGAGTTGGCCACTCAATGGAATCCATAAAATGAGTGAGATATGATCAAAACAATATTGAAGTTCAAATCTGTATAATCTATTTTGGACGAACTGTTAGAGATATTTAGATGTTGATTGAGCAGTAGTTAAAACTGAGTTAATTGTAGCACATATTATGTAGTTTGTGCTGCACAAAAATGAGCTTGTATCTTCTTGTAGAACTCAAGATATGGTAAAAATGGTGAAAGTGAAAATCATAATCAGATTTGTAAAATAAAATTATATATTATAAAATTAGCACTCAAGTAAAATTAATATAAAATGTATACCTAAAACCCACTAACTTATATATTACTTATAAATAAGTATATACTTTGATAAGTAAATTGGACATTTTATAAAAATGTCAATTTTGTAGAAACTAGAAGGGGGGGTTGAATAGTTTCTAGTTAGTTTTCAAAACATTTCGGCTTAATCCACTATGTGCGGTTCCTTATGTGTACCCGCGGTTCTTTATCAATAAAGAACCGCCTGTCCATTTAGAGAACCGCCGACAGTGAACTTAACCTTTTGTTACATGTTAAACTTTCACAATCCTTTGTATCAAATTCTCGATCAATCTTGACTAGATATGAGATGTGTTTGATTGAAAGATAAATACTACAAGTAAGTAAACACACAAACACATCAAATCAAGAGTACATCAAGCAATAGTCTAAACACTAAGCACACACGTACTAAGCATAAGCTTTTCCGCAACTAGGATGTTTAGACTAAGTGATGTACACTTGACCATAATCTAAACACGAAGCACACACGTATTAAGCCTTAGCTTTTCCGCAACTTAGATGTTTAGATTATGAGATGCACACAACACACAACATATAAATACATCTATAATAGTAAAGACATAAATGTAAAGGAAAGTACCGACACGATGATTTATAGTGGTTCGGTCACGAAGCTCCTCTTCGCCCTACTCCACTCCTCGAGTACACCTTACTCGAGAGTTACTTCACTAGTCAACAAAACTCCTTTCAAGGTGGAGAAAACCATACACGTCGCTTACACATTTCTGATACTAAGCTAGATGTCGAGTCCTAATCTTAGGTAGGACCAATCTACACAACGTTTCCAACTTCACCATTTAACGACACAAGGCTAGATGTCGAGTTCTAATCGAAAGCTAGAACCAATCTTCACGACTCTTCACTTTGAAGCTAAGTGAGAACTTCACACAACACAACTACTAATCACTTTAAAGTTTAGTGAGAACTCACAAGACACAACCACATCACTTTATAGTTTAGTGAGAACTACCTAGACACAACCACATCACTTTAGACTTTAGTGAGAACTACCAAGACACAACCTAATCTACCCACTAGTTATGTTTTATGGCCCAACATAACAAACCTTGTGTTTTATGGCCTAAACACATAAACCATATAGATCTAAGCACACAACACTTAGAACTATAACTCTAACACTATATCCAAGTACTAACAAGACTTGGATCTACACAACTAACACATAATCTAAGGATACCCATCACTTAGATATTCTACCCTTACAAACACATCCAAGTGTACCCAACACTTGGATCTTCTACATATACATAGTAGGAAGACTAAAAACATAACTTAGATCTATAGAAGGAAAGATCTTCATCATGTAGTGAACCCAACACATCATGGTAATGATAGTGTTCTTCTCTTTGCACTTGAGATGATGAGGAGATTGAAGATTGAATCACATCTTAAACAAGATTAATCAAAACTAACTAATCAAGGATCTAAGATGGTTTTTGAAAGGAACTGTGCAAAAAGGGTTAAAAGAAAATCTGGAAATGATCTACTATTTATAGGGCAACATTGCAACGGTCAAAAACACCCGCAGTTCCTTATCTCTACCCGCGGTACCTTATCAATAAGGAACCGCGGGTTCCTTTAAGGAACCTCCGCGTCGGAGTCCGTGCAAATTTGTCCTTTAGTGGGGATATGCCATCTGGGGTAGTTTATACCCTCAAAGGATATTCCTTTAGCATATGGAATATGCCAAATTCAAATTTCCATTTTCTTTTTAATAAAACATTTTCTTAAAAATAAAGTTAATTAAAATCTTTTGTCACATTTGATTAAAATGTGAGTTTTAAGAAAATATTAATCCTTGATCACTTAGTTAGGTTAATGACATGTTTGTACATACCTTGAGTGATTCATGCCGAATGCGGTCTTGGAGGTGTCGAGAGAAGTATACAAATGTATTCTTGAGTGATTACGATTACCTTAACATTTTACATAATGTATTGCGAATTATACGTTTGTCATCAACAAAACACAAAGAGATTATATCGACAAAGCATCATAATGTTTGCACTAACAATCTCCCCCTTTTTTATGATGACAAACAAGTAAACCGCAACACATATTAAAATGCATAAGTTACTCGTTTGCACTTGCTTCTCCCCCTTTTGTCGAATAAAAAAGGTAGTCAACGTCTTGAAGAAGAGAATAATCAATTTCGAGAGAGCACACGTCCAAAGTGATAGTCATCTATAGCACGTCATTTGAAGAATAGAAGAATTGACGTCACGAGTGCTTGCATCCGAAAGGTAGCCTTCATATTGTAGAAGAGGGGGATCGACTTCGAGAGAACATGCATCCAAAAACCTAATCATCCATTGCGGTTGTCGTTTGAGAGGCGAGAATCCAAACCATAAACCCATCAAACAATAATATTTAGCTTGCGTCATCCTAGTGAAGTCTTCAATCACCATAGGTTAACTAACTCCATGCATAATAAAATGCTTATCTTCAAGATCCCAAAAATCATTACTTGCAAGATATTCGATGAATGATCGCAAATGTAATGACTTGAACTCTTTCAAATGCTCCCCCTTGATATGAGCTCCCCCTTGCTTGAGGTACCAACAAAACAAGAATAGTGACGAGCTACAAAAATGGGTTAGAAGTGTCCTACAAAACAAGGTTAGTAGACAAGAGCATATATAAAAAGAGCATATATTGTCGAGAGGACATACTCCGCTTTAATATCTTGGCAAAAATACCAAACTAAAGAGAGTATTACATGGACAATAAAAAAATTCACATAGTCGAAAAGAGAGGAAGAATGACTATGATGAAAGGGAAAAAGAGGATGATAAACAAGTCATTTACACAAACAATGACAAGCAAAGAAGTGTGCACGCGATGCTATCAATTCAAAATAAATAAAGGAGAGGATCGTGACATGATCAATTCACAATTGTTGGAATAGAGATAGAAAAGAAACATCCATACCAATTGTAATGATAATATGTCAAAGGGTAAAAAGCTTAGAATTTTTGGAATCACCCAAGAAAATCCAAGATTTAACCATCAACTCTTAAAAAAAACAAGGAGAGGATTTTGAGGAAATCAATTCAAAATTGTTGGAATAGAGGTAGAAAAGAAACATCCAAGAATTTGAAGATATCATCTCAAGGGGTTAAAAAAACTTCGAATTGATGGAATCACCCATACCAATTGTAAATTTTAACCGCAATCAACTCTCAAAAAGAGGAACAAAAATATCTCAACCTAGAGACATTTTTGACCAAAAAAAATAAAGGAAAACCAAAAGCGGATAAATCGACGCTTTAAGAAAAATCGGGATATAGGACATTATAGGCAAAAATGCATATGAATGTCGACACCTAATGGTGTTTAGCATACGGTAAACTACATGCTCAAAGTTTCGTAGCTCTTCTCAATCATTATGGATGTTCAAAGAATAATTACATGATGAGGAAAGGGTAAGGCTCGACTCAACTTAGTTTAGAAAGAATAGAAGAAAGAGACTCGACTTATAAGAGCATGATTAAGATGAATTGAGAGATACTCAACAAGGAAGTTAAGGATAAATTCATGAAACTCAAAAGAGAAAAAGACCAAAACGAACAAAGGGACTCAATGGCCGCGGTTAGTTAAATAGGTCCGTGGTTCATTATCAATAATGAGACCCAAGGTTATTTGAGGAACCGTGGACATTGGGTGTCCAAAACCGATTATCGACTCAAAGGAAAATCACTTGGTCAAACAATTTAACATAAGATGCTAAATGGATTGAAAGTCAATGCTTCGGATATGACTTTTAACAATTGCAATTGCAAGTTAAAATTACTTGAATATTTCAAAAAGAAAAATTTAAGTTGTCAATCTTACTAGGAGAGGAATTAGATTAAAATCTAACTTTCCTTGACAACCGAGTGAATAAATAAAGAAGAAAAGTAAGATCACGAGAATAACGAGATCCAAGACCCAAAGATAAAACATGTTTCAAAAAACATGAAAGAGAAAAACAAGACAATAAAGATCATACAAAGATGTATGAAACACAAGCCTAAAACTTAAGCATAGTTTTAATCCTAGTTACACTAGAAAACTAAGATTTGCTTAAATTAGATGTCTTAGCAATAAGCAATCCACATGCTTAAATGAAAGACAAGGGTGGTGGCGGAATTTGGTGGGGTGAAAGGTGAAGTCACCAAGGGTTCAAAAAAGTCATTTACAATGGGAATGCTTTGGATGGGTTGAGGTTGGGTAGTCACATCCAAGAGAGTACTAGGAGTGAAGGGTGAGGTTAGCTCATTCATTCTAGATTGGAATGAAGAGGAGGTAGAACCATGTAAATGGTTGGTATCATGGGTTGAGGTAGTCTTGCATGGTGCAAGAGGTGGTGAGGGTGATGAAGAGATGAGAATTGGAACAATCTCATTCTTGGGTCTGTGAAAGGGTGAAGAGTTAAGTTTGGGTAACTTAATCTTAATTTTGAGGTGCCTCTTTGAAGAGGAGGTTTTGGATGAATTGGAGGTTCTTATAGAAACCATGGTAGTAATAGGTAGTTTAAGGGGTAAGGATGAAAGGTTTGAGGTGTGAAGAACATGGCTAACAAGGTGGGTTTAAAAGGGTGAGGGGATGAGCCAAACTAGTAATGGGTTAAAAAAAGGGAAAGCCCAAGATATTTTAGGAGTGATCAAAGGTTTGAAACAAAGATTCCAAAGGGTGTTGGAACAATTGGGAAGTTTCAGAAAACCCGAATTTGAGAGCTTCTGTCCGCGGTTCTTTATCTCCACCGACGGTTCCATATTGATATGGAGCCGCGGCCTATTTAAAGAACCGCCTACAGAGGCTTGGTTTAGGTGGTGAATGGAGGATTTTCCAATTAAGAAAATCCTAATGTTCTAGTCTAACTTATCATAAAGTCATGCTTAAGAGCAATAAAAACTAGAACACACACAAAGGAAATACACATAGGTTCAATTAGCACGTAAGAGGAAAGCTAAGAAAAACCTAATGGCTACAAAAGAAAAAGACTCCTAATGACATACAAAGTTCATCAAAGTAAACTATTATTAGTCATATATAGGAAGAGCCATTTAGCCAATTTAGAGAATTAGTATGAGACTATCACTAGAGGTGCTCAATTAAGGCTAAACACGACCATTTTTACGAGTTATATACCAACTCAACTTCCCATATGGAAGTAATTCAACCGTTAGGTCAAATTAAGATCCTAGTGCATAAATTATCTAGTAGTCATTCTCAAGTTAGACAAAATGTAATTCCAACATTTGCCTAATAAAGTTTAGCAAGGATGAAACTTGCATGGCGACACAATGCATGACCTAATGAGGGTAAAGAATGCACCATTTCATATCTTGTCAAACAAGTCTAGTTAAGGTTAATTACCTTAATAGAACTTGAGGCCAATAACATTGAAGTATGTAAACAAAGTTTACACAAACCAAAGGAACACTCTTGATTGGTCTTTCGGAAATGACACATTTATAAATTGCATAGCAATGTAAATTACTTGTGTATTTCGGATGAAACATCCAAGTTATCAAACCGACTCTATTGTGCATTCTAAGTAATTATTAAACAATATGTCTAACAATTTGAACAAGTAGATTCAATATAACATCATCAACACAAGTGTGAGTTATGATCTGATGTATATTATTAATAAACCACATTCATGTCTACACATAAAAAACATGTCAATTAGATTCGATAATGATACCAATCATAGTTTGAATAATGCATTAATATTTAATCGAAATCTTTCTTGATTCCCACAAACACTCTTTTAAGAGAAAATAGCTAAGATTTTCAAAGGGTGTTTCATGTTTTATAGTGAGACATTTATCTACTTGAACTAATAACACAATGATCGAGTAAGACGACCTAAATCAATAGATTTGACAAGCTCCCAAAGCCTTCAAACCTAAAAGTGTTAAAGAACATCCCGAGGAGTACAAGATGTTTATGTAAAATTTGTAAACTAAGAGATGTTAATCCTATATGTAATTCACACATAATGTTGCAACTAAAATGCAAGAAATCTAGCATACATCCTAATTAGGAAAAACTAGATACTAACAAATACAAAGCAAGGCACAAAAGACTAGACATATAAGCAATACTACTACAAGTAGCAAGGAACACTTAATAGTGTCTACATATAATAATAACACACAAGGAAACACACACAAACAATTAGCTTAACACATAAAAGCATTCGTCCATGTTTTGAGTGTTAGATACAACAAAGTATTCATAGCTTGATTTTATTTGAAAATAGTCTTTGACCCATTTAAAATTTAATTAATTTTAACACTTTGTAAATATATCAATTTTCAAAGATATATCACCAAGAGATGTCCAACTTAATAGAAAATAGTAAAACACAAGTTTTACGACAAAACGACGCTCAATACTTTGGACAAAGTATGGAACTTAGAAACCATACAAATTTTAAAGATTGACTAGAGGTTTGGAAGCATTTTTAATTGAAAGAAAATTCAATTACGTTCGAAATGACGGGTGGCACGACTTCTACGGAGTTACGGTTGATTTTATATGATTTTTCAAAGTTTTCAAAAATCTGAGTCAGACTGACTGCGGTTCCTTAATGATAAGGATCCGCGGGGAACAATAAAGAACCACGGTCAGAGGACAAAAAATGAGTTTTTGACCAAAATCATTTAGAAACAATTTGGAAGGACTTAGGACTCTAAAAAATCATTTTAGACACTCAGAACTCATATATTAGAGTTAATTATGACACAAAAGATTTTTATATTTCCAAACAAGAAAAGATTTAATTCAAGCTATTATACAAAGTTTATTTAACACCAAAACTTGTACAAATGAAACAACAAAACACATTTCATAAGTAATCACTCTTCATGAATAATTTGATACAAAGATCGTCTCTATTTTTTAAAACCGTTTTCATTTTAAAAACCATTTGTTTTGAAAAAGAGAGCAAAGATCGATCCAAGCTTTAAAGTACAATATACTTCAAAGATCTTGAATAACCTCGCTCTATACCAATTGCAGAAACTAGAAGGGGGGTTGAATAGTTTCTAGTTAGTTTTCAAAACATTTCGGCTTAATCCACTGTGTGCGGTTCCTTATGTGTACCCGCGGTTCTATATCAATAAAGAACCGCCAGTCCATTTAGAGAACCGCCGACAGTGAACTTATCCTTTTGTTACATGTTAAACTTTCACAATCCTTTGTATCAAATTCTCGATCAAGCTTGACTGGATATGAGATGTGTTTGATTGAAAGATAAATACTACAAGTAAGTAAACACACAAACACATCAAATCAAGAGTACATCAAGCAATAGTCTAAACATTAAGCACACACGTACTAAGCATAAGCTTTTCCGCAACTAGGATGTTTAGACTAAGTGATGTACACTTGACCATAATCTAAACACGAAGCACACACGTACTAAGCCTTAGCTTTTCCGCAACTTAGATGATTAGATTTTGAGATGCACACAACACACAACATATAAATACATCTATAATAGTAAAGACATAAATGTAAAGGAAAGTACCGACACGATGATTTATAGTGGTTCGGTCACGAAGCTCCTCTTCGCCCTACTCCACTCCTCGAGTACACCTTACTCGAGAGTTACTTCACTAGTCAACAAAATTCCTTTCAAGGCGGAGAAAACCATACACGTCGCTTGCACATTTCCGACACTAAGCTAGATGTCGAGTCCTAATCTTAGGTAGGACCAATCTACACAACGTTTCCCACTTCACCATTTAACGACACAAGGCTAGATGTCGAGTTCTAATCGAAAGCTAGAACCAATCTCACGACTCTTCACTTTGAAGCTAAGTGAGAACTTCACACAACACAACTACTAATCACTTTAAAGTTTAGTGAGAACTCACAAGACACAACCACATCACTTTATAGTTTAGTGAGAACTACCTAGACACAACCACATCACTTTAGACTTTAGTAAGAACTACCAAGACACAACCTAATCTACCCACTAGTTATGTTTTATGGCCCAACATAACAAACCTTGTGTTTTATGGCCTAAACACATAAACCATATAGATCTAAGCACACAACACTTAGATCTATAACTCTAACACTATATCCAAGTACTAAAAAGACTTGGATCTACACAACTAACACCTAATCTAAGGATACCCATCACTTAGATATTCTACCCTTACAAACACATCCAAGTGTACCCAACACTTGGATCTTCTACATATACATAGTAGGAAGACTAAAAACATAACTTAGATCTATAGAAGGAAAGATCTTCATCATGTAGTGAACCCAACACATCATGGTAATGATAGTGTTCTTCTCTTTGCACTTGAGAGGATGAGGAGATTGAAGATTGAATCACATCTTAAACAAGATTAATAAAAACTAACTAATCAAGGATCTAAGATGGTTTTTGAAAGGAACTGTGCAAAAAGGGTTAAAGTAAAATCAAGAAATGATCCACTATTTATAGGGCAACATTGCAACGGTCAAAAACACCCGCGGTTCCTTATCTCTACCCGCGGTCCCTTATCAATAAGGAACCGCGGGTTCCTTTAAGGAACCTCCGCGTCGGAGTCTGTGCAAATTTGTCCTTTAGTGGGCATATGCCATCTGGGGTAGTTTATACCCTCAAAGGATATTCCTTTAGCATATGGAATATGCCAAATTCAAATTTCCATTTTCTTTTTAATAAAACATTTTCTTAAAAATAAAGTTAATTAAAATCTTTTGTCACATTTGATTAAAATGTGAGTTTTAAGAAAATATTAATCCTTGGTCACTTAGTTAGGTTAATGACATGTTTATACATACCTTGAGTGATTCATGCCGAATGCGGTCTTGGAGGTGTCGAGAGAAGTATACAAATGTATTCTTGAGTGATTACGAGTACCTTAACATTTTACATAATGTATTGCGAATTATACGTTTGTCATCAACAAAACACAAAGAGATTATATCAACAAAGCATCGTAATGTTTGCACTAACAATCTCCCCCTTTTTGATGATGACAAACAAGTAAACTGCAACACATATTAAAATGCATAAGTTACTCGTTTGCACTTGCTTCTCCCCCTCTTGTCGAATAAAAAAGGTAGTCAACGTCTTGAAGAAGAGAAGAATCAATTTCGAGAGAGCACACGTCCAAAGTGATAGTCATCTATAGCACGTCATTTAAAGAAGAGAAGAATTGAAGTCACGAGAGCTTGCATCCGAAAGGTAGTCTTCATGTTGTAGAAGAGGAGGATCGACTTCGAGAGAACATGCATCCAAAAATCTAATCATCCATTGTGGTTGTCGTTTGAGAATCGAGAATCCAAACCATAAACCGATCATACAAAAATATTTAGCTTGCGTCATCCTAGTGAAGTCTTCAATCATCATAGGTTAACTAACTCCATGCATAATAAAATGCTTATCTTCAAGATCCCAAAAATCATTACTTGCAAGATATTCGATGAATGATCGCAAATGTAATAACTTGAACTCTTTCAAATGCTCCCCCTTGATATGAGCTCCCCCTTGCTTGAGGTACCAACAAAGCAAGAATAGTGACGAGCTACAAAAATGGGTTAGAAGTGTCCTACAAAACAAGGTTAGTAGACAAGAGCATGTATAAAAAGAGCATATATTTTCGAGAGGACATACTCCGCTTTAATATCTTGGCAAAAATACCAAACTAAAGAGAGTATTACATGGACAATAAAAAATTCACATAGTCGAAAAGAGAGGAAGAATGACTATGATGAAAGGGAAAAAGAGGATGATAAACAAGTCGTTTGCACGAACAATGACAAGCAAAGAAGTGTGCACGCGATGCTATCAATTCAAAATAAATAAAGGAGAGGATCGTGACATGATCAGTTCACAATTGTTGGAATAGAGATAGAAAAGAAACATCCATACCAATTGTAATGATAATATGTCAAGGGTAAAAAGCTTAGAATTTTTGGAATCACCCAAGAAAATTCAAGATTTAACCATCAACTCTCAAAAAAACAAGGAGAGGATTTTGAGGAAATCAATTCAAAATTGTTGGAATAGAGGTAGAAAAGAAACATCCAAGAATTTGAAGATATCATGTCAAGGGGTGAAAAAAAACTTTGAATTGATGGAATCACCCATACCAATTGTAAATTTTAACCGCAATCAACTCTCAAAAAGAGGAACAAAAATATCTCAACCTAGAGACATTTTTGACCAAAAAAAATAAAGGAAAACCAAAAGCGGATAAATCGACGCTTTAAGAAAAATCGGGATATAGGACATTATAGGCAAAAATGCGTATGAATGTCGACACCTAATGGTGTTTAGCATACGATAAACTACATGCTCAAATTTTCGTAGCTCTTCTGAATCATTATGGATGTTCAAAGAACAATTACATGATGAGGAAAGGGTAAGGCTCGACTCAACTTAGTTTAGAAAGACTAGAAGAAAGAGACTCGACTTAGAAGAGCATGATTAAGATGAATTGAGAGATACTCAACAAGGATGTTAAGGAAAACTTCAAGAAACTCAAAAGAGAAAAAGACCAAAACGAACAAAGGGACTCAATGGCCGCGGTTCGTTAAATAGGTCCGTGGTTCATTATCAATAATGAGACCCAAGGTTATTTGAGGAACCGTGGACATTGGGTGTCCAAAACCGATTATCGACTCAAAGGAAAATCACTTGGTCAAACAATTTAACATAAGATGCTAAATGGATTGAAAGTCAATGCTTCGGATATGAATTTTAACAATTGCAATTGCAAGTTAAAATTACTTGAATATTTCAAAAAGAAATATTTAAGTTATCAATCTTACTAGGAGAGGAATTAGATTAAAATCTAACTTTCCTTGACAACCGAGTGAGAAAATAAAGAAGAAAAGAAAGATCACGAGAATAACGAGATCCAAGACCCAAAGATAAAACATGTTTCAAAAAACATGAAAGAGAAAAACAAGACAATAAAGATCATACAAAGATGTATGAAACACAAGCCTAAAACTTAAGCATAATTTTAATCCTAGTTACACTAGAAAACTAAGATTTACTTAAATTAGATGTCTTAGCAATAAGCAATCCACATGCTTAAATGAAAGACAAGGGTGGTGGCGGAATTTGGTGGGGGTGAAAGGTGAAGTCACCAAGGGTTCAACAAAGTCATTTACAATGGGAATGCTTTGGATGGGTAGTCACATCCAAGAGAGTACTAGGAGTGAAGGGTGAGGTTAGCTCATTCATTCTAGATTGGAATGAAGAGGAGGTAGAACCATATAAATGGTTGGTACCATGGGTTGAGGTAGTCTTGTATGGTGCAAGAGGTGGTGAGGGTGATGAAGAGATGAGAATTGGAACAATCTCATTCTTGGGTGTGTGAAAGGGTGAAGAGTTAAGTTTGGGTAACTTAATCTTAATTTTGAGGTGCCTCTTTGAAGAGGAGGTTTTAGATGAATTGGAGGTTCTTGTAGAAACCATGGTAGTAATGGTTGGTTTAAGGGGTAAGGATGAAAGGTTTGAGGTGTGAAGAACATGGCTAACAAGGTGGGTTTAAAAGGGTGAGGGGATGATCCAAACTAGTAATGGGTTAAAAAAAGGGAAAGCCCAAGATATTTTGGGAGTGATCAAAGGTTTGAAAAAAGATTCCAAAGGGTGTTGGAACAATTGGGAAGTTTCAGAAAACCCGATTTTGAGAGCTTCTGTCCGCGGTTCTTTATCTCCACCGGCGGTTCCATATTGATATGGAGCCGCGGCCTATTTAAAGAACCGCCTACAGAGGCTTGGTTTAGGTGGTGAATGGAGGATTTTCCAATTAAGCAAATCCTAATGTTCTAGTCTAACTTATCATAAAGTCATGCTTAAGAGCAATAAAAACTAGAACACACACAATGGAAAGACACATAGGTTCAATTAGCACGGAAGAGGAAAGCTAAGAAAAACCTAATGGCTACAAAAGAAAAAGACTCCTAATGACATACAAAGTTCATCAAAGTAAACTATCATTAGTCATATATAGGAAAAGCCATTTAGCCAATTTAGAGAATGAGTATGAGACTATCACTAGAGGTGCTCAATTAAGGCTAAACACGACCATTTTTACGAGTTATACACCAACTCAACTTCCCACATGGAAGTAATTCAACCATTAGGTCAAATTAAGATCCTAGTGCATAAATTCTCTAGTAGTCATTCTCAAGTTAGACAAAATGTAATTCCAACATTTGCCTAATAAAGTTTAGCAAGGATGAAACTTGCATGGCGACACAATGCATGACCTAATGAGGGTAAAGAATGCACCATTGCATATCTTGTCAAACAAGTCTAGTTAAGGTTAATTACCTTAATAGAACTTGAGGCCAATAACATTGAAGTGTATAAACAAAGTTTACTCAAACCAAAGGAACACTCTTGATTGGTCTTTCGGAAATTACACATTTATAAATTGCATAGCATTGTAAATTACTTGAGTATTTCGGATGAAACATCCAAGTTATCAAACCGTCTCTATTGTGCATTATAAGTAATTATTAAACAAAATATGTCTAAAAATTTGAACAAGTAGATTCAATATAACATCATCAACACAAGTGTGAGTTATGATCTGATGTATATTATTAATAAACCACATTCATGTCTACACAAAAAAACATGTCATTAGATTCGATAATGATACCAATCATAGTTTGAATAATGCATTGATATTTAATCGAAATCTTTCTTGATTCCCACAAACACTCTTTTAAGAGAAAATAGCTAAGATTTTCAAAGGGTGTTTCATGTTTTATAGTGAGACATTTGTCTACTTGAACTAATAACACAATGATCGGGTAAGACGACCTAAATCAATAGATTTGACAAGCTGCCAAAGCCTTCAAACCTAAAAGTGTTAAAGAACATCCCGAGGAGTACAAGATGTTTATGTAACATTTGTAAATTAAGAGATGTTAATCCTATATGCAATGCACACATAATGTTGCAACTAAAATGCAAGAAATCTAGCATACATCCTAATTAGGAAAAACTAGATACTAACAAATACAAACAAGGCACAAGAGACTAGACATATAAGCAATACTACTACAAGTAGCAAGGAACACTTAATAGTGTCTACACATAATAATAACACACAAAGAAACACACACAAACAATTAGCTTAACACATAAAAGCATTCGTCCATGTTTTGAGTGTTAGATACACCAAAGTATTCATAGCTTGATTTTATTTGAAAATAGTCTTTGACCCATTTAAAAATTAATTAAGTTTAACACTTTGTAAATATATCAATTTTCAAAGATATATCACCAGGAGATGTCCAACTTAATAAAAATAGTAAAACACAAGTTTTATGACAAAACGACGCTCAATACTTTGGACAAAGTATGGAACTTAGAAACCATCCAAATTTTAAAGATTGACTAAAGGTTTGGAAGCATTTTTAATTGAAAGAAAATTCAATTACGTTCGAAATGACGGGTGGCACGACTTCTACGGACTTACGGTTGATTTTATATGATTTTTCAAAGTTTTCAAAAATCTGAGTCAGACTGACTGCGGTTCCTTATTGATAAGGATCCGCGGGGAACAATAAAGAACCGCGGTCAGAGGACAAAAAATGAGTTTTTGACCAAAATCATTTAGAAACAATTTGGAAGGACTTAAGACTCTAAAAAATCATTTTAGACACTCAGAACTCATATATTAGAGTTAATTATGACACAAAAAAAATTTATACTTCCAAACAAGAAAAGATTTAATTCAAGCTATTATACAAAGTTTATTTAACACCAAAACTTGTACAAATGAAACAACAAAACACATTTCATAAGTAATCACTCTTCATGAATAATTTGATACAAAGATCGTCTCTATTTTTAAAAACCGTTTTCATTTTAAAAACCATTTGTTTTGAAAAAGAGAGCAAAGATCGATCCAAGCTTTAAAGTACAATATACTTCAAAGATCTTGAATAACCTCGCTCTGATACCAATTGTAGAAACTAGAAGGGGGGTTGAATAGTTTCTAGTTAGTTTTCAAAACATTTCGGCTTAATCCATTGTGTGCGGTTCCTTATGTGTACCCGCGGTTCTTTATCAATAAAGAACCGCCGGTCCATTTAGAGAACCGCCGACAGTGAACTTAACCTTTTGTTACATGTTAAACTTTCACAATCCTTTGTATCAAATTCTCGATCAAGCTTGACTAGATATGAGATGTGTTTGATTGAAAGATAAATACTACAAGTAAAACACACAAACGCATCAAATCAAGAGTACATCAAGCAATAGTCTAAACACTAAGCACACACGTACTAAGCATAAGCTTTGCCGCAACTAGGATGTTTAGACTAAGTGATGTACACTTGACCATAATCTAAACACGAAGCACACACGTACTAAGCCTTAGCTTTTCCGCAACTTAGATGTTTAGATTATGAGATGCACACAACACACAACATATAAATACATCTATAATAGTAAAGACATAAATGTAAAGGAAAGTACCGACACGATGATTTGTAGTGGTTCGGTCACGAAGCTCCTCTTCGCCCTATTCCACTCCTCGAGTATACCTTACTCGAGAGTTACTTCACTAGTCAACAAAACTCCTTTCAAGGCGGAGAAAACCATACACGTCGCTTACACATTTCCGACACTAAGCTAGATGTCGAGTCCTAATCTTAGGTAGGACCAATCTACACAACGTTTCCCACTTCACCATTTAACGACACAAGGCTAGATGTCGAGTTCTAATCGAAAGCTAGAACCAATCTTCACGACTCTTCACTTTGAAGCTAAGTGATAACTTCACACAACACAACTACTAATCACTTTAAAGTTTAGTGAGAACTCACAAGACACAAACACATCACTTTATAGTTTAGTGAGAACTACCTAGACACAACCACATCACTTTAGACTTTAGTGAGAACTACCAAGACACAACCTAATCTACCCACTAGTTATGTTTTATGGCCCAACATAACAAACCTTGTGTTTTATGGCCTAAACACATAAACCATATAGATCTAAGCACACAACACTTAGATCTATAACTCTAACACTATATCCAAGTACTAACAAGATTTGGATCTACACAACTAACACCTAATCTAAGGATACCCATCACTTAGATATTCTACCCTTACAAACACATCCAAGTGTACCCAACACTTAGATCTTCTATATATACATAGTAGGAAGACTAAAAACATAACTTAGATCTATAGAAGGAAAGATCTTCATCATGTAGTGAACCCAACACATCATGGTAATGATAGTGTTCTTCTCTTTGCACTTGAGAGGATGAGGAGATTGAAGATTGAATCACATCTTAAACAAGATTAATCTAAACTAACTACTCAAGGATCTAAGATGGTTTTTGAAAGGAACTGTGCAAAAAGGGTTAAAAGAAAATCTGGAAATGATCCACTATTTATAGGGCAACACTGCAATGGTCAAAAACACCCGCGGTTCCTTATCTCTACCCGCGGTACCTTATCAATAAGGAACCGCGGGTTCCTTTAAGGAACCTCCGCGTCGGAGTCCGTGCAAATTTGTCCTTTAGTGGGGATATGCCATCTGGGGTAGTTTATACCCTCAAAGGATATTCTTTAGCATATGGAATATGCCAAATTCAAATTTCCATTTTCTTTTTAATAAAACATTTTCTTAAAAATAAAGTTAATTAAAATCTTTTGTCACATTTGATTAAAATCTGAGTTTTAAGAAAATATTAATCCTTGATCACTTAGTTAGGTTAATGACATGTTTGTACATACCTTGAGTGATTCATGCCGAATGCGGTCTTGGAGGTGTCGAGAGAAGTATACAAAGGTATTCTTGAGTGATTACGAGTACCTTAACATTTTACATAATGTATTGCGAATTATACGTTTGTCATCAACAAAACACAAAGAGATTATATCGACAAAGCATCGTAATGTTTGCACTAACAAATTTGATAAGTTTTATACGTTATAAAACTATATACATAAGTTTTACGTCTTTTCGGCTAAAACCGAAAGATTAACGTTTTCGTCAAATAAAACTTAGACGGTCGGACCCTTCTAATGTAAACTTTTTATAAGTCATATACTGATGTATAACTACATATGAAAAGTAAAAACCGATAAAACCCGAGCTTTATAACTTATGGACATTAACGTGCCAAAATAGCCTTATTGGACTATTAACCCGACAAGTTTGGCTAAACACTAATGGACTTACTCATTGGGCTTAACCCACTTGGGCCCAAAATGTGAGTATAGGCATGATAATAAAAGTATAAATGAACTAATATAGAGTTGAACTCTTAATGGGCTTTAATGGGCTTATTGGGCCTCAATATGGAATTAGATTAAAACTAGTGTAACTAGTCAAAAATTTGACTAACACATAACACTATAATGTTGAATGAAGATATAAAATCCCACTTGGTCATCATCATACTTATAATATCATCATATATATACATAGCCATTGTTTTTTTAAAGTCATTGGACAAGAGTCTAAGACGAGTATTATTTGTCTAGGTTTCCGTGATTGAAGCACGCACTGTACATCCAAATCGCTGATAACCGCCTTTCCCAATCAACATGAGTTCATAGCCTCGCACTCTTTTAAATGTTTTTATGAAATGTTTTATAAACCCGCGAGGGAGATAACATGTTAGTTTTAATAAAATAGGACACCAGTTGTCCCGATTGTTTGCTTATTGATTTGGACCCAAATGATTATATGACCCGATGAATGATTATATGACCCGACGAATGAAATAGAATGGATTATTATTAGTTAGGTTACGTCACTAAAAGTCCCATTAGCATGAATTGTGAACTACCGGGATTTGGTAGATGCTTATGCATATAATAGTACTATTTTGGGAAGATCACCCCAGTTCGCACCTTGACGGTTGATGCCCGTCGTGCCACATTGATTGGTAAGCAAATTTATGTATGAGAAGATTTATATAAGCGTGATTATTGTGACGACACGCTGTTTTAGATGGGCAAATGAATTTCGGGCTAGCTACCCGTGGTTTGTTATAGTAAGGTATCAATGTCATGCGTCTTATAATAATCCAATAACGAAAATACTGCTATACGCATTGAATTACAATATATTGCCTAACTAGCAATACAGGGTCTTGCTATTGATATTATGTTCGTGTTTTGGTTTTACACAACCATATTCATATAACGATTTTTATTTAACTCTATACAACGTTATAAAACGTATTGTATGATGTATTTACGACATTGGTTCGCATAATAGTTTTGAAGGCAAAAGCCTATAGTATGACTTACAACAAAGATTTGTATAAAATGTTTTTGGCTTATTTTATGGCCTACAACAAAGAATTGTACAAAATGATTTTCGGGAATAGTTTTATACCGATGATATATTAATGGATTTCATTAAACTCTATGAATTCACTCAGCGTTTTCGCTGACCTTTTCTTATAACATGTTTTATCTCAGGTACTTGAAGGTAATTCTCGGGAAGACGACAAGAATTTATGGCCCGCACTTAAATAACAATTTCCATTCAAATGCTTTGTAAAATTGTATGAAATACTATGACTTGGGACCTATGTAAATTCGATATTCGTGAATGAAAAATGCTTTATTATTAAACGACGCAATTTTAAGCGTTGTCTATGATTTGAGTAATGTGATATCCCGTAACACCAATGACTCTTCCGCTAAACTAAAGTATGAATATTTGAGAGTGTTATAGTTTGGTACCAGAGCTCTCGTTATACAGAACGAAAGATTTTTAAAACCAAGGTTTTGAATAAAACATTTCAAAATCTTTTAACTATAAATATTTTTAAATAAATATTTTGAGTAAAATGTTTAAAAATCTTTTGACTATAACGGTGCCGAAGAATTCCCGAGTTACCGACAAGGCCAGACTGAGAAGTGTTATTTTAATATATATATATATATAACTTGGATTATATATAAATATATATATATATATATATATATATATATATATATATATAAATAATATATATATATATATATATATATATATATATATATATATATATATATATATATGTTCTAATTTGATTACATGATTGTTTGATGATTATTTTAATATTTATATGAGGTATTTATATGACGTAGATTGTCACAAGAAACCCTAACTCCCCTAGCAAATGAATCGAAGCTATTCCCATAGGAATTCTAGCTATTCTAGATCTAAACCAAGTTGTGGATATTTATGATCCCAACAAAATAGTTGATATTCATAGAAATGTTGGTATTAGTTGATTATGATATTAAAGAAGAACTGGGGAGATTAAATCTGATGTCGATGTCATGACGAACTTTCCTTATAGAGTGGAGTTTGGTAAAACCTTACCACCTGGAAAGGTGTCATCTGATTCGGTGTCACCTAATTCCTAAATTTGAAATCGAAAGGGTAAAAGTTGCACTTTAGGCTGTCATTGGAGCCTTTACCCAAAAGCCTCGTGCCACTAGTACCTTTCCGAGAAGTCTAATTGAATGTATGAGTCATTTCATACTAGTGACTCATTCGATAACTAGCGTTGAAAGAGCTATAGATTTGGAAATCCAGTGTTGTTCATATCGAACTTTTATTGCCCTTTCAAGGTCTAAGAATAATGTTGAAAGTATTGGAGAATGAGGTAGGATATCGCATTGAGTATGATTTGGTTGAAACTTGAATGAAGTAAAAAGTTAACTTGTATGGAATAAGAGATTGTTAAGAGAAAGTCGTTAAGTCCTGTGATTGAATTATAAGGTATTAAATGATTGTTGGTTCATGTTAAAGGTTGTTCCTAGGCCATTGTCCAATGACGAGGATGCCCAGTGTCCAATAAATAAAATTGAAGAAATCTTCTTCTGAATTGGGACCGATGGATCTTTCGGGACATGTTGAACACCTAATGACTAATGTTAGAGATTTTACTAGTTGAAAAATTCATTTCTCGGTATCTTCTCGATATGATTTCCGGTTCAAAATGCGACTCAATTGTTTATGGTGAAAAAGAATATTTTTGGTTGTAGTAAAATTAAATGTGCAAAGACGTAAATGAAAATGACGTTAATTTAAATCTAACTCTAATTTAAAAATAAATGGCAAGTAATTAAAAGCGTGACGAAAATTAAAAGGCACTAAGAGTAAATAACGCAGACTTGAAACTATCTAAGGCAAACTTAAAACGCAACTAATACTTAAAACTAAGGCAAGGCTAAAATAAATCTAAGGCAAGTAAACTTAAAGTGCGACTAAGGAAAAAGGCGGGAAAAATAAAGCTTGAAAATTAAAAACTGAAAGTTAAAAACTGAAACTAAAAATAACCTGAAAACAGCTCATCCGGAATAATCCTTCGTTCAGAATAAATCACTCGTCCGGAATGTCACCTTCGTTCAGAATGATTTCTTCTTCACTCGGAATATTTACCAAAAACACTCATTCGGAATAATTTGAACAAAACCTTCATCCAGAATAAATCCTTTATCCGGAATATGTCACTTATCCGGAATAAAGTCTTGACTCGGAATATTTCCTTGATTCGGAATATATTCCGAATGAACCCTCTTGATTCGGAACAATAAATGTTCCGAATGAACACTCCTTGATTCGGAACAATAAATGTTCCGAATGAACTCCACTGATCCGGAATAAAAACTTGATTCGGAATATATTCCGAATGAACTCACTTTCCTTGATTCGGAAAATGTTCCTAATGAACAAATCCTTGATCCGGAAGAAATTGATTCGGAATAATTCACAACAAAACCTTTATTCGGAATATTCCGAATGAACCAAACTGATTCGGAATAATAAATGTTCCGAATGAACACTTTGATCCAGGATATGTCACTTATTCGGAATGTTTGCTTTGTTTGGAACAATCACTACACCACCTTGATTCGGAACAACTTGTTATAAACCCTTGATCCGGAATAAACCTTTGATTCGGAATGTACCTGGGAAAACAACAGACAGCGAAGAACACGTAATAAACAAATAACACGAATCTAAACAAATTAATCAAAATCAAACCAAAAGATTAAGCAATACTAATCAATAAACATCTACTAATCATAAACAAGCAATCCAAATCAACAAAACTAACAATAGTAACCACAATAATCAAAACCCACTTAATTAAATCAATAAAAATCAAGAACATAAACATAAACAATAAAGCATGAAGATTAAGATCAAACAAGAAAGGTAGATAGGAGATCAAACAATAAAAGTAAAGATTGACAATAATTAAAAGGAAACTTACTTGAAATTAAATGTATTTAAGGTGCAAGACCATTAATTAAATGACATGTAATTAAATGTGCAAAAATTAAAGTGGAAGAGCATAGTTTGTCAAACTAGCCAACAAAATGAAATGTAAATCCTAATGTTCTATTTATTGGGGAGGATTAGGAGGTGCTTAGGAAGCTTCCTCCCCTCTTTCTTCTTTCTTTAATTGCGTCATTAAGTCCTTAATCTTCTTAATCTTTTGACTTTAATGACTTTGTCTCGCGATTTCTTCAAACTCGTCTTGTAATTTTTCATTAAATTAGACTTGAGTTCTTCAACTTTTAGTAAACTTCCGTCTTTTGACTTTTTCTTCAATAAATCTTCAGAATTGGTCTTGGACTTCCGTTCTTTTTGCACTCTTGATTTCTTGACTTCGTCTTTCGTCTTTTTTCTATAAAAGCCCGTGAATGCCCGTGTTTTCTCCACTTTTCACCTTTTCATCCTAAATCACAACAAAAACACAAACCACGCATAATTCTGACATAAATGACATAAAATACACGTTTTGGTTCGGTTATTATTGTAATTAAGTGGTAAAAATGATGGGTGTTTACACACCTATCAAATCCCCTACACTTGACCATTGCAATGTCCTCATGCAATGTGTTAGTTACAAAGCACGATTACATTTTCCATCATAATCAATCCATATTGGCCTTTATTAAAGAGATAGAAAATAATAAACATTCAAAGTAAAGAAATCAAAAACATACCTTCGGGTTTTGAAAATGTCATGAATGATCATCATCCTCAAGTTTTCACTTTCTCCAAACCAAGCTTAAAAACGAGATCATTGTTATTATAAGTTAGCAAACTAACATGAACTCATGTGGGCCAATTATTCACACCTATCAAATCCCCTACACTTGACCATTGCAATGTCCTCATGCAATGTGTTAGTTACAAAGCACGATTACATTTTCCATCATAATCAATCCATATTGGCCTTTATTAAAGAGATAGAAAATTATAAACATTCAAAGTAAAGAAATCAAAAACATACCTTCGGGTTTTGAAAATGTCATGAATGATCATCATCCTCAAGTTTTCACTTTCTCCAAGCCAAGCTTAAAAACGAGATCATTGTTATTATAAGTTAGCAAACTAACATGAACTCATGTGGGCCAATTATTCACTTAGACTCCCTTATTCCTAGGTGTATCTCTTATATTTTATTGTTGTCTTGAATGATCACGAGGATGCATTGTTGACTTATTTCGATAGTTTATTAGGCTGAAAATAAAGTGGGACGATTTAATCATTAGTTAGCTAAAGGACAAAATCTTTTAAAACTGCTTCTCGGGACCTCATAAAGTTCATATCTTGGCATAACTCGCTTCACGATTTGAGACCTTTCTCGGACCGATATTTGGCAGCGACTTCATTCTTCAAATCTTGAGAGACGTTCATGAAATAATGGTCTTCTCTTCATAATAGGAATTTCTTCACTTGAAGTTTTGAGAGATTCTTCATATTGGGACCACGACTTCTTCATTTTTCTTCAATCTTTATTTTGGACTTTGATATACAACGATCCGCCTCCTTTTTGGACTTGGATCTATTTATCCTCATACCTTGTTAGGGCCTTTTTGGATAGACTTCTCCATGATCTTTTTGGGGAGTACTTGCTTTTCGTCGTGTGTCTCGATCCTTCATATTGATTTTAGATAAATGATTCTTCACATCACTTTTGGATCTTTAGCAACAAAATGTAGACCTCATGCCTTGTTAGGACCTTTTTGGACTCGCCAATCTTCGCATCCCGCTTCAATAAGTTATGCCTTGGCTATGAACTCTAATCCATACCGAGCTACTTTTAAACGATCTTGGGCTAGAAGCTAAGTAACTTTTCAAATCGTACAACCTTATTTGTTGCAGATAAATTTATTAACAAGCGATGGGAGAATAGGCTCATAATTAACTCACATAAATTCACGAAAGAATACCAAACTTATAATAGACTCTATCATCTCTCGTTCTCCACAATTTAAAATCTCAAGGAATGAGACTCGTGGATGCTTAGCCTATTAAATCAAAGTTTTGGGTTTTCGAGTCGCCTATAGGATCTTGCAAACTCTTAGACTTTTTCAAGCTTAAAGAAATCGCATTTTAAAGTTCCCTTGATAAACGACTTTCTAGGATCAATTATAGGAACTTGCGAAAAGTTCTTGTTCTTAACCCGTGAGAGTTAAGACTTTCGTGTTTTATAGCTCCCTATATAAAAGCCTAGCAAAACTTGACTTAAACACGTTAAGGATACTAGCTAGAGCAAACTTAGATAAGTAAACTCGGGTTGAGTCAAAAGATTCACAACGTTTGAAAATTAAAACCACTTTATTCAAAATTTATTCTAATAAGGAAAGAAAATAACTATACAAAGGTAAAAACTAATAGGCCAAAATAGATCAAAAATTTTGAAAAATGTCGAAAAATTGATTTCCGGTTAAAATGAGGACAAATACAAGGAAAAGACCACTTAACTTCGATAGAAGTCCCCCTACACTTAATATAAACATTGTCCTCAATGTTTAAGCATGTGGGAGTAAACTCCCCTACACTTAGGACATTGTGCACTTTGTTTAAATCTTGCTAAGGAAAAGACAACTAAAGCGATTCCTATTTTAATATTGGAAAATATAAAATAGTGAATCGAAAAGAGTTTAGGATAGAACCGGGAAGATGGGAACACGGAATCACGGGTCGTCAAAAATCATCAAGAGTGTGTCTTTGAAGCTCTAATCCCTGCACATGATAAGAAAGAGAACAAGAAACACCACGGGGCTCCCCCTACACTTTTGGTGAAAACAGGGAAAGATAGATAGATAATTGGGTTGCCTACCAAAAAGCGCTTGTTTTTGTTAACCGAGTCACGAGCCTGACTTGTCCCCGAATTAAATGGTCCATGGGGAAGCCTCGAATGTAATACCGAGATCAAAGACCTTGTCCTCGTTCCCGGAAGAATATAATAAAGGGGAGGCAGGAGGATAAGTCTTGAATGGTAGGAAGGTCCTTTCAACATACGAGAAGTATGTGAAATCTTGATCCACGGGAGGTGGGGTGGGTATAGGAATCACATTGTCATCATCTAAAGACAATGGATGCTGACCAATTGGCAAAGCCGTAAGGTTATCAATCATAGAATGGTCATTGTCACCTCCTGGGTCAAAGCACTCATCCTCATTTCTCGGAGAGTGAAATCGATACATCACCCGCTTGGGCGTGCATTCAGTAGGATGAGGGGGCAATATAGTATGAGAAGTAAGAGAAGAATTACCTTCCATCTGTGTCACCTGTCTAGTAGAGTCAAATCTCTCCACCTCTGCTATAGAAGGGGGTATGGCTAACAAAGTATGCTCATCAATAGTAGGAGAATCAGAGCTATCAATGTCCTCAATCCCTTCGTCAAAGAGAGGATTCACCTCACTAGATATGTAAGCGTCATCAAAATCAAATAAAGGGTTCGAATAAATCTTGAAAGTTTCCTTCGGAACGTCTTCATCGGATAGTGACTCGTCATCACTAGAAGTAAAATCATCATCTTGATCAAAAAGAGGATTAGAGAAAGCCAAAGAATCCTCTCCCAAAGTGTTGGTGGAAGGGACATCATCAGAAGAAAGTGCATCATACTCATCGTCACTGTCGGATGTCAACTCAGATTCACTTGGAATTGGGACAAGGTTATCAGCACTAGACTTTATGAATTCGTCGGATTCCTTTGCAGGAATTGTGCTAAGATCATCATCCCCTAGGATGGGTGAATCCTTAGGCTCCAGAGCCGGCAAGTCGGGCGAAGGAATAGAATTCTCATCGTTCCAAGAAATAGGACTCTCATCGTCATCACTATCATAATAATATAGAGGCACAAGAGGAGGAGTATAAGCATTAAGGTTAGATACCTGCTCTTGTTGCTGATCCGCTTGACATTTCTCCATGATCTTGTTGCAAGCTTCTTGAACTTTTTTAAAGTTGTCAAAAAGTGTGGCCATTTGCTCAGGAGGAAGTGACAAAAGGGTTGATGATTGATGGTGTGACGTGGGGGCTCAAAGTTATACACACTGGGATGATAGCACGGAACTTTCTCAAAGACCTTCGACGGATCACAAGAAGAAGCATCGTGAGGGCCCCCCACAAATATAGCACCACGGGTATGGAGAAAAACCCGGTGCATCTTGAGGATAAGGATTGTCATATACGGGAGAGGGTGAGAAAGTATTGTAAGAGGAGAAGTATGAATTTGTTGAATTACAAAATGGACAAAATCCAAATTGTGTATCGTCGATATTAAAACCACACCGCTCACAAGTACACCATTGACATGTTTGAAAACCATGCCATGGTCTCCCACACCGTACGCAAGACGAATCCATGAAGAATTACAAATAAGAGGGGTAAAGAAAAGAATTAAACATAATAGAGGATAAAGAGGAATATTTTTGGTGCAAAACTTTGAAAAAGAAATGCTTTTTATGATTTTTCAAATGTTTTTGGGATTTTTTGAAAAATTTTTACACGAAAAATAACTTTCACGAGTGAACGGATCCCAAAAAGCAACGCGTCTCTCACGGAAAACCGTTAATCTTTACGAAAAGAGCCGGCAGCGGCGCCATTTTAATGTTAGAGATTTTACTAGTTGAAAAATTCGTTTCTCGGTATCTTCTCGAATTGATTTCCGGTTCAAAATGCGACTCAGTTATTTATGGTGAAAAAGAATATTTTTGGTTGTAGTAAAATTAAATGTGCAAAGACGTAAATGAAAATGACGTTAATTTAAATCTAATTCTAATTTAAAAATAAATAGCAAGTAATTAAAAGCATGACGAAAATTAAAAGGCACTAAGAGTATATAACGCAAACTTAAAACTATCTAAGGCAAACTTAAAACGCAACTAAAACTTAAAACTAAGGCAAGGCTAAAATAAATCTAAGGCAAGTAAACTTAAAGTGCGACTAAGGAAAAAGGCGGGAAAAATAAAGCTTGAAAATTAAAAACAGAAAGTTAAAAACTGAAACTAAAAATAACCTGAAAACAGCTCATCCGGAATAATCCTTCGTTCGGAATAAATCACTCGTCCGGAATGTCACCTTCGTTCAGAATAATTTCTTCTTCACTCGGAATATTTACCAAAAACACTCATTCGGAATAATTTGAACAAAACCTTCATCTAGAATAATTCCTTTATCCGGAATATGTCACTTATCCGGAATAAAGTCTTGACTCGGAATATTGCCTTGATTCGGAATATATTCCGAATGAACCCTCTTGATTCGGAGCAATAAATGTTCCGAATGAACACTCCTTGATTCGAAACAATAAATGTTCCGAATGAACTCCACTGATCCGGAATAAAAACTTGATTCGGAATATATTCCGAATGAACTCACTTCCTTGATTCGGAAAATGTTCCGAATAAACAAATCCTTGATCCGGAAGAAATTGATTCGGAATAATTCACAACAAAACCTTTATTCGGAATATTCTGAATGAACCAAACTGATTCGGAATAATAAATGTTCCGAATGAACACTTTGATCCAGGATATGTCACTTATCCGGAATGTTTGCTTTGTTCGGAACAATCACTACACCACCTTGATGCGGAACAACTTGTTATAAACCCTTGATCCGGAATAAACCTTTGATTCGGAATGTACCTGGGAAAACAACAGACAGCGAAGAACACGCAAGAAACAAATAACACGAATCTAAACAAATTAATCAAAATCAAACCAAACGATTAAGCAATACTAATCAATAAACATCTACTAATCATAAACAAGCAATCCAAATCAACAAAACTAACAATACTAACCACAATAATCAAAACCCACTTAATTAAATCAATAAAAATCAAGAACATAAACATAAACAATAAAGCATGAAGATTAAGATCAAACAAGAAAGGTAGATAGGAGATCAAACAATAAAAGTAAAGATTGACAATAATTAAAAGGAAACTTACTTGAAATTAAATGTATTTAAGGTGCAAGACAATTAATTAAATGACATGTAATTAAATGTGCAAAAATTAAAGTGGAAGAGCATAGTTTGTCAAACTAGCCAACAAAATGAAATATAAATCCTAATGTTCTATTTATAGGGGAGAATTAGGAGGTGCTTAGGAAGCTTCCTCCCCTCTTTCTTCTTTCTTTAATTACGTCATTAAGTCCTTAATCTTCTTAATCTTTTGACTTTAATGACTTTGTCTCGGGATTTCTTCAAACTCGTCTTGTAATTCTTCAATAAATTAGACTCGAGTTCTTCGGCTTTTAGTAAACTTCCGTCTTTTGACTTTTTCTTTGATAAATCTTCAGAATTGGTCTTGGTCTTCCGTTCTTTTTGCACTCTTGATTTCTTGACTTCTTCTTTCGTCTTTTTCTTCGATAAAAGCCCGTGAATGCCCGTGTTTTCTCCACTTTTCACCTTTTCGTCCTAGATCACAACAAAAACACAAACCACGCATAATTCTGACATAAATGACATAAAATACACGTTTTGGTTCGGTTATTATTGTAATTAAGTGGTAAAAAGGATGGGTGTTTACACACCTATCAATGACCCTTGTAGATTAGTATTCATTATGGTATCTTTTAAAAATCCCTAACTTAACTGAGACATCAGTTGGTAGGATGAGTTCTTGAAATTGTATGACATAGTGACACATAATGTGTTACGGTACAATTTTGACTTGTTTGTGATTAATGAAAAGACTACCATTGATTGCTAAATCCTACATGTATCAATGATTACCTATCTTTTATTATTTAATCTTAATGATCGCATTAGTGATGCAACCATTGAACAAGTACTCATCCTGAATTGAGTTACGTTGTGGATTATTCTTTTTGAGTGCCATCGAGGTCATGAACCTCATGATTAATTGGCTAAGCTCATTTCCTATGATATTGTAGTTAGTTCTTGGTGAACAACTTTTCATCACTCCTTTGCAGATCACTAATTGTTTTTATAAGATAAACAATATCCCTTGAGAAAAATTGAATTTACATCACCGTAAGGAGTATTTAAAGTGAGATTTATAAATAATCGTTATCGAAAAGAAGTTGTTTATGAAATACCTTGGAAAACTTAATTGTTTTCATAACAAATAACATCTATGTAAATTCATTTAGAATTAAGCCTGAAAATATTTTTATTTTAAACATAATGACAAAGTTTTGACGAACTGAGTATTGCATCGTTAAACCTAAAATTGTATATAGTTGTGTGCCTACATACAATTTGGAATGGACCATGCAAGGCTGACTAGTCGTCACCATGAAAGTGTTAATAAACACTACATTTTCTTTGAAGTTGTGAAAGATTAAACTTTTTGAGATCTGCAAGAAGTACAAAAATAGGGACATATTATTAGAGACACCTACATATGTACCCGTACCATATATTCTTTTGAGTCGAATTTACTCATCCGTGGATAATGTCTTATTTGACAATTGACAACCCTTTATTGTCCAATTCTCTCGTGGTGAGATTCTTTAGAAAGGTTTCTAATTATCGAGTATTAATACCCGACTGGGTGTATCGATGTTCCTATCATTTCTTTTGATTAGATTTCATTTGAATGACCTGGGTAACGATCCGAGGAGTTTTTGAATGCGTACTCAAATTATGAAAACATGTGATATATTCATATTCGTTAGTGTTTTCGTGTTTATTTGATTTGAAATTCTTTCGCGTAAATTATGCGTTGACCTTACTCTTGTAGTGTTAACAATGTATCCGTATATCCTTGAATTTGTGAAGGATTATGAATTATTATTAGTCTTTTGAAAATTTCTCATCTTATCAACGGTAATGAAACTAGAAAGTTGATAGTGCCGCAAAATGGATTGATTGATTATGACACGACGACATTGTCTTAATTGATGGAACCCGTGTAGAATTCCCCTAAAAGATAAGATGTTGATTATCAAAAGTGATCTAAATAATTCTTGAAGGATGACCATATCCTGCATTTAGATTTGAAATTATACCATGAATGGTTGTGAACTAGTCATAGATCTTGTAATCTAGAAAGAAATTAAAGTAAATTCATTAAAAGATGTTTCTGTTATCTGAAACTTTAGGAGGTATTGTTGATGAATTACCTAGACTTTCGCCATTAAGGCAAGTTGAGTTTGGTGTTGATTATATTCCTGGTACTGCACCTGTGGCGTATGCACTGTACGTCAGCACCATTTGAATTAAAAGAATTACCGTGCAACTAAGAGAGTTATCGGGGAAAGCTTTTATTCTACCAAGCTCGTCATTATGAAGAGCTATGGTGTTATCATTCCTTATGTTTATTGATCACCGTGAACTAAGTAAATTGACGAACGAAATCGATATCCATTACTCAGGATGAAATATTTGTTTGATCATTTACAAGGTTCTAGCGTATATTCAAGATATTTGATCCACGGCATGGTTATCATCAACTTTTTTTCCGCAAAGAAGATTATCTATTCCAATCACTAAATCCAGAACTCGTAATGAACATTATGAGTTTCATGTTATGTCGTTTGGATTGACCAATGCACATGTAGCATCCATAAAAATGGTGAATCACGTGTGTAGGCGGTAATTTGATAAATTCATGCTTGTGATCATTAAGGACCATTTGTTTGTTTCTAAGAATAAGAAGGAGTTAATAATCATTTATAGACTGCCCTGTGTTGGCCGAATAATGAAAATATGTACCTTGAATAATTAACATATGATTTAAGGCTTAATTCTATAGATTATTTGACCACGTGATTAATGATAGTAAAATCTATATTAACTTTTCAAAGATTAGAGCCATTAAGGCTTTGGGTTATACCAAAAAGAAAGTGCAAAAAAAAAATGTTTTGACAAATATTTTATCAAAGGATTTTTAAGGAATCATTCTCTTATACCCAAATCATTTAACTAAACTCCTTTAGGGATAAATGTTTGTGTATACCTCAAGACAACCTAAGAGGGATTAAGGAAACCATTTAAACCATGACTTAGAATTTGAAACGACAATTTTTGCTTTTCAACTAAGAAAATTTAGACCAAAGTATAAACAAAGATTTTTCAAACATTACGGATCTTATTAATTACTTTCGATAAATCAACTAAAATCTTGGTAATTAAATTCAAATTTATTTTGAACCTTTTTCTATAATTGGACGAACTGAGGAATTTAAAAATTTTGACGTTGACGTTTCATAAAAATTAAATATTTATTATTTGATTACTTATAATAATAATCGACGCTTTAAACGTCGGATTGGGCGAAACCAATAAAGATAATAGTTGAGACGAAACAAAAACTTAAAAAATATGAAGAAAGAATTTCTGAGTGAATTGTGGTCATGATAATTATTTCACCAGGAAAGGTGAATGTAGATGCTGACACATAATATAGAAAGGATAAATAATTAATTAGGATGTGTTCCTTAGTAATGGCTGTGCAAAATAAATTGCCGAGCAATTTAAAATATAGTCGATGCTTGTAAAAAGGATAATATAGATAATAAAAAAGGGGTTCGCGGCTAATGTGAGCCATTAGAAATGAGAGCCGATGGCGTTAAATGTTTAAAAAGGGCACTTGTGGTTGCCTAAATATGGAGATTTTGAGATTTAGTCATGTTGGAATCTCATAAGATTAAGTATTCTATTCATGCCATTTCTGATTTAATGTATCTTTATTTGAGGAAGTTGTACTAATGGCAAATTATGAAGGCAGACATCGCCTCATACATTAGTAAACATCTAACTATTGCAAAGGTTATCATCTGAATTTGATTCGATTTTGGTCATCGTCGACAGACTGACCAAATCTACTAATATCAGTCCCGTTAATAATAGATTCTTGATGAAGAAATTGACTCTTTGTATTTAAAGGAGTTGTGTAAACATAGTGTACCTGTATCGATCATCTCTATCAAGATCCTCGCTTCGCATCGAATTTCTAGAGATTTCCTCAGAAATCATTGGGAACGAACCTTGATGAGAGTACTGTTTACCACCCCAATTGAAGGGACGAGGTAAAGTAATGATACAAAACACTAGAAGTGTTGTTTTATACTTGAATAATTGACCTTTTGTAATAAACCATATGATAGTTTTCCTTTGGAGAGATTATCATTGATAATTATCGTATTAGG
The DNA here is from genome assembly GCA_025667525.1 of Glebionis coronaria. NCBI lineage: Eukaryota > Viridiplantae > Streptophyta > Magnoliopsida > Asterales > Asteraceae > Glebionis > Glebionis coronaria. The sequence continues at coordinate 1,538,489 of JANFOE010000213.1, forward strand.
ATCGAGATCGAATCTTGTAAGGATCTAAATATTAGAGCATCTGTAAGCAGGAGTTGGGATGAAGACACCCGACATACATCCATTGTGAGTTGAACATGTCTTTTAGGTTTAAGGTTGCCTATGATGACAAACCTAACCTTACAAAATACCCGACCCATGAAACCTGAAATGATTGTTGAAATTAGGATCTGATTATTGATTGCTAGTAATGGGCAGGAGGTTATGTGGATATGAAATGTAGATCTTGAAGTGCAGGATGGGTAGCGAAGTTATGCCAAAAATTTTCACCTTGGAAAATGAATTGATGATCTGAAAGATCATGGGAAATAAGTCCCCGTTGTATGGGACCATTGAGATAATGTAAAAAAAAGGTTGGTTTGAAAGGCATATAAGCTGGATCTACCCTACGACTTCAAGGGCTGCGTGAATTATGTTTTGTATATAGAACTTGATAAACATCTATCAAGTGAGAATCTGATTACTTCTTGATGAAGTTTAGATCGGCGAAAAGTTGCATTCATTAAAAACCCGTGAACATAATGGATAGAGAAAGTAAGCCAACTTAAGCCTGATCGTATTCCCGTAGTTATGTTTGATGAAACTCGCGTATTGTAATAATTACACTTGTGAGAAAGGACCGAATGTGGAGGAAATACCCACATGGCTCTAACTCTATAAGAAGCGAGTAGTAAGATAAATTGATCTTTGAGGACAAAGATCCTGCTTAGGGGTAAATGCTGTGACAATCCGTCAATTTATGATTGATATTTTATTCTCAAGTATTATTTAAAAACATTATTTTAATGTTATAATATGAACTCACTCATTTTTGGGAAGAAATTTGGGTTTACTTCTTGAAGTAGCATCGACTACGTCTAAACCGGAGGACTCTACGTTACGTGCTTACGTTTACATACGCCGTTTTTGGTGACAGTCCGACATTTCTAGAAAATAAATTTATTCGTGAATACTATTTTAGAATTTAAATTTGTGTTGGTTCATAAACTCACCAATTTACGAGAAGAGATTAGGACTTACGTGCATAATTTAACGTCCTTTACGACTAAACCGGAAACCCTAGGATTACGTATTTACGTTTTTGAACTCCGTTTTTGATGAGACAATTTTTATTAGAATCGTTTTGTGCTGTTGATTCATAATTTATAAAAACGTTTTTCGTAAAACGACCCGAGGGCACGCAAATCGAGGAAACTAGAATCGAGGAATACCTGTAAATTAATGGGGATGAGACAAGATAACTCTTGCCCCACCCCATACATGTGGCGTCTAACACTTCACCAACACACTTGGTGTGTGTCAAATTCTAGTAAGCAACTAGGACACTTGTCCTAAGTTAGCTTACAAACTACTTAACCATAACAAAACAACTAACTTGAAACTACCCTCTAAGTTTTCAACATGCAAACCAACAAAACTCTTTCTCTTTATCCCCTTTTGGCCGTCCACTATAGCACCACTACACCACCACCATCAAAAATCTAGCCATAAACCAAGGCTATAATCAACATATGTTGAAGCCTAGTTGAAAAGATGAAGCTTGGAGGTGGTTATAACAACTAAAAATAAGTTTTTTTGGAGTTCCTAGGCTGATTTTCATGAAGATATTCATCCATTTGAAAGACCTAAGAAGTTCATTTTCCAAGTTGAAGGTTTGGTAACAAGGAACCAAGCCTTGTTCATCAAAAACCTCATCTTTACATCACTATTGGTGTTATAGAGATTGTTTCTTCCTACCTCTTGTTATTTTGAATATGTAATATTGTATTTTCTTAATTTATGTATATGTATATGATGATGAATGATGACCAAAAATATTATCTGGGGATTTGGTGTTGATAGATTTGATTAAAAAGATTAAAATCTATTTGAAAGGATGTTAAAATCATGGCTAAAAATGTAGGCTGTATAAAACAGTAAAGAACTATATGATAACTTGTTAAAGTGGCTTGGATAATTTAATATACAGTAAGGTATGTGACTTGTACATATGTGAGAGTTGGCCACTCAATGGAATCCATAAAATGAGTGAGATATGATCAAAACAATACTGGAGTTCAAATCTGTATAGTCTATTTTGGACGAACTGTTAGAGACATTTAGATGTTGATTGAGAAGTAGCTAAATGTGAGTTAATTGTAGCGCATATTATTTATTTTGTGCTGCCCAAAAATGAGCTTCTATCTCCTTGTAGAATTCAAGATATGGTAAAAATGGTGAAACTGAAATTCATAATAAGATTTGTAAAATAAAAGTATATATTATAAAATTAGCACTCAAGTAAAACTAATATAAAATATATACCTAAAACCCAATAACTTATATATTACTTATAAATAAGTATATACTTTGATAAGTAAATGGGACATTTTATAAAAATGGCAATTTGATAAGTTTTATAAGTTATAAAACTGTATACATAAGTTTTACGTCTTTTCGGCTAAAACCAAAAGATTAACGTTTACGTCAAATAAAACTTAGACGGTCGGACCCGTATAATGTAAAATTTTTATAAGTCATATACATATGTATAAGTACATATGACAAGTAAAAACCGATAAAACCCGAGCTTTTAACTTATGGACATTAACGGGCCAAAATAGCCTTATTGGACTATTAACCCGACAAGTTTGGCTAAACACTAATGGACTTACTCATTGGGCTTAACCCACTTGGTCCCAAAATGTGAGTATAGGCATGATAATAAAGTATAAATGGACTAATATAAAGAGTTGAACTCTTAATGGGTTTTAATGGGCTTATTGGGCCTCAATATGGAATTGGATTGAAACTAGTGTAACTAGTCAAAAATTTGACTAACACATAACACTATAATGTTGAATGAAGATATAAAATCCCACTTGATCATCATCATACTTATAATATCATCATATATATACATAGCCATTGATTTTATAAAGTCATTGGACAAGAGTCTAAGACGAGTATTATTTGTCTAGGTTTCCGTGATTGAAGTACGTACCGTACATCCAAATCGCCGATAACCGCCTTTTCCAATCAACGTGAGTTCATAGCCTCGCACTCTTTTAAATGTTTTTATGAAATGTTTTATAAACCCGCGAGGGAGATAACATGTTAGTTTTAATAAAATAGGACACTAGTTGTCCCGATTGTTTGCTTATTGATTTGGACCCGAATGATTCTATGACCCGATGAATGATTATATGACCCAAGGAATGAAATGAAATGGATTATTATTAGTTAGGTTACGTCACTAAACCTCCTATTATCATGAATTGTGAACTACTGGGATTTGGTAGACGCATATGCATATAATAGTACTATTTGGGGAAGATCACCCCAGTTCGCGCCTTGACGATTGATCCCCGTCGTGCCACATTGATTGGTAAGCAAATTTATGTATGAGAAGATTTATATAAGCGTGATTATTGTGACGACACGCTGTTTTAGATGGGCAAATGAATTTCGGGTTAGCTACCCGTGGTTTATTATAGTAAGGTAGCAATGTCATGCGGCTTATAATAATCTAATAACGAAAATACTGCTATACGCATTGAATTACAATATATTGCCTGACTAGCAATACGGGGTCTTGTTATTGTATGTTCGTGTTTTGGTTTTACACAACCATATTCATATAACGGTTTTTATTTAACTCTATAAAACGTTATAAAACGTATTGTATGATGTATTTACGACATTGGTTCATATGATGGTTTTAAAGGCAAAAGCCTATAGTATGATTTACAACAAATATTTGTATAAAATGTTTTGGGCTTATTTTATGGCCTGCAACAAAGAATTGTACAAAATGATTTTCGGTAATAATTTTATACCGATGATATATTAATGGATTTCATTAAACTCTATGAATTCACTCGGCGTTTTCGCTGACCTTTTCTTTTAACATTTTTTATCTCATGTACTTGAAGGTAATTCTCGGGAAGACGACAAGAATTTATGGCCCGCACTTAAATAACAATTTCCATTCAAATGCTTTGTAAAATTGTATGAAATACTATGACTTGGGACCTATGTAAATTTGATATTCACGAATGTAAAATGCTTTATTATTAAACGACGCGATTTTAAGCGTTGTCTGTGATTTGAGTAATGTGCTATCCCGTAACACCAATGACTCTTCCGCTGAACTAAAGTATGAATATTTGGGGGTGTTACATTTTGAATTCCAAGTGATGCCTTTTGAGTTAACGGATGCGCCTGTAGTGTTTATGGATCTTATGAATCGAGTGTGCAAGTCGTATTTGGATAAGTTTGTCATTGTATTCATTGATGATATTATTATTTACTCCAAGAGCAAAGAAGAACATGAGAAGCACTTGAGGACGATATTGGAGCTGCTGAAGAAAGAGAAGTTGTACGCAAAATTCTCCAAGTGTGAATTTTTGTTGGAATCTGTACAATTTCTTGGGCATGTGATTGACAACAAAGGAGTTCGTGTAGATCATGCCAAGGTGGAGGCAATTAAATAATGGTCGGCACCAACAACACCAACTGAAGTTCGACAATTTCTTGGTTTAGCTGGTTATTATCGGAGATTCATCGAAGGGTTTTCGTTGATTGCAAAGCCGTTGACCAAGCTTACTGAGAAGAATCGGGTGTTTGAATGGGGAAATGATGAAGAAATCGCTTTCAAAACACTTAAGGACAAATTGTGTTATGCTCCGATTTTGTCATTGCCGGAAGGAATCGAAGACTTCATGGTTTATTGTGACGTGTCTCATAAGGGTTATGGAGCTGTTTTGATGCAGCGTGAGAAGGTGATCGCTTACGCGTCGAGGCAATTGAGGAAGCATGAGGAAAACTACACTACACATGATTTGGAACTAGGAGCTGTAGTTTTTGCGTTGAAGTTGTGGAGACACTACTTGTATGGGACTAAGTGTGTTGTATTCACTGGCCACAAGAGTTTACAGCACATATTGGACCAGAAGGAGTTGAATATGAGACAAAGACGATGGGTGGAGCTACAGAGTGACTATGACTGCTAGATTCGCTACCATCCTGGCAAGGCGAACGTTGTAGCGGATGCACTTAGTAGGAAGGATAGGGAGAAACCTTTGAGAGTTAGAGCATTAGTGATGACTGAGGGTGTTGATTTGATCGGAACGATATTGAAGGCTCAAGAGAAGGGATTGATGAAAGAAAATGTTGGCGCCGAGAATCTGGGAAGACTACAGAAACCTCTTTTTGTGGTAAAGTCAGATGGGCTGAGATATTTTGAAAATCGGATTTGGTTACCGCTATGTCCATCCGAGGAAGGAACGCCTAGAGTACGAGATTTGGTTATGAATGAGTCTCAAAAGTCGAAGTACTCGATACATCCTGGAGCGGATAAGATGTATCACGATCTGAAGAAAGTCTACTGGTGGCCGAATATGAAGGCTGAGATTGCTCATTACGTCAGTAAGTGTTTAACTTGCGCGAAGGTTAAAGCTGAACATAAGAGACCGTCTGGGTTGTTGGTACAACCTGAGATCCCAGAATGGAAATGGGAAAAGATCGTTATGGATTTCGTGACGGGCTTACCAAGGACTCCTAGTGGTTGTGATATAATTTAGGTGATCGTGGATAGATTGACGAAATCTGCTCACTTTATACCTATGAAGAAGACGGATAGCATGGAGAAACTTGCTAGTGTGTACGTGAAGGAAATTGTTTGTTGACATGGAGTACCTTTATCGATCATTTTGAATCGCGACAGCAGATTTACTTCGGAATTTTGGAAATCTCTTCAACGTGCGATGCGCACCGAATTGAGTTTGAGCACGACATATCATCCTGAAACTGATGGCCAAAGCGAACGAACCATTCAGACGTTGGAGGACATGCTCCGAGCATGCGTGATTGATTTCGGAGGAAGCTGGGAACGCCACTTACCTTTAGTGGAGTTTTCGTATAATAACAGTTATCATGCGAGCATTAAGGCTGCACCATTTGAAGCGTTGTATGGAAGGAAGTGTAGATCTCCTGTGTGTGTTGGAGCGAAGTGGGAGAGAGTCAGTTGACTGGGCCCGAAATGGTTTTGGAGACGATAGAGAACATTGTGCAAATCAAGAACCGTTTACTTGTTGCGAGAAGCCGACAGAAGAGTTACGCCGATAATTGGAGGAAACCGTTGGAATTTGAGGTCGGAGACATGGTCATGCTTAAGGTGTCACCATGGAAGGGTGTGATACGTTTTGGGAAGAAAGGAAAGCTGATTCCAATGTATATTGGACGGTTCAAGATTGTTAGACGAATTGGACCTGTAGCTTATAAGTTGGAATTGCCGAATGAGTTTAGTGCTATTGACGACACGTTTTACGTATCGAATTTGAAGAAAAGTTTGGCGGATAAGGAATTGGTGATTCCTTTGGACGAGATTCAGCTTGACGATAAAATGCATTTTGTGGAGGAACCAGTGGAGATTATGGACCGAGAGGTTAAGAGATTGAAGCACAGTTGAATTCCCATTGTGAAGGTCTGATGGAATTCTAGACGTTGACCGGAATACACTTGGGAACGTGAGGACTTCTTCAAGGAGAGATATCCTCATCTGTTCTAGCGGCACGAAATGTGAGTATAAGAAGAGGCGAGAGCCGGGACGTCGCTCTCTTTAAGGAGGGGTGGATGTGATACCCAGAACCCGAGGTCATTTATTTTAACCTAAATTACGAATATTTTTGAAATTTTTAAGAAATTTCGTTTATTATATATTTGACTGTTTAAGTTGAAACCGATGTTTAAGGTCGTAATATTAACGATTGACGATTTAAGAAAGACGACGACGACTACGATCCTGACGGATGCCCAATTTTTATGTTTTATTATCGTTTTGTCGATATTTGAATTTTCGAGAATTTTATTTTTAGGTTCGTGTTAAGCCGAGCCGGGTGTGTTTTATCTCGTACCGGGTGCGTTTAAATTGCTTTAAAAGTATTTTCGAGTGTTCGGGGCGACCCCCGACTCCCGCAAATTTTCGAAATCAACTAGTAAGTCGTTTCCCGCTACTAAGTTGTATCGTTTAAAAATGAGGCCAAAAGAATAACAAAATTGCAAGAAAGGTTCTTATGATTTTATAAAAAGAAAGAGAGAGAGAGAGAGAGAGAATTCATTTCATTTTCATTTCAAATTTTTTTCTTCCTTCTCTCTTTTCTCTCTTAGGCCACCGACTATATCAAACCACCACCACCACCACATGAATTTTTTTTGTGTTTTTGAAGAAACAAATCAAAGACCAATCCTCAAAAACCCTTTGTAAGTATTTTTGAACAATCAAATCCAACATGCATTCATACATTTTTTTTTAAAATCAAAGATTTTTCAAAAACATGTTTTGATTTAATTAAACCAATTGCATGTTCAATTTATAGGTTAGTAATGGATAATCATCCACAAAACCAACCAAAATCAATTTGGTTGGGGTGTTTTGAACATCAACACCCCACGGCCAAATGGGGGTGTTTGGTTTTTCATGGTGGTTGATGAATTGTGTTGTGGGTTTGTGTTTAGAGTTGTGTTTTTGATGTTTTTAAATAGGATAAACATAATGCATGTGTGATTTAGGATTTTGGTTTTCATGAAGATTTGATTTTCTTAGTAGTATATACTGATTAGGGTGTTTAGGAATGATTATAAGTGGTTAGGTTAGGTCTAGATGATGTTAGAACGGATTGGAAACAAGTGTTGGGTTGATTTTGAGGAAGGAAATTTTTGGCAGATTGTTTAGGCATGTTTTCGTGGGTTTAATTTTGTAAACAGGTCAAGAGGTTAGGATATAGTTGTAGAGCATTGTCTTAGCTTCGATTTGGTATAAGAAAGAGCTTACGACTCCTAACGAGTCAAAAGTTATGCTATTTTGAAAGTTCGTGTACCGGGAGATGAGAATCAACATAATCCGAAATTATGTTTGGTTTTAGGTCAAATCCCGGGGACCATAGATAGAGTCATATAAATAATTGAAAGTTGTTCTTTGGTTCCAAACCTGCATTTTGAGTCTATTTTTAGACTTAAGGGTCAAATTAGCTAATGGTACATTTTAAACAAGTCAAACAAGTCTTACATGGTAAAAGTGCAAAATCAGTCTGAAAAGTTTACGTCTAGTAATGTAATGAGTAATGGGTCTTAAAAGTGAAAAATTTTTATGGGATTTAAAATGGGTTTTCTACAGAATATAAGGGATTTTTACAAATTTTCTCGTGATTATAGTAACGCTTAAGTGTTAGAAAACAGCCCGTACTTTTGATAAGTACCGACAAAGTTATAAAATGGGAAACATTTCTAATTACATAGATAGATAGTATGAGTTTAGTAATGATCACATGTATGATTTTTGGCGTGAGTTTTTATAAGTATTAGGTGTTTTTATATACGCGTGTTTAGTACAATAATGTACACGGAGTATTGACTCGGTTTTCGTATTTTGATTCCTAGGTCACGTGTTAGATTTTTCGAGGCAACCAAATCGTCGGTGATATTTTCATTACGTCTTTGCAAGAACCACTACTACTACGCAAGGTGAGTTTATAGCCTTGCTTCTTACACTCTTAAATGGTTTCACCCGCGAGGGGGATGCATGTTATTTTAAATGAAATGAACATAAGTCATGAATGATTGTTGGACCCGAAAGTTGCCTAAATTGTGTTGAGTACCTAGTTGCATAAGACCCTATATTCATGAACTATTTAATATTGTTTAATCCTTGTGTGGATTGAAAATAGACGCTTATACAATTGATAGTACTATGGGGTTGACGACCCTATCTGAGACGAGAGCTAGTACGTTGAATACCCTCTACGGACGGTTAACTTGTGATAAGAAATAAGGTATAATTGCAACTAATGCCTTTAGAAGGGGAACTGGTTTCATCTTAATCATGCCGGTAAATGTACGCGGGTGATTCAGTTAACGGATTAGTGTCATGTGCTTAAACACAATTATAATAACCTTGAATGATAGATTGTTTGATCGACAATTCTATAAATGATCGTGATTGATTTTATATACTTATGTTCAAAATGAGATTGTAAAACCTATAAATTTCGCTCAACATTATTTGTTGACCCCTTTAAGCATGTGTTCAGGTAATCGATGATATGGTAGCAAGGTGCATGCGAGGATGGAAGTTGTTGTGGCTTGGCGGTTTACTTTGTCTTTCCTCCCTTTTTATAACTTAAAACTTTTTATATTTTGTCATGTGAAACAAGTAATGTACTTTTTGGTTGAGATTCAGTGGGGACCTAAACGCAACTCTGTTTTGGATTATCTTTGGGGTTTGGGAAGCGGTAGACAATGATGTTTTTAACAATGTTTAATTCATGTTTAAATTTCTACGTCTCTTTGAGTCGTTAAAAATAGCTTGTGTGTAATGATAACTCCCTAACACCCAAATGTTGTAGTTCCACTGCGCATAGCATTTGGTGGGGGTGTTAGATAGTGTAGTAAGGATTTCGCAATATCCTAGAGCTTCAAGATCTCGCAATATCCAACAAAGTAAAGATCTCGCAATAATCACGAGAAGACAAATCTCGCAATAATTAGACTTACACTTTTCCGCAATAACCCAATTCAACAAATCTCGCAATAACATGTTATCCGAATATCTCGCAATTTTCAACCAAGAATCTCGCAATAACTCGAATTTTGAAAGATCTCGCAATAACTAGTATAACAGATCTCTTAATACTTTCAAAAGACAAAGATCTCGCAAAAGTCAAACAAGGATCTCGCAATGTTCAAGCAAGACAGATCTCGCAATAACCACTATATTTTCTATAATAACCCTAGATATTGAGAAATGTTTTAAGGAAAGATTTTGCAAAAAATCTGACAGTTTCGCAATAACTAAAGAAAAACGAGATTTTTGCTTAAAAATTAGCGTTTTTTACCAATCTAAAGTACCCAAATCCCTACCACAACTATCTAGGAGATATCTAAATCAAATGGATCAAAATAACATAATAAATTTTTTTGAAACATGGGTAATTTGCTATAAATACACACAAACCAATATATCTAGACCAAGAACAACACACAACACACCTCTATTTCATCACAAGTGAGGTTGATGTTTCTAGTGAGAGAAAGTAAAGAGAGAAAGATGAGAGAAAATGTATAAAATGTATTATCAAAATGAAAACAACCAACACTCCTTTCCGTGAAGGAAAGGGGTTTATATACCCAAGTCCATAAATGGACTTGGGCCTCCGGCCCATGAACATGCTCATGGGTCGGGCGTTCTTAATGTGTTACTAAAACTATACTACGAGCCCTTAACTATATTGTTGGAGTGACCGAGACTTTCTAACTATAAAAACGTATTTCCAACAATCGGCTAAACCGAAACACAAGGGGTGTTTGGTGTATTGTTTTAGCTTAATTATTTTGGGTTATTAAAAATTACTTAGCTTAATTAATTTTTGGTAAAACTAAACATGGCAAAATTAATTTAGCTTAATTAAGAACTTATCTTATTAAATCAATTATATTATTAACCATGGCTTAATTAATTTAATTAATGTTATAATGTAATTATACAATTTATCAAGTTAAGGGTAAAGTATTATTAAAAATAAATTCATGATTATTATTAACTAATAATCAATTAAACCATGCTATATTATTAATTAATACTTATTTATAAGATTATGACATGTTAAAGTATTTATTAAAATAAACTTTACTACTATATCATTTAATAAATCATGACTTATAAATTATGTTCTTTTAAGCTTCGACTTATATTATATGCTTATCAAACATGCTTATTACTATTTTTGGAAACTTACTATTTATGGAAACTTTATACTTTTTGAAACTTTCTATTTTTGGAAACTTACTATTTTGGAAACTTACTATTTTGGAAACTTACTATTTATGGAAACTTACTATTTTTGGGAAGTTACTATATATGGAAACCTGCTATTTTTGGAAAGTTACTATATATAGAAACCTGCTATTTTTAGAAAGGTACTAATTATGGAAACATCAAGTATTTTAACACAAGAAACATGTAATACATTAATCAAGAACACATGAACGTATAATATTAAGAAAGACACGATAAAGCATGAATAAGTAAAAGAATTCAAGAACAAGTAAAACAAGTCAAGAACAAGTAAATTAAACTAAGAACCAGTAATTTATACATGAGCAAACAACTCATACACGTCCTTTATTTGTAGCATTCGTGAAGTCGGAGTAGTACTTTCCGCCTTTCATCTTTCATCGTTCACTGAACATAAGGATATCTCTTTCTATGCATGATCAAGATTCCCCGTTTGCTGCCATCTGTTTTCTCCAGTTTTCATATCATAAAACTTTTCATTGTTTTCCATGTTATCATTTTAAATTGCCTGAGCTATATACAAGCATGACCATGACCACCTAGTTATGGAGGTACCATAACCATGACACTTGAGGCACCGGTGTCATGACTCTTCCGCGACGAGAGTGATTTCTCGTAGCGTCTCTTCAGTACATGGGCCATTATTATGATTATTTTATGACGTATGGGTGCATCCTAGTTACATGTTGCAAGTACAAGGTGATTGTTTGTATGTGCTCTACATCCATCATATTGGAGTTGATCCCTCCACCCACATTAGTATTTATTAGAGGTCACCCCTCTAATAGCATGATAAGGTCACCCCTCTATGTATTCATGCACGTTGATATATGTTAGGACCTATATGAGCTCATTGGCATTTAAATTATATTGCATGCATAAAACCTAAGACTTTTTAGTTATAAATATGTTTTTAAAACATCTTCCAGGTTTTCCAGGACATACACATATTTCACTGCTTTTCATATCTTTACTTATTTTTTAGTTATTCTTATCATGTCATTATATCCCTTCACTGAGCGTATTGCTCAGCCGTATTTTCTTTCCATGTCCCATACGGCAGGTACCCAAGGACAAACTTGAGCATTTGAGAGTACGTGCATAGGATCGAGGCTACCCTAGACTTATTTTTCTTTTGCAATTTAAATACTTATGCTTGGTTGGACAATGTTTAGTCTATTGCTACATTATTTACTTTATGCATGTTTGAGCTTATGTTTGGGGGCCGATGTTTGATTTTGGCTATCCTTTTGGTCATTTATGTTTTTAAGACATATTACCATGTTATGCTTTGATGACACGCCATAGTTATAATATAACGTCCTGTAGTAAACCGAACTTTAAAATCATCATTTAGACTGAGTTTTAATACTATTTTTAATATTTGGATCAATATTTATTAATCGACTTTTATTTGTCATGATTGTTCGAAAAATATTATCAAATTCTTAACTAGCCGGCATGGTTAAGGCTTTAACGTATCAAATATATGTCATTTATTATTTATCAACAAAGTTTATGTCTGTCATCGACCGTGAAATTTTTGTTATGACATATAAATATTTTCTATTGTCGTCATATTAATTTTAAGTTGTTCCTAATTTACATTAAGCCTTTAAGTGTTATTCACTTAAAATTGCGCGCTAGCGTTTATTAAATTATAGCCTTCATTTATTTATAATATCAAAGTTCTCCGAATGTCCAAGTTTTTATTTTATATTGAGCGTCTATTATTCGTATTTTCCGCGTATATATCAAATCGTGTAACCTTTTAAAATATCGGGCTTCGACTATACATGCTTTATCCCAAAATAACATATGATATATAAAAAGATTTATTTGCTTACTCTTGTCGGCGTAACCTCCTTTCACCAAGGACTTATTATTCATACATTTACAACACGTGAAAGCCTTCTTTTGCAAGCTTTGTCCTGTCACACATATGAAGATTTTCAAACTTTCATTTCATTGATTTCATATAAAATTTATCATATCTCTAGACTCTCAATCTATGCGAATGAATCTCACCATATTTATCCTTGTAAGTTCTTGTTTCTATGTATTTTTTTATATAATCATGCATGTAATATTTATAAAGTTATATGTAAGTGTATGTCATGTGTTATTTTGTAAATGATAAGACACTGTTTTAATTTATAATCATGGTACTAGCTAAATCAAGTCGTAGTTCATAGTATGGATTACCGATACCAAAAACGATCTATTTGGTCAAACTCAGTGGGGGTGGGGGGAGTAAGAATATAGGTTTGTATCTCAGTGTTTTATGGTGATTTTCCGGGTCGTCCGTCTCGTCCGTCTCGTGGCGATACCCGATGAATTAGACCGAAACGATAAAAACTTCCGAATATTAACATGCTGTATAAACTGACTGAAAACTCCAAATATTTGTATACTGACCCCTAAATATGTAAAACTAAAATTTGTAGCAAGACATATGTAGAACACACACGAATCAGATAGTTTTCTACGGATAAACGGTTTAGAAATGACGATCAAAGTGGTGAGAATGAGTTCCGCTGCCAAAAACAGCCAACTCTTCTAAATGATAAAATGGGTAAATGAGCTATGATAAATATAAATTAGGGGAAATTTAACTTATAATTAGTAAACTAGATAAGTTAAGAATGAATTTGGTAAAAATAAGTCATCTATGTTAATTACGGTTTAGGAGAAGCGATCTAATCTACGAGGCATGTCGAGAAATTGAAAGAATTGGACTATATTAATTTAGCGTTTAACGTGACGATTTTTATAAAAACCTAAGTGGTATGTCCCACTTGGCGGGAATTGTAGACTCAGTTTTATACTGATTTTTAGAGAACCCAAGACCCGACCAACGTGAGATATTAAGTCGTCAACGTTTGGAGGCGTTTTAGATATCGTAATACATATAAAGTGGATTTGGGCCACAAAAGCCCAACTTATACTTATAATAGTTATTGGTCCATTATTGAACCTGAGATTAATAACCAAACTAGAGTATAATAATGATTTTTAAATGTACTTAAGTTATATAAATGTATAATAGGGTTAAGTCATTAAATATTAAATGGGCCATTAGTGGGCTAGTAATGGGCTTGTTTGTCAAATAATTGGTTAATTCTTTAAAAAAAGAATCTCATTTAATGTTTTATAGGAATTCTATAAAACTTATACAATGTCCAAACCTTCGTAAAAGTATACTACTTACATGATATGATTTTTTGTTTCGAGCCTAAGACGCGTTTCGTCATGATTAGCTCGGTCATATGTCGATCGTTTGGCGTTTCGTTCTCGATCAAAGGGTAATTGTTATCTCGTGAATTCGTGTATCGACTACTTGAAGTTTGTTATTTGATCTACGTGTAATAGATCTGGTGAGTTCATAGCCTCGCTTTTAGCGCTTTATATGTGTTTATAAACCCGCGAGGGGGAATACATGCTCTTGGTAAATAAGCATATGTGTTTATATATAACCTTTTGAAAGGTTACATGTTTGTGAATAAACATTCTTTGTTTGACTATATGCTTTGAACGAATTCATGTTGTTGTAAATGAATGTAAGATGTTTGATTGAATGCTTTTGAAAGATGAGCACAAGCGTTGATTGTATTGATTATGAACCACTATTTGCTAAGTGTTGTATTGCCAAAATTTTGAAAGTCCCTAAAACCCATGAACTGTTAACTACCTATGATGGGTAGGCGCTGGTACAGACAAATGGATCCATTGGGGATTGCCCCCACCTGGGTAGGTCGCACATGTGGGTTGCAGGCTCAGCCAGGTGTGTTGTATGAGAAGTAAGGGGTATCAGGCAAGATACCTGACTAGGGCATTATTTATACTTAAGGATTCAGTGTCATGGCTTAACAAAATAGCGCAGACTTTGGATAGTATATGTCATTCAATATTGACAATGAATCAGATTTTTGTGTTCAAATTATTTATGGTTTATTTAAAACCCATGATTGTTTATTTAAAAACCTCGAATGGTTTATTTTATAAAACGTCTCTTTTGAGTTCGTTTTCTATAACTGTGTTTGATGAACTATGAAGTAGCACCCAAAGTTGAGTATTCGCTGCGTTGTTAAATTGAGGGTACTACAGATTGGTATCAGAGCACTAGTTATAGAGAACTAGGTCGTTTTTCAAAACCTAGACTATAACTACTCTTTCATAAAATTGTTTAGTTGCCTTACGAAGTATCCACGCGCTCATGGCTTCTAGAAACCAATGCTTGGTTTTGATTGTGCGATCCTGTGTGTAATAGGAATTATTGTATGTAAATGTATATACGTACTATGGTTGTTAAAGGCATTGCACACGAAGCAATGGTCCTTGCGTGATTATCGTATATTTCATAATGTGGTGTTGTATAGAATTTAGCCTCACCGCCCAATCACCAATCTCGATAATTAATTTATTATCCGAATATGAGTATGAAACTCGTTTGATACTTTGGGAACGTATATATTGTTTTGTAACTGATCATAAATCGACCAATTTAAGCACGATTCTTGTCGTCGCATCGTGATGTGTCATTTTAGGACATATCCTTTCGGATCGTAATTGATTAATATGATATTCGTATTTCCGTTACTCCTTATGATTTTGAAGAATCATTTCTTCAAGGTGACATCTTCTACGTAATGTAACATTTAATTTAATTGTGTATGATTATGTTTTGTTGGCGAAAAAGAGGATGTCAATATTGGACCTAAATTATGTATATATACCCAAATAAACTATATATAATTTGGGTACAACAAAGATATGTTCATAGTAGTCATTAGTTGAGCAACTCAAAACCTTGTATATAAATGGAATGGGATGGTCCAACTATGTGTCGTTTAAGGTTCTCTTATTGAAATGGATTAGGACATTTGAATAAGAAAGTTTTAAACCACTGGACCTTAGGTTGTTTATGGATTCTTTATTCAGATGGAATGGGACGTTTGAATACAGAAATCATGGAGTAAGTTTGTTGGCACCTTGTACTTGTCGTGGCATGTACTTTGGTTATGATATCATGTTTTGTGACGGTATTACCTGAGTAGGATGACTTATAATCGTCTTGTTGAAATAAATTGGGGCGCCTTTTTATTTGAACAAGAAAGTTATAAGTTCTCGAACCATAAATTTATAATTCTTGTTTACATGGATTGGGACGCCTTTGGATGTAAACAACTATTTATAAACGAGTGGGCTCAAGTATGCCTGACTTGGTTTGTGATTATTTTGTATACTGACGTATTTCCTTTGACGTGTGTTTCGTTGTTACGAAGCGTTCATTATCGTCATCATTATGGTTATTATTGATTATCGTTTATGTACGAGTAAGCCATTAGACTTCTCTCGAGTTATGATTTATTTCTATGGACCATTTCTAATAAGTCCCGACTATCGCGAGCTTGACAATCTAACCGTTAAGAACCTTTATTAAACCCGAGAATAGACGACTCGTTTAATCGACTTCAAGATTCAAGTGTATAATTGTAGGTCGATCAACAATAGAATTATCATCAAAAACTCATTTTAAACGAAAAATTTGAAATTTTGCTTGTTATTATCGATGGTTCATCGAAATTTTTTTCAAACGTAATGAAAATATCTTTTGGGTATGAATTTGTTTGTGAGCACCCTGTAATATCATCTGGGCATGAATCCATGTGTGAGCACCCTTTCATGACGAAAATATTTTTGGATATGCATCCATGGCTATCAGGCCCGTGAACATCAATTAAATTGTAAACTTTCCTTTGACTGGACTTTTCCGAAAATCCTGTCAAATATTCTTATTTTCATGGCTTGGCTATTTAGCAAGCATTAGTTAACTAGATTAAACTGATCGATTTGGCATGGCTTGGATATTTTGCAAGCATGTCGTAATGTGATTATACGTGCTTAGTGATAGCTTTGTGTTTGATTTAGATCGAAGTTCTTTTCAATAAACTAATGTATAACTGGAACGATTTGCGTATCGATGAAATACCTTTTGACAAAATAGGTTTGAATGTTCGAGTTCATGCAACTGGGTGATATCGTTTCAAATAATTCTGTAACATTGTCGAATAATTGTTTTTTATAAGACTCGTGGACAATATATGTTTTGATTTGATCGATGTGATAACCGATAATTATGATTTAATTGTTGGATTGGATATTTTTTCAGATTCGCCCACTCCTTTTGACACGTGACTTGTCATGTGAAATGTTTCGAACATATATAGATCGCCGCATTTTGATTAGCTAGTAATGTACCTTGGATCATTTTCAAAAATTAATGACCTGTTAATTTTTATTTCCAATGGCTTCTCCTTCGAGTTATATATTATTCTTTCCTTATAAGGATTGAAGATACATTCAAGTCGTTCACTTGTGCCGTTACATATACTCATCGTTTTGACTTTTGTTCATCCAACCTTCGTTAGGAACCTCGCTGATGACTTGTCTATTCCTCACCTCTTCGCAATTATATCGAAGACTATGAGACGAATTAAGCGTGGGACGTCGCATCCTAAAGGGGTAGCTAATGTTGTAAAACGAAATTTAAAATCAACATTTAGACTGAGTTCTAATACTATTTCTAATATTCAGATCAATATTTATTAATCGACTTCGACAAATATTATCAAATTCTTGACTAACCGGCATGGTTAAGGCTTTAACGTATCAAATATATGTCATTTATCATTTATCAACAAAGCTTATGTCCGTCATCGACCGTGAAATTTTTGTTATGACATATAAATATTTTCTATTGTCGACATTTTAATTTTAAGTTGTATGAACATTGTTCCTAATTTACATTAAGCCTTTAAGCGTTATTCATTTAATATGGCGCGCTAACGTTTATTAAATTATAGCCTTCATTTATTTATAATATCAAAGTTCTCCGAATGTCCAAGTTTTTATTTTATATTGAGCCTCTATTTTTCGTGTTTTACGTGTATATTTGAAATCGCGTAACTTTTAAAATATTGAGTTTTGACTATACCTACTTTATCCCAAAATAACATATGATAGATAAAAATATTTCTTTGCTTACTCTTGGCGACGTGACCTCCTTTCACCAAGCACGTATTATTAATACATTTACAACACGTGGAAGCCAACTTTTGCAAGCTTTGTCATGTCACACATATGAAGATTTTCAAACTTTCATTTCATTGATTTCATATCAAATTTATCATATCTCTATCTTTGTCTCTCAATCTATGCGAATGAATCTCACCATATTTATCCTTGTATTGTTTATGTGTATTTTTTTATATAATCATGCATGTAATATTTCAAAGTTATATGTAAGTGTATGTCATATATTATTTTGTAAATGATAAGACACTATATTTAATTTATAATCATGGTACTAGCTAAATCAAGTCGTAGGTCATAGTATGGATTACCGATACCAAAAAAGACCTATTTGGTCAAACTCAGTGGGGGGGGGTAAGAATATAGGTTTGTATCTCAGTGTTTTATGGTGATTTTTCGGGTCACCCGTCGCGTGGCGATACCCAATGAATTAGATATGACCTACACGATAAAAAGTGTTGAATTTGAATATGTTGTATAGACGTACTGAAAACTCCAAATATTTGTATACTGACCCCTAAATATGTAAAACTAAAAGTTGTAGCTAAACATATGTAGAACATACACGAATCAGATAATTATTTACGGATAAACGGTTTAGATATGACGACGAAAACGGTGAGAATGAGTTCGGCTGCCAAAAACAGCCAATTCTTCTAAATGATAAAATGGGTAAATGAGCTATGATAAGTATAAATTAGGGGCAATTGAACTATTATAATAAGTAAACTACATAAGTTAAGAATGAATCTGGTAAAAATAATTCATCTATATTATTTACGGTTGAGGAGAAACGATCTAATCTACGAGGCATGTCGAGATATTGTAAGAATTGGACTATATTAAATTAACGTTTAACGTGATGATTTTTATAAAAACCGAAGTGGTATGGCACACTTATCGGGAGTTGTAGACTCAGTTTTATACTGATATTTAAAGAACCCAAGACTCGACCAACGTGAGATACTAAGTCGTCAACGTTTGGAGGCGTTTTAGATACCGCAATACCTATAAAGTGGATTTGGGACACAAAAGCCCAACTTACACTTATAATGGTTATTGGTCCATTATTAGACATGAGATTAATAACCAAACTAGAGTCTAATAATAATTTGGAAATGGACTTAAGTTATATAAATGTATAATGGGCTTAAGTCATTAAATATTAAACGGTCCATTAGTGGGCTAGTAATGGGCTTGTTTGTCAAATAATTGGTTAATTCTTTAAAAATAAAGAATCTCATTTAATGTTTTATAAGAATTCAATAAAACTTATACAATGTCCAAACCTTCCTAAAAGTATACTGTTAATGCAATAATGCCTAAAAACGTTACTTGCATTTTCGGTATCGCTTTGTTTTGATTACGACAATATGTAACAAGCATTTACGAAAACAACGAAAAACGAATTCTTGAGTTCAAGTATTTTTCATTTCAACCATTATCACTTAAGGTATGAACAAACAAGTAATTATCCTATTTAAGTGATCAAGGATTTAATCTTCTCTTAAAACTCACTTTTTATTAAGTATGACAAAGTTTTATTATTAAACTTTATTTTTAAGAAAATGTTTTATTAAATTAATTATTTGAAAATTTGAAATTTGAAAATGGTGTTTTCTATCTTGGTTTAGAATATCCTTTCAGGATATTTTAATCCGCATATTCGAACCAATCCACTAAAAGACAAAAGGGAGCGGACTCTACGCCGATGGTTCCTTAGTGCCTATGGCGGTTCCTTATCGATAAGGAACCACGGGCTTTAATAAGGAACCGCGGGCAGATATAGCCGTTGGATGCTTGTCTTATAAATAGTGAACCATTCTCAAACTTTCAATCCACCTCTTTTGCACATACATTTCCAGATTCTTTCATACTTCTTAAATCACTCAAATCCTTGATCATTTGTTTGATTACTACTTGTTTAGAAGTGAATCTTTCTCCTTTCATCTTTTCCTCTCAAAGTGCAAAGAGAAGAACCATAAATCATTCTTGAAGTGTTGTGTCTACCTCAAAGATCCATTGAAGATCCAAACTTATTCATTCATTATTGTGTCATTGTTATGAAGATCCAAGTATTTTTGTCTATTTAGAAGTTGTGTATGTATTAAGGTTAATACTTAGTCCTTAAAGTATATTGGTGTAGATTGGTCCTAGCTAAGATTAGGGCTCGACTTTTAGCTTAGAGTCGGAAATTGGTTAAGTGACGTTGTGTACGGTTTCTCCACCTTAAGGAGCTTGTTGATTAGTGAACTCTCGAGTAAGGAGTACTCGCGGAGTGGAGTAGGAACGAGGATTGAGCTTCGTTGCCGAACCACTATAAATCCTTGGTGTTTGGTTTGATCTTTTCTTCCCTTATCTCTTTACATTCATTATTCTTTATACTTGTGATTATCAGTTTAGTTGCACTATACATTCATTATTCTTTATACTTATGACTATCAGGTTAGTTGCACTATACCTTGTTCATATTGTGTATAAGAAGGTTTCACATAAATACTCAAGCTTAAGTTTTTGAAAAAGGATTTTTTAAACCAATCTTTAACAAGTAAATTTAAGAAACTATTCAACCCCCCCCCCCTTTCTAGTTTCTACAATTGGTATCAGAGCGTGGTTGCTCAAGACTTTTTAATATATATTGTATTTTAAAACTTGAATCGATCTATGGATTCCAACAAGTATCTAGAAGGGCAATCTATGCAAAGACCACCTCTTTCTGAAACAGATAGTTTTATTTATTGGAAAAATAGGTTTGAGACTTATATGAAATCAAAAGATTTAGATCTTTGACATGTTATTACCAATGGTGATTTTTTACCATTCCAATATAATGAAGTTTCTAAAACTAAAGAGAGTCACTTTTGACAAAGCTAATGATGATACTAAAAGGAAACTTGCTAAAAATAATGAGGCTAAAATGGTGATTTATAATGCTTTACCAAGAAAGAGTACGAAAGGATTTTATGTGTGAAACCACTAAAGACATTTGGAACATACTTTTAGTAACCCACCAAGGTAATAGCCAAGTCAAAGAATGTAAAATCGATCTTCTTGTTCAACAATATGAAAAATTTGTCATCTTAGAAGATGAAACTATTGATAGTGCATTTGCTAGATTTAACACTATTATTACTAGTCTAAAAGCACTTGATGAAGGTTTTTCTAGCAAGAACAATGTTAGAAAGTTTCTTAGGGAGTTGCATCCAAAATGGAGAGCTAAAGTCACGGCGATTGAAGAATCAAAGGATCTCGCCAAATTATCACTCGATGAACTAATTGGTAACTTGAAGGTTCATGAGATGATAATTTTGAAGGACTCAGAAATGGTGAAAACTAAGAGTGAAAGAAAGTCTCTTGCACTCAAAGCCAAGAAGGAAAAAAGTAACCATGAAATCTCCTCAGATAGTGATGATGAGGAATATGCTTGGCGGTTGGAGACTTTAAGAAGTTCTTCAAAAAATGAGGTCAATACGTGAGGCAACCAAACAACAACAAGAAATCCTTCTCCAAAAACCAATTTGCCAAAGATGATAAAGGTGATAGGAATGCTTTAGATGTATTGATCCAAATGATTCATCGGTGATTGTCCTAAGCCTTCACGTGACAAGAACCACACGACGTTTGTTGGAGGTTTATGAAGCGATATCGGTGAAGATGTTGATGACAATCCCAAAGATGAGAAGTGTCTCATGGCTCACACTTCTAAAGAGGTACATTCCAAAACCGAGTATTATAGCAATAATAGTTCTTCTCAAGATGATAGTGAATTAGAAGGTCAATACAATAACTTGCATAAGCTTAGTCTTAAATTCATTGAAAAGAACAAAGTGCTAAAATCAACTAGAACTAAGCTTGAAAACGAGATTAGTGAGCTAAAAGAGAAATTAGCTATGCTTGAGAAAAATAAAGAAGTAGATATAGGATGCTTAAAATGTGAAAAACTTAGACAAGAAAATGAAAACCTTAAGAGCACCTCCATTAGACTTGAAAAGTTCATGAGAGGTACTAATGCTTTTGATGTATGTTAAACAAACAAATTCATTCTAAGGAAAGACTTGGGTTAGGATATAACACTAATGAAGCATCAACTAGTGAACCAAAACAAGTTAGGTTTTCAAAAAAACACTCCCCTGTACGCGGTTCTCAAATATATGGGGTGGTTCCTTATTGCTATGGAACCGCCGATGGAGATAAAGAACCGCGTCGAGAAGAAGATTTTTGTGAAAATCCTGAACTTTCTGAAAAAAGTCAAGTTTAGGTGAAGGACCAAAACATATTCTTATTAACAAGGTCAAAGTACCTATAATTGAAAATTCTACTCTAGATAAATTCTACAAGCCCTTGAGTAAACCTCTAATGGGAACTAGAAACTTATCTAGACAAACATCTACTCCTCCAAGAGTACGAAATGAATCTAAACCTAGAAGTAGAGCACCTACGCCAAAAAGAGATGATCAAGC
The DNA here is from genome assembly GCA_025667525.1 of Glebionis coronaria. Classification (NCBI taxonomy): domain Eukaryota; kingdom Viridiplantae; phylum Streptophyta; class Magnoliopsida; order Asterales; family Asteraceae; genus Glebionis; species Glebionis coronaria. The sequence continues at coordinate 1,560,893 of JANFOE010000213.1, forward strand.
TAAACCACGACCTAGAAGTAAAACTCCAACACCTAGGAGGAATAATAATAATTCTAGATCAAGATCAAAGACACCTAGGAGAAACTATGGACAACAAAATGGCCATACGAATTGGAATAATTTTCAACAACAATACTTTTCCCCATGGGGAATGTCTCCTTCATTCATGCATCCCAACCAAATGCAAGGGATGTTTGGAACTAACAATTTTGGACCCATGAGATATTGGGGACCAAATGTTTGATCTTGTGTGTTGTTACGTAGATATGATTGGGAATCGATCTAGAGCCCGACGAGTGGATTAAGGATAGTGGTTGTTCTAAACACATGACGGGTAATCGAAGTTTGTTCTCGCACTACAAAGCATATGATGGAGGTAACGTTATTCGCAAGTAAACGACGTGGTAATATCATTGGCAAAGGTACGGTCTCTCTTGACTCTATGACTATAGAAAACGTAGAGCACGTAGATAACTTAGTTTTTCACCTTCTAAGTATAGGTCAATTTTGTGACAATAAGTGTAAGGTCATCTTTTCGGAATATGACAGTGAAATCGTAAAAGATGGAAAAGTCATTGGAAAAGGTGTTAGAAAGCATGGGCTTTATGTCATGAAGGTGAATAGGAAGTCAAAGGACAACTTATGTCTAGCGACTTTAGATGATGGTTCTACTCTTTGGCATAGGAGATTAGGTCACGCTAATATACGTTTAATTCAATATTTAGTCTCTAAGGAGTTGGTAAGACATCTCCCCAAGATGAAGTTTGATAGTCACTTTGTGATGCTTGCAAAATTGGGAAGCAAGTTCACTCTAGTCACAAAGCCAAGAATTTGGTTTCGACCTCTCGGTGCTTAGAGCTCCTACATATGGATCTCTTTGGACCTTCCACCATACGGAGTTATGAAGGTAACCTTTATACCCTAGTTATAGTTTACGACTACTCTAGATTCACTTGGACTAGATTTTTGGTGTCTAAGAATGAAGCTTTCGATCACTTCGAAACCTTTAGTCGAAGAATTCAAAATCAACTAGGATGTTCAAATGTCTCTATTAGGACGGACCATGGTAGGAATTTGATAATGAAGTGCAATTCGGTGCCTTTTGTGAAGCTCATGGTATTACCCATTACTTCTCAGCTCCTCGCACTCCACAATCAAATAGGGTAGTTGAAAGGAATAATATGACCATCCAAGAGATGAGTAGGACGATGTTAAATGAGCAATCTTTACCTCAAAAATTTTGGTGCAATGTCGTGGACACATCGACCTAAATTCTAAACCGAATTCTTATTCGACCTTTTCTAGGAATGACCCCCTATGAGATTATTAAAGGTAAGAAGCCCTCATTGGAATACTTTAGGGTGTTTGGAAGCAAGTGCTTCATTCTCAACACCAAAGATTACCTTACAAAGTTTGACCCAAAGTCTTACGAAGGTATCTTTTTAGGTTATTCTCAAACTAGCAAAGCCTACATAGTCCTCAATAGAACCTCGGGTGTAATTAAAGAATCACTTAACGTGACATTTGATGAAACCCCTCCTTCATCTAAGACACCACCTTTGGTAGATGATGACTTAGATGAAATAGACATAGTTAATGCCAAAGATGTTAGAAACATAGGAGTTGAAGACCTTAGTGTTGAAAAAGGAGTAAACATTAAGGAGTCTAAGGATCATGCTCTCGATAACGTCATAGGCAAATTAAATCAAAGGAACCTAAGATCTCAAGTCCAAAATTAAAGTAACTTCTTTTGTTTCGTCTCCTTGATTGAACCAAAGAATGTTAAGGAAGCTATGATGGACGAGAGTTGGGTCATCACTATGCAATAAGAATTGAATCAATTCATTGCTAATGGCGTTTGGGAACTTGTTCCTCCACCTAGAAGTTCCACCATCTTAGGAACCAAATGGGTATATAGGAATAAGTTAGACGAGAATGGTGTTGTGTCTCGTAACAAGGCTAGACTTGTAGCTCAAGGCTATAATCAACAAGAAGGTATTGATTATGACGAGACATATGCACCCGTAGCTATATTAGAATCCATTATAATCCTTTTAGCTTAAACTTGTGCTTTAGACTTTAAGCTTCAACAAATGGATGTTAAGAGTGCATTTCTTAACGGTTTGATCAATGAGGAGGTATATGTGGCTCAACCTCCTGGCTTCATTGATTTTGAGAAACCAAATCATGTTTACAAACTTAAGAAAGCTCTTTATGATCTCAAACAAGCACCCAAATCTTGGTATGATAGACTTAAAGCGTTTCTTGTAAAACATGAGTATACAATGGGGATGGTAGACAATACACTCTTTACAAAGAAGAAAGGTTCTCACCTCATTATCGTACAAATATATGTTGATGAAATTATATTTGGTTCAACTTGTCAATCATTGTGTGATGACTTTGCCAAAATCATGCATAAAAAGTTTGAAATGAGTATGATGGGAGAACTTAACTTCTTTTTAGGACTCCAAATTAAACAAATGGACGATGGTATTTTCTTTAATCAATCCAAGTATGTTAAAGAAATGATAAAGAAATTTGGATTAGAAGACTCTAGACGAATGAAGACCCCTATGGCCTCGGATACTAAACTCACCATAGATGATGATTGTGAGTCGGTAGACAACACCAAATATAGAGGTATGATTGGTAGTTTGTTGTAACTAACGGCAAGTCGACCGGATATCATGTTTATTGTTTGCCTTTGTGCTCGCTTCCAAGAGGCTCCCAAAACCTCTCACCTTGAAGCGGTTAAGCGTATCTTCCAATACATTAAGGGCACTATACATTTAGGATTATGGTATCCTAAAGGGACCGGCGTAGAAACCATTGTCTACGCGGACTCGGATCATGCGGGAGACTATGTGGACCAGAAAAGCACTAGTGGAGTTTGTACCTTCATGGGTTGTTGTTTAACTTCTTAGTTCTCCAAGAAACAAACCGCTCTTGCTATATCCACCACGGAAGCCGAGTATGTGAGTGCCGGTAAAGCTTGTCAACAAGCTCTATGGATGAAGCAAGCGCTTGTTGATTACGGGATTTCTCTTTATGATGTTCCCATCATGTGAGACAACAAGGGTGAAATAGACCTTAGCAAAAATCCCGTGCAACATTCGTGAACTAAGCACATAGAGATTCGCCACCATTTTCTTAGGGATAATGTTCAAAAGGGGAACATTTCGATAGAGAAGGTACCCTCGGTAGAAAACTTAGTCAATATCTTTACTAAGCCACTAAAGAGGGAACCTTTTAATTACTTGCGTCTAGGTCTAGGTTTAATGGAACAGATTCCTTAATTATGCATTCTTATTAATCGAGTCTTTTTTCTCTTTTGAGTCTTTTCTTTCAGTGAGCTTTTGAGTTTAGTAAATTCTTTTTGGAAAACTTCTCTTCCCCTTTTCAAAACTCTCAAAGTTCTTTCGAAAATGGTCGAGAAATGATTTTGCATTGTTAATTCAATCTAAAAACATTTTTCATAGCTTCTTGCTATTCATAATGAGCATACATAATTCATATGTATGGGTCTCTCAAATATAGCAAGAAAAAAGGAAATTATGGAGGATCATTTTGTCATGACCTTGTGTCTAGTTCTACACACCACCTACATCGATTTTATTAAAAATCCATGTATTTTGGTCAAAACCTTATTTGGTGAGCTCTTGTGTGTTTTCTTTGTCTATCTTTGCCTCTAAGCATATCTCCATGATTAGTTAGACTAGAAAAATAGGATTTGCTGAATTGGAAAATCCTCCCTCATCACCAAATTTAACCCACTATGAGCGGTTCTCTATTGTGACCGCGTTTCTCTAGTGATAAGGAACCGTCGGCTTAGATAAGGAACCGCGCCCAGTACTCTCCATTTCGGGTATTCCTAAAACTCTAAATTTGTTCCAACACTTTTTGGAATCTTTGTTTCAACCCTTTGACCACCCCCAAATTATCTTGGGCTTTCTCTGTTTAACCTTAAGCATTTTGCATCCTTTCTCAAATCAAAATGTCTTATTCCCCAAATGAAAGCTTTGATTCTCCTCCTTATCTCCAATTGCTTTCAATCCCAATTCACCCAAGAACACTCAAAATCACATCTCTTCTCCTTCTAAGAATGTTGATTGTAGAACTTCTTATGTTCCACCACTAGCCTTTAGTGTTCTACCTCCTTCACATGATAATGTCATGCATCATGGAACATATTGTCAATGTTGTCAATATCAACATTTTGCTATGGCTCATATCTATGAAGAGTTGAATTACATCAAGAGTCTCTTAGTCAAACCTCCTCTTTACTATAACTATGAGATCTCTACCAAGCCACCACCACCTCCTTCCGCCACTACCTTGTCTTTTTATCTAAGCGTTGGTTGCTTATCTTCAAGACATCTAGTTCAAGCAAATCTTAGGGTTCTAGTTTAACTATGATAAGATTTATGCTTTTTCTTTTGGCTTATGTTTGTTTCTCATACATCTTTGTATGATTTATTTCCTTGTATCTTTTATCATGTTTCCTATTAACATGACTTATCTTGGATCTTTTGTTTCTTCTCTTATTTTTTTGTGACCTTTGCTATATCTTGTTGGGTGTATCTTCTCTACTACTAGCCCTTCTATGTATCGTGTCACCATATATCGATTCCTTGGTGCCCCGAGCAAGGGGAGTAAGCACCAAGGGGGAGCATTTGCAAAGTCCAGTTCTTTTCTTCTTCAAAGACTTTTGCAACCTTTTTGCTTCGACAAAGGGGGAGAAATGATAAACTCGTCTTTGAAAATCTTGTTTTATTAGATGATAGAGTTTATGTATTGTCGGAATCAAAAAGGGGGAGATTGTTAATGCAATGATGCCTAAAAATGTTACTTGCAATTTTCGGTCTCGATTTGTTTTGATTACGACAATATGTAAAAACAAGTATTTACGAAAACAACGAAAAACGAATTCTTGAGTTCAAGTATTTTTAATTTCAACCATTATCACATAAGGTATGAACAAACAACTAATTATCCTATTTAAGTGATCAAGGATTTAATCTTTTCTTAAACTCACTTTTTATTAAGTGTGACAAAGTTTTATTATTTAACTTTCTTTTTAAGAAAATGTTTTATTAAATTAATTATTTGAAAATTTGAAATTTGAAAATGGCATATTCTATCTTGGTTTGGAATATCCTTTTAGGATATTTTAATCACAAGATTCGAACCAATCCACTAAAAAGACAAAAGGGAGCAGACTCTACACCGGCGGTTCCTTAGCGCCTATGGCGGTTCCTTATCGATAAGGAACTGCGGTCTCCAATAAGGAACCGCAGGAAGATATAGTCGTTGGATGTTTGTCTTATAAATAGTGGACCATTCTCAGACTTTCAATCCACCTTCTTTCCACATACATATCCAGATTCTTTCATACTTCTTAAATCACTCAAATCCTTGATCATTTGTTTTATTACTATTTGTTTGAAGTGAATCTTTCTCCTCTCATCTTTTCCTCTCAAAGTACAAAGAGAAGAACATTATCATTCTTGAAGTGTTGTGTCTACCTCAAAGATCCATTGAAGATCCAAACTTATTCATTCATTATTGTGTCATTCTTGTGAAGATCCAAGTAGTTGTGTCTATTTGTAAGTTGTATATGTATTAAGGTTAATACTTAGTCCTTAAAGTATATTGGTGTAGATTGGTCCTAGCTAAGATTAGGGCTCAACTTTTAGGTTAGAGTCGGAAATTTGTTAAGGGACGTTGTGTACGGTTTCTCCACCTTAAGGAGCTTATTGATTAGTGAACTCTCGAGTAAGGAGTACTCGAGGAGTGGAGTAGGAACGAGGAGTGAGCTTCGTTGCCGAACCACTATAAATCCTTGGTGTTTGGTTTGATCTTTCCTTCCCTTATCTCTTTACATTCATTATTCTTTATACTTGTGATTATTAGTTTAGTTTCACTATACATTCATTATTCTTTATACTTGTGATTATTATTTAGTTGCACTATACCTTGTTTATATTGTGTATAAGAAGGTTTCACATAAATACTCAAGCTTAAGTTTTTGAAAAGTATTTTTTAAACCAATCTTTAACAAGTAAATTTAAGAAACTATTCAACCCCCCCCCCCCCCCCTTGTAGTTTCTACATATACTATTTACGTGATATGATTTGTTGTTTCGAGCCTAAGACGTGTCTCGTCATGATTAGGTCTCGATCGGTCATATGTCGATCGTTTGGTGTTTCTTTCTCGATCAAAAGGTAACTGTTATCTCGTGAAGTCGTGTATCGACTACTTGAAGTTTGTTCCTTGATCTACGTGTAATAGCTATATCAGGTGAGTTCATAGCCTCACTTTTACTGCTTTATATGTGTTTATAAACCCGCGAGGGGGAATACATGCTCTTGGTAAATAAGCATATTCGTTTATATATAACCTTTTGAAAGGATACATGTTTGTGAATAAACATTCTTTGTTTGACTATATGCTTTGAACGAATACAAGTTATTTTAAATGAATGTAAGATGTTTGATTGAATGCTTTTGCGAGATGAACACAAGCGTGATTGTATTGATCGTGAACCGCTATTTGCTAAGTGATGTATTGCCAAAATTTGGAAAGTCCGTAAAACCCATGAACCATTAACTATGTAACACTCTCAAATTTCGTATCGGGTTAGCAGAAGGGTCAATAGAGTGTTACCGGATAGCACAATAACTCAAATCATAGAGAACACATAAAAAGGGTTGTACAAAGTTTATCATATATTCATTCGAGTACAAGTTTAAAGTTTACACAAGGTCCCCCACTTTCACAGTCATAAAGTTTACAAAACATAGTTCGAATGAATATTATTATTACGTGGGCCATCAGAGTTGATCTCCATTCAAGTTACCTTCAAGCACCTGAGATAAAACATGTGAAGATTATATCAACAAATGTCGAGTGAATTCATAGAGCTTTATAAAACCGTTATATAAAACAGTTATAGAAAGCAGAACACAAGTATAATATCAGAAGTGAGTCCTCGTATTGCTAGTCAGGCAATATATTATAAATCAAGTCATACATCTTACACCGTCCATGAGACCGTAGTCTCAATATTAACGTTATTTGTATTGCATTTGCATTATTTTGTATCGGATTATTACTATCCGCATGACATTGCTACCGTACTATGACAAACAAAGGGCCGCGAACCCGACACACAATTTCCCATCTAAATTAGGGTGTCGTCACAAAAATCACGCTATGTAAATCTTCTTATACATAAATTCGCTTACCAATAAATGTGGCACGACGGGGATCAACCGTCAAGGTGCGAACTGGGGTGATCTTCCCCAAATAGTACTATTATATGCATAAGCGTCTACCAAATCCCGGTAGTTCACAATTCATGCTAATGTGACTCTAAGTGACATAACCTAACTAATAATAATCCTTTTCATCTCATTCATTGGGTCATAACACCATTCGGGTCCATATCAATAAGCATACCATCGGGACTACTTGTGTTATATTTTTTTATCAAAACTAGCATGTTATCTCCCTCGTGGGTTTACAAAACATTTCATGAAACATTTAAAAGAGTGTGAGGCTATGAACTCACGTTGATTAGGAAAGGCGGGTTATCGGCAATGGTGCGTGCTTCAATCACGGAAACCTAGACAAATAATACTCGGTCTTAGACTATCGTCAAATGACTTTATAAAAATAATGGTTATGTATATGTGATGATATTATAAATATGATGATGATCAAGTGGGATTTTATCTCTTCATACAACATTATAGTTGTTATGTGTTAGTCAATTTAGACTAGTTATACTAGTTTTAACTTATTTACATATTAAGGCCCAATAAGCCCATTAAAAGTCCAATTCATGATATTAGCCAATTTATACTTTTAATACCAGTCCTATACTCATATGTTGGGCCCAAGTGGGTTAAGCCCGTGAGTAAGTCCATTAGTGTTAAGCCAAACTAGGGATGGCAACGAGTAAGAAAAAACCCATAACCCACGGGTACCCACACGTAAATGGGTGGGTATTTTCGTCATTTTACACCCACGGGTAGGTCTTGGGTATAAATCAAAACCCATTAATGGGTGGCGGGTGGGTGACGGGTATGCTATACCCGTCATGGGTAAACCCATGATACCCATCACGGGAAAACCTATGAAACCCATTTTATATACGCACATGTGTATCCATCAATATAATTATGGATGTTCTTATAATCGCATTTAAAATAAGATAAAACTCATTATACCTCTTAAATAGTCGTACTTAGATAGTTGTGACTTGTGAGACTATTACAAACTATAATTGCTACCGTTGTCAAGAAAACACATTAAACTAAAAAATACTATTCGATTTGCTAGACTAAAAAGTGAAGATCAAATATCAGATCATCAAATATATATAGATAGATTATCTAGTTCGTCTCTTCTTGTGCTACTAAACATTAATTCGTCCATACTAATACATATATGATACTACTGTTTTACACTTCTAGCATATTTTGTTCACTCTACAAGGTACACGATACACGTCTAGTCCTCAAACACATCTAAATCATTATTCACTTATTCTAGTTTCGTTGTTTTATTGATATTGTCTTTAATTCAGTTTCTTGAAACGCACTTACATAATTGTTTTTCATATGAGATTGTGTGATTTTATTTTATTGCATTAACCCATGGGTTTACCCACGGGTTACAAATACCCACGGGTATGGGTATGGGTATCAAATTATACCCACTAACGGGTAACGGGTAGGTGGTGAGTATGAATATATTTACGTGGGTGGGTGACGGGTTTGAGATACCCGTACTCATTACCCATGGGTGCCATCCCTAAGCCAAACTAGTTGGGCCTAGCGGTCCAATAAGGCTACTTTGGCCCATTATGGTCCATAAGTTATAAAGCTCGGATTTATCGGTTTTTACTTGTCAAATGTGTTTACATATCAGTATATGAGTTATAAAAATGTTATATTAGACGGGTCCAACCGTCTAAGTTTTATTTGGCGAAAACGTTAATCTTTCGATTTTAGCCGAAAAGACGTAAAACTTATATATAGTTTTATAATTTTAGAAAATATTTGAGTTTTACTTTTATAAAATGCCATGTTTATTTATTATTGTATACTAACTCATTTTATAATAGTTATTATTAGTTAGTGGCTTTTATATATTTATTTTATAATAATATTTACTTGAATGCTCTTTTTTATACTATATAGTTTATTTACAAATCTGATTACTAAAGTCAAGTCCACCATTTTTGCCATATCTTGAGTTATACAAGGAGATAAAAGCTCAAATTTGAACAGCATAAACTACATGATGTGTGCTACAAATAACTATTTTTATAGCCACTGCTTAATCATCCTCTAAGTATTTTAAATAATTCGTCTAAAACAGACTATACAGATTTGTATCTCAATAGTATTTTGATCATATCTTGCTCATTTTAATGATTCCATTGAGTGGCCAACTCTCCATATGTAAAAATCATATATCTATCTGTCTATTTAATAATCCAAGCCATATAACCAAGTGATCATATTGATACTTACTGTCTTATACAGCCTATGTAATTAACCAAGATTTTAACATTTTTACTTGTTGATTTTAGTCTTTTTAACCCAATCTATTAACACAAAATCCCCACATAATATTTTGATCATAATTTATCATCATACACATATACATTTATAAATAAAATACATGAGTAAATTTACAAAATAACAAGAAGATAGAAGAAATGATCTTGTTACCAACCAATATAGTGAAAGGTTAAGAACAAGACTTGGTTTTTGGTAACCAATCTTATGAAATATCAACCCACTTTTAAGATCACCAAGAATATGTAGACACCTTGAGAAAATCAGCCCTTAACTCCTTTGAAAACTTCTTTTTAGTTGTTAAGATCACCTCAAATCATCATGTCTTCAATGGGTTACCATCATATGTAAGTTATACATAAGATTTGTGGTTAATTTTTTTTATGAATGGGGTGTTTGTTGATGGATATGGGACGGAAAAGGGAGAGCCAAGAGAGAGAGATTGTGAGTTTCTTGTTTTGCATGTATGGGAAATGGTTTATGGTTTAGCTAGTTTTGTGTTAAGTGGTTTTGGAAGGCTCTAAGGACAAGTGTCCTTAGAGTTTATGTAAATTTGACACCACATTTGGTGTTGGTTACTTGTCTTGGCCGCCCATAGTGGGGGTGAGACAAGTGTATACTGGTTTCATCCCCACTAATTTACGGGTACTCCTTGATTCTAGTTTCCTCGATTTACATGCCCTCGGGTCGTTTTACGAAAAACGTTTTTAAAAATTATGAAACTACGGCACAAAACGAATCTAATAAAAATTGTCTCATAAAAAACGTAAATACGTAAACCTAGGGTTCCTGATTTAGTCGTAAAAGACGTTAAATTATGCACGCAAGCCCTAATTTCAACCCGTAAATTGTGAGTTCATAAACCAATCACAAAAATATGTTTCGAAATAATATACGAGAAATAATTTACTACCTGAAAATGTCAGATTGTTACAGCATTTCCTCCTAAAAGGGATCAACGTCCTCGTGATGCATTTCATTTTGATGCCCGTTTCTTATTAAAGTCAAAGAGGTGTGGGTATCTCTTCACATTTCATCCTCTCGTTCCCAAGTAAATTCTGGCCCATGCTTTGAATTCCACCGAACCTTAACGATAGGTATCCGACTTTGTTTAAGTTGCTTTACCTCACGATCCATAACCTCTACGGGTTCTTCGATAAAATGCAACTTCTCATCAATTCTGACCTTATCCAACGAGATTTTCTCATCACACACTGCTAAACATTTCTTCAGATTAGATACATGGAATGTGTTGTGAACACCATGAAGTTCTTGGGGTAACTCTAATTTGTAAGCCACCGGACCAACTCTAGATAAAATCTTAAATGGTACAATATAGCGGGGATTCAATTTCACTCGCTTTCCAAATCTTATGACGCCTTTCCATGGCGACACTTTCAACATCACACGGTCACCCACTTCAAACTCCATCAGTTTCCGCCGCACATCCGCGTAACTTTTCTGTCTACTTCGGGCTGTCAACAGCCGTTTCTTAATCTGAACTATCATCTCTATAGTCTCCCGGATCAATTCCGGTCCTGTGAGCTGGGTATCCCCAACTTCACTCTAACATACAGGAGATCTACTCTTCCTACCATACAAAGCTTCAAACGGTGCAGCCTTAATGCTAGCATGATAACTATTGTTATATGAAAATTTTGCTAAAGGAAAATGTTTATCCCAATTCTTACCAAAATCTATCACACAAGCTCTTAACATATCTTCCAGTGTCTGTATCGTCCTTTCACTCTGCCCATCAGTTTGGGGGTGATAAGCAGTGCTCATGTCGAGATTCGTTCCCAAAGATCTTTGGAGGGATTTCCAAAAATTCGATGCCAATCTAGGATCTCGATCAGAAATAATCGATACATGCACTCCATGCTTACATACAACATTCTCAAGATAACATGAGTCAGATTCTCCAATGAGAACTGCTCTTAACAGGAATGAAGTGAGCTGATTTGGTCAGTCTGTCGACAATGACCCAAATCGAGTTATTTCCAGAAGATGTTCTAGGAAGCTTAGTGATAAAATCCATCGTGATTCGTTCCCACTTCCATTCATGAATTTCTTGTTTTTGAAGTAGTCCTGACGGCTTTTGATGTTTCAGCTTTGACTCTTGCACAAGTCAAACATTGAAGAACATACATAGAAATATCAGCTTTCATATTCGGCCACCAGTATAACTTCTTCAAATCATGATACATTTTATCAGAACAAGGATGAATGAATATTTAGATTTATAGGATTCTAACATGATTAAATCTCTTAAGCCTTCAAACTTAGGTATCCACATACGACCCCTTAAGCATTTCACTCCATCAGCTATAACCTCTAAAGGATCTCCTTCACCTCGAAACCCTTCATTATCAAAATTTTCTTTCTTACAATCTTCTATTTGCACATTTCTAATTTGTTCAGGCAAATTATTATGCACAATCAAGACTAGAGAACGTACCCTGATAGGCTCTCTATCCTTTCTACTTAATGCATCAGCAACAACATTTGCTTTTCCCGGGTGATATTTTATATCCCAATCATAATCACTTAACAGTTCTATCCATCTTCGTTGCCTCATATTTAATTCCTTTTGATCGAGAATATACTGTAGGCTTTTATGATCTGTGAATACCGTACACTTGGTGCCATACAGATAATGTCTCCATAACCTAAGAGCAAAGACTACAGCTCCTAGCTCAAGATCATGAGTAGTATAATTCTCCTCATTTTTCCTTAATTGCCGAGAAGCATAAGCTATCACCTTTTCTCGCTGCATCAAGACAACTCCATAACCTCTAAGAGATGCATCAAAAATAGCACAAAATCTTCACTTCCGTCGGGTAATGATAGAATTGGTGCACTACATAATTTTTGTTTCAATATCTGAAATGCTCCATCTTCTTCACTTCCCCAAACAAAAGGTTTATTTTTTTGAGTAAGCTTGGTCAGGGGTTTAGCTATTAGAGAAAATTCTTTAACGAATCGTCTATAATAGCCAACCAATCCTAAGAATTTTCGCACCTCCGTTGGCGTTGTCGGTGCAGACCAACTCTTAATGGCTCAACCTTTGCTGGATCAACATGAATTCCATCTTTGTTAATTACATGACCAAGAAATTGCACAGAGTCCAACAAAAAATCACATTTTGAAAACTTAGCATACAACTTTTCATCCTTTAACAAGCTCAAGATAATCCTTAAGTGTTCTCCATGTTCCTCTTGATTCTTAGAATAGATTAGAATGTCGCCAATAAACACGATCACAAATTTATCCAAATAGGGTTTGCACACTCGATTCATTAGATCCATGAATACCGCAGGTGCGTTAGTTAACCCAAATGGCATCACTTGAAACTCATAGTGTCCATAACGAGTTCTAAATGCAATTATTGGAATATCTTCTTCACGGACGCGAACTTGGTGATATCCAGACCGTAAATCTATCTTAGAATATACACTAGAGCCTTGTAGTTGATCAAATAAATCATCAATCCTTGGTAAAGGATATCGATTTTTGATTGTCAACTTATTCAGCTCACGGTAATCGATGCACATACGTAAAGATCCATCCTTCTTCTTAACGAACAAGACCGGAGCTCCCCAAGGTGACGAGCTCGGTCGAATAAAACCTTTATCAGACAACTCCTTGAGTTGTTCGGATAATTCCTTTTAATTCGGAAGGTGCTAATCGGTAAGGCGCACGTGCCACCGGTGCAGCACCAGGAATTAGATCGATTCGAAACTCAACTTGCCTTATCGGCGGAAGTCTGGTAAATCATTAGGAAATACCTCAGGAAAATCACAGATAATAGGTACATCTTCCAATCGTTTCTCCTTAGACTCATTCCCGGTCACTTGAGCTAAGAATAGCTCGCAACCGCTCCTGATGAACTTTTGGACTTTAATACATGAAGCGATTTTCAAACAGGATTCACCTCGATTACCATCAATTACTAACGTCCTATTCATAAGAGGAATCTTAACCTACTTTTCTCCACATAAAATTGTAGCATTATTAAATGATAACCAATCCATACCAATAATAATATCAAAACTACCTAGTTCTTTCAACATCAAATCAACCGGGAAGGAATGGTTCAAGAGATTTAGAGAGCATCCTTTTAACAGCTTATTAGTTATTACCAATTTACCATCAGCCAATTCTACTTCGTAACTGGTATTTATCTCAACAGGTTCAATGTCAATAAGGGCACCAAATTTAGTAGATACAAAGCTCCTATCAGCACCCGGATAAAATAAAGCAACAGCATAATGATTGTTGACTAAAAACATACCAGTAACGACATTCAGATCCTCTTTCTTAACCTCAACCGATCTAAGTTGATAAGCACCACCCTGGTTGTTTCTTCCAGGTCCAATCATTTTCAACTTGGGGCAATCCGATTTCTTATGACCCTCTTCGTTACAGTTGAAGCAAATGGTTCCCCTCTTACGTTGTTGGTAAGAGAATTTGCATTCCCCCTTCTTTGGTTTTGACGGCGATTAAAATTCTGCCTATTGTCACCTCGACCTCCATGATCGCCTTCACCCTTTCTTTTCTCACCAGCATGTGCTTCATCCTCCTTGTCCTGAATTATTTGTCCAATGAGTTGGTAAGCCATTCGAACCGCATCATCAATGGTTAATGGTTTTGATGATGTCACATCCCCTCGGATATTCTTGGTCAACCCTTTAATGTATTGTTCAATTCTGATCTCTTCGGGTTCCACGAATCGAGGACACAGCAAGGCCAACTCATGGAATTGGTTTATGTAGATATCAATGTCCACACCTTTCACTCTCAGATGAATCAACTCTTGTTCCAACCGTATAATCACACTACGGGGACAGAACTCAAGAGCCATCCACTTTTTAATTTCAGTCCAAGGAGTAGTATTGGCAACATCAATGCCCATGAAAGCAATTCTCCCATTCCACCAAGTCAACGCATGACCTCTAAGAGTAGCCATAGCAAAATTCACCTTATCCTCATCCTTACACTTACTAATTCGAAACACCGACTCAATCTTTTCAATCCACTGGCTTAATCCTACAGCACCTTCAGTTCCATTAAAAGGGAGTGGTTCACACTTCATGAACGTCACATAAGTACAACCACCGACTTCAGGCGCATTCAGTCCAAGTCCTCCTACATTTCCTCCAGCATTAGCATTCACATTATTATCATTCACATTATTAGCATTCACATTCACATTATTACCACCAATTCCACTACTGCTAGCTCCACTACCGCCAGCTCCACTACCGCCAGCTCCACTACCGCCAACTCCATTTCTAGCATTTGCCATAAATTCGGCCATAGATGCGGCAACTTGTTCCGCAATGATCCTACGCACATCATCCTTAGTCACGGCTTTCTTGGGCGGCATGATTCTATTATTGCATAATTTCAAAGTATATTAAGCATTGACTCAATGAGGGATTTATATAAGATGGATTGAGTTGATAATCAAGGAAGCAAGATACAAATAAGGCACGATATGGAATTCAAGACAAAAGGTACATATTTCATTAGATTATAAACAACCACATCTTCTTAATTAACATTCCACATCAAAATTCCTAGCACTATACAAGCCCAAAATTCGTGCCAGATCTACTACCCAATATGTTAGTTTAGTTAAAGTTTACAAAAGATACAAAAGATACTACTAAAGATAGACTGGTCTACTGAGAACTGCTAGATAGTCCATCATCCATCGTCTTTGGTATCTTCCTCGGACGATCACAAGACACATATTCGGCTGGGCGCTTACGAATCACTCCTTTCTCGACCATCTCAGTATAAAACGTACTGTACCAACCAACAGATATATTCAACTCTTTTTCTGCCTTCTCACGCATCGCACGAGCCACACTCAACTGAATCTCCATCGTATTCACCTTTTTCTTCATCTCGGCATACTCACCACGTTCCAACACATACAATCTCCTAAACGCCTCATTCAAACCACGCTCCACATCAGTCAAACCTAAATCAAGTAACTCTCGCTCTTTCTCACCAATCTTAGTCTTCGACTCCAATAAAGCAACATGAGTCTGAACAACACCTAAACCAATCTCTGTCATACTACCTTCAACACGGGAAGCATCTAAATAACGTCTCAAGGCCCAAGGTGCAAGTCCATCAATATGAGTAGCCTCTCGAACCCTCGACGACTCTCTTATCACATTCCTATGGGTAGTAATCCAATCAGTGCCATCAGGTGCATCATCATCCTCATCATCATCTGATTTAGACTCAGATTCAGACAATTCATCTCTAAGTAACTCGAACTCAGAATTGGACCAATCAACTGGAGGGGGTAAGGGCTCACCATCCTCTACATCATAAGGAAAAATAAGCTCAGCCTCATCATCATCAACCTCGTCATCTATACCTACCTCCTCCTCGACATCCTCGTCGTCATCCTCATTACCTACATTATCTATACCAACCTCATCATCTTCCTCAATACCAACATTATCATTATCATTCTCTACAACATCAACCAGAGGGGCAATCTGATCTCCTAGTCCTATCTTGGGCTCAGGATACTCAAATGGTTCCTCCTCTTCATCATCCATATCTTCCTCTACATTATAATCCATCAAGTCTAAATAATGTTTATCATCTACGTTAGGTTCAGGAATAGCAGGGTTCTCTACGAGAATATTAGGGTCTGCCATGACAATCTGCATTTATATAATATATCTCGTATTAGCATAAAATAATTATTAAACAGTTACATACTAAATTCACGATATATATATATAAATTAAATTATATATATCAAAATATATATCTTCCCAATAAGGCTTGTTGGTAACATCGAAGATCTTTGGCACCGTTATAGTCAAAAGATTTTTAAATATTTTGCTCAAAATATTTATTTAAAAATAATTATGGCTAAAAGATTTTTGAAATGTTTTATTCAAAACCTTGGTTTTAAAAATCTTTTGTTCTCTACAATGAGAGCTCTGGTACCAAACTGTAACACTCTCAAATTTGGCATCGGGTCAGCGAAAGGGTCAATAAAGTGTTACGGGATAGCACAATAACTCAAATAATAGACAAAGCATAAAAAGGGTTGTACAAAGTTTATCATACATTCATTCGAGTACAAGTTTAAATTTTACATAGGGTCCCCCAGTTTCACAGTTATAAAGTTCACAAAACATAGTTCGAATGAATATTATTATTATGTGGGCCATCAGAGTTGATCTCCATTCAAGTTACCTTCAAGCACCTAAGATAAAACATGCGGAAATTATATCAGCGAATGCCGAGTGAATTCATAGAGTTTAATAAAAACGTTATATAAAACAGTTATAGAAAGCAGAACACAAGTATAATATCAGAAGTGAGTCCTCGTATTGCTAGTCAGGCAATATATTATAAATCAAGTCATATATCTTACACCGTCCATGAGACCGTAGTCTCAGTATTATCATTATTTGTATTGCATTTGCATTATTTTGTATCAGATTATTACTAGTCGCATGACATTGCTACCTTACTATAACTAACAACGACCGCGAACCCGACAAATAATTGCCCATCTAAATTAGCGTGTCGTCACAAAAATCACGCTATGTAAATCTTCTTATACATAAATTCGCTTACCAATCAATGTGGCACGACGAGGATCAACCGTCAAGGCGCGAACTAGGGTGATCTTCCCCGAATAGTACTATTATATGCATAAGCGTCTACCAAATCTCGGTAGTTCACAATTTATGCTAATGGGACTTTAAGTGACATAACCTAACTAATAATAATCCTTTTCATCTCATTCATTGGGTCATAACATCATTCGGGTCCATATCAATAAGCATATCATCGGGACTACTTGTGTTCTATTTTTATCAAAACTAGCATGTTATCTCCCTCGTGGGTTTATAAAACATTTCATAAAACATTTAAAAGAGTGTGAGGCTATGAACTCACGTTGATTGGGAAAGGCGGGTTATCGGCGATGGTGCGTGTTTCAATCACGGAAACCTAGAAAAATAATACTCGGTCTTAGACTATCGTCAAATGACTTTATAAAAATAATGGTTATGTATATGTGATGATATTATAAATATGATGATGATCAAGTGAGATTTTATCTCTTCATACAACAATATAGTTGTTATGTGTTAGTCAATTTAGATTAGTTTTACTAGTTTTAACTTATTTACATATTAAGGCCCAATAAGCCCATTAAAAGTTCAATTCATTATATTAGCCCATTTATACTTTTAATACCAGGCCTATACTCATATGTTGGGCCCAAGTGGGTTAAGCCCATGAGTAAGTCCATTAGTGTTAAGTCAAACTAGTTGGGCCTAACGGTCCAATAAGGCTACTTTGGCCCATTATGATCCATAATTTATAAAGCTCGGGTTTATCAGTTTTTACTTGTCAAATGTATTTACATATCAGTATATGAGTTATAAAAATGTTACATTAGACGGGTCCGACCGTTTAACTTTTATTTGGCGAAAACGTTAATATTTCGGTTTTAGCCGAAAATACGTAAAACTTATATATAGTTTTATAATTTTAGAAAACATTTTAGTTTTACTTTTATAAAATGCCATGTTCATTTATTATAGTATACAAACTCATTTTATAATAGTTATTATTAGTTAGTGGCTTTTATATATTTATTTTATAATAATATTTATTTGAGTGCTCTTTTTATACTATATAGTTTATTTACAAATCTGATTACTAAAGTCAAGTCCACCATTTTTGCCATATCTTGAGTTCTATAAGGAGATAGAAGCTCAAATTTGAACAACATAAACTACATGATGTGTGCTAAAACTAACTCTAATATAGCCACTGCTCAATCATCCTCTAAGTATTTTAAATAATTCGTCCAAATCAGACTATACATATTTGTACCTCAATAGTATTTTGATCATATCTTGCTCATTTTAATGATTCCATTGAGTGGCCAACTCTCCACATATGTAAAAATCATATATCTATCTGTATATTTAATAATCCAAGCCATTTAACCAAGTTATCATATTGATACTTACTGTTTTATACAGCCTATGTAATTCACCTGGATTTTAACATTTTTACTTATTGATTTTAATCTTTTTAACCTAATATATTAACACAAAATCCCCACATAATATTTTGATCATCATTTATCATCATATACATATACATTTATAAAGAAAATACATGAGTACATTTACAAATAACAAGATCATAGAAGAAATGATCTTGTTACCAACCAATATAGTGAAAGGTTAAGAACAAGACTTGGTTTTTGGTAACCAATCTTATGAAATATCAAGATCACTTTCAAGATCACCAAGAATATGTAGACACTTGAGAAAATAAGCCCTAAACTCCTTTGAAAACTTCTTTTTAGTTGTTAAGATCACCTCAAATCATCATGTCTTCAGTGGGTTATCGTCATACACAAGTTATACATAAGATTTGTGGTTAAAATATTTGATGAATGGGGTGTTTGTTGATGGATATGGGACGGCAAAGGGAGAACCAAGAGAGAGAGATTGTGAGTTTCTTGTTTTGCATGTATGAGAAATGGTTTAAGGTTTAGCTAGTTTTGTATTAAGTGGTTTTGGAAGGTTCTACGGACAAGTGTCCTTAGAGTTTATGTAAATTTGACACCACATTTGGTGTTGGTTAATTGTCTTGGCCGTCCATAGTGGGGGTGAGACAAGTGTATACTTGTTTTATCCTCACTAATTTACGGGTACTCCTCAATTCTAGTTTCCTCTATTTACGTGCCCTCGGGTCGTTTTACGAAAAACATTTTTATAAATTATGAATCTATGGCACAAAACAAATCTAATAAAAATTGTCTCATCAAAAACGGAGTTCAAAAATGTAAATACGTAAACCTAGGGTTCCCGGTTTAGTCGTAAAGGACGTTAAATTATGCACGCAAGCCCTAATTTTAACCCGTAAATTGTGAGTTCATAAACCAATCACAAAAATAAGTTTTGAAATAATATACGAGAAATAATTTACTACCTAAAAATGTCAGATTGTCACAAACTACCTATGATGGGTAGGCTCTGGAACAGACATATGGATCCATTAGGGATGGCCCCCACCTGGGCAGGTCGCACCTGTGGGTTGGAGGCTCAGCCAGGTGTGTTTTATGATAAGTAAGGGGTATTAGACAAGATACCTGACTAGGGAGTTATTTATACTTAAGGCTTCGGTGTCATGGCTTAACAGAATAGCGGGGACTTTGGATATTGTATGTGTTACAATATTGACAGTGGATGAGATTATTGTGTTCAAATGCTTTATGGTTTATTTAAAAACCCATGATTGTTTATTTAAAAACTATGAATTCACTCAACCGTTGTGTTGATATTTTAGCATGTATTCTCGGGTATATAGATTTAAGAGCAGCTGAAGCATGAAGTCGCGCGGGATAAAGTAAAGGCAAAGCAAACAATTTCCATTCGATACATTTGACAAATCTTTATTTTTATTAAAGTTTGAAATAGTTGTTGGGACCTCTTTTTATTGAAACTTTGACTTAAGAAAATTGTCGAATGGTTTATTTTATAAAACGTCTCTTTTGAGGTTGTTTTCTATAACTGTGTTTGATGAACTTTGAAGTAGCACCCAAAGTTGAGTATCCATTGCGTTGTGAAATTAAGGGTGCTACACGGCCACCTTGTCAAAGTGGGTCGTTACATATTGACTTGATTTTCTCGAAGAACTTAGTAATAATCACAATCCTTTTCGTATTTTGGAATCTAAGGAAGATTTACGTGATTAAATGGTATGTTTTCTATATTTCGTTTGGTGATAAACTAAATTCTTATGAGATAATATTACTATTTTGATCACTAAGACATGAATGATACTTTATTTTGATGAAAATAATGATAGAAGAGATTGATTTAAAACTAAATACCAATAGTAAAGCTATTTTCTTGATATGTGAATAAAATTCTAAGATAGAATTTGAGCACCTAAGAGCAATGTTTGCCCTTGATATGCTATGTCACCATTATAATCTCGGGACGAGATTTATTTAAGGGGGAGAGACTATGAAAACCCACAAATTTGACATATGTGATATATGTTATGATTAAATGAAAGTGGAAAATTCATTAGAAATTTTTTGCTTTTTATGCCTTACTAGGTAAAATGAATTGTTTCTCATAACCAGAACTGCCACTTCAACATATTCTTATATGTTGTAAACACAATGTATGTATCAAGTCTAAAGTACTAAAAGTAATATATCAAGTTCAATATTGATAAGAACATCTCAAATGTAAATATGATACCCTAAATTCCCTTAGAAACCCTAGAATTCATATAAATGAGTTGTAAACTCAAGAGTGGTAAACTATGAATGGAAAGTACATATGAATAAGTCATTATAGATTATAAAAAAGTTGTAAAATATACTTTAAAGATATAATAATACCTAAGAATGGAAAGAACAGATTATACAAAGCTAAGTACAAGTAATTGTACATAATAGTCTACATCATCACCTAGAAATCCTTAGTAGACAATATTTCAAGCAATATAACTACATAATATCTATGTATAAATATCAAATACAAAATACTAAATATAATATACTATATAAAGGAAAGATAATTGATCACAAAATACTAATATTCACTAATGTAAAGCTAATTACGAGTTAAGACCTAGTAACCAAGATTAGCATATAAAGTTCATTTTACATTGAATTAGAGTCTAATCTTTTGCAACTAATTATAAAACTCAACTATGTATCGTATTAAGATTATACATTTATTTCAATACAAGTTACAAGTTAATAAAGCATAAGGTACAAGTTATCAAAGCATAGTATCTTAAGCATAATTATACCTAGATCATAATTACCCTATGTAAACCATTAAACTAAGAATGTAGAATCCCTACAAGTCATAAACATACTATATAAGAATTAGGATAAGCCTACATTATGATATAAACACTAATCACTCAAGATTGAAAGTCATTAGGCTTAATGACCTCAAAACCATTATACCAAGAAATCTACATAGAATCACTACCTAGTATATTAGGACAAGTCTAAAAATACGTGTAACATTTCATTAAGGTTATAAGATTATATTAAGACAATGTACAAGTACCCTAAATCACAAGGTACAACATTTTAATACTTGGCTTATAAATTAGGTTAAAATGGATATTTCACCCTTTAGACATGTTTACTTAGAATAACTTAGTAAAACCAATGTAGGGACTTCATAAATACATTGAGAACAATGTAGGATGTATAAAATGAGTTTACATCAGTAGCTAAACCAAGGATTAAGACTTAGATCATTAGAAACCCTAACCCGCCTAGGTTTTCTTCCTAATTTAAACTCAAACCTTTGTTAAACTTCATACCAAATACCTAAACTTCTTAATTACAATGTGTATACCCTAATTTTACCCTAATACATCACTAATCACTTTCCTAAACCCTTAATCACCAAAATCACAAAGTATAAAGTTACAAGCCCTAAATTAGACCCGGTTTTATGTTTTTCTTCCAAAAACCCATTTCAAACATTTCCCTCCAATTTACAAACTTAGGATTAGATCAAATAGATATTTTTAGAAATTTCTAAGTAGGTGATGCACCTACTTGAAGGCTATAAATCATGGTTCTCATCTAATAGTTGTCGTGAGTTATTCCCTAGCTACATACATAGATATTTTTGATCCTAGAACTCCTGACTCATTCTTAGACTTTCATATATCTTTCATAGGCTTCCTTAGTCACCAATACCTTGTTCTTACACGTTTAGGTGCAAAACTTGAAGCTTAAAGGTTAGAAGTAGTATAAATAGAAGTCTTTAGTTCCATTTTAGAATCATCCTTCAATTTTAATCTTCTACACCTATACATTCTATTACTATACCACCATTAAAGTTCTAAGAAGTCCCTAAGATCAGTAGAAAGCTTTGGAAGAAGTTCTAGGAGTTCTTGAAGAGTGATGAATAAGATATAGTCCATATACCCCATTAGGAGCCATTTTGGATCATCCTAGGTAATCACTTTGTTAGCCATACTTTGTGTTAGCCCTATATTTATATAGTCGAACAAGAATGTAATAGGTTATCTTTAATGGTCTTGTATAGTAATAGTCTAATCGGGTTAGCCGGCCTTGGACTTAAGCTAATATTGTATAAGATAGGGGCTCTAAGCCCAAGACAAGCTAAGCCCGGCCCATGTTACTAAACCCACGGCCCAAACAAGCCAAGGGTATATATATACCCTCTTCCACGTGTGAAATTAGTTTCTCTCTCTAAAGTTTAACCTTCTACCAATTCTCTCTTGTTTCTCTCTCTACTTTTCTTCTCTTTCTCTCGCTAAATATTATCATATGTACTGTGTTATGGAATGACTGGGATTAACATTTGGTATCAAGAGCCTATAGTGGATAGGTGATTGATGGTTCGTGGTTATTGTTCTTATAGATTTCATGAGGTATTTGATCCGAAATCCTTGATCCAAATTTTTTTTTTGTGTTTTTTATGGTTTAATCTTTATTAAAATCATCTACATAGTTGTGATAGTGATTTTATATCTTTGTTTTGGTTAAAATCACAAATTCTTTTGGCGTTTGGATCGATTTGAAAAATCACGTATTTCAACTTTGATATCCAAGATATAAGGTTATTCCGGAATTTTGGCATAAGATCTGTTTAGAAATCAGGTTAGGATAAGATCTCGGAATCTGGTGAAGTTAACTTTCGGAATCTTGGAATTTTTTGGGTATTCCGAATTCTGATCCAATTCATATTCCGAATTCTGTTTAGTCTCATATTCCGAATTTTTTTAGTCTAATATTCCGAATTCTGGTCAGTATTTATTCCGAATTTTGCTCATCATTGCACATTCCGAATTTACTCAACATTGCATATTCCGAATTTGAGAAGTATAAGGATTCCGAATTCTTGTTTGGGTATAGGGATTCCGAATTCGTGTTTGGGTATAAGGATTCCGAATTTTGTTTGGGTATAAGGATTCCAAATTTTGTTTGGGTATAAGGATTCCGAATTCTACCCAAGTTCTTGATAACTCTTATTCCGAATTTGTTTCAGCAACACATTATTCCAAATTTGTTTCACCAACAACTTATTCCGAATTGATTTATGTTTCAAATATTCCAAACTCAGTTTTTTGTTCGAACAATTTCTAGACTTAGCCACTATCTAGACTAGTCTCGGAACATAGTTTACCAAAAAAAAAGAAGTTCAAAATTTTAGGTCAAGGTAAATCAAATTTTTTCTATACAAGTTATTGGCTATTTCATACTAGATTTCAAAGTTTAGCAATACAACATTTTTCGACTTATCGTTTTGTCGGACTGAGGAATTTATTATCAGACTAAAGATTCTCGGAACGCTACGAAATTTTAACCACACCTCATCATAACAAATCTACTAAGATCTGTAATCCATTCATAAGCATTTACCATGTCAAACAACAACAACAACAATGCGACTGCTAATCAAATTCGTTTGGAACAAGGTGGCAACGGTAATCCACTTGTGCCGACAGCCGGTTGTTACGTTCAGTGGAGATCTCATTTTCTCAGATTTCTCAACACTAAGGAGAACCGGACTGCTCTTTCTCATTGCCTTGAGAATACACCTCCTGTTTTTGAATTCACACCCATTACTAGACAAGCAGAGGATGGTACTTCATCAACTACATGAGCTATGGAGAATTTCGACACATGTCCTGCTGAGAAAAAGAAACTCCTCCAAGCTGAAGCTAATGCTATTAACTACATACTCACTGGGATTGATAACGAT
This sequence comes from Glebionis coronaria, assembly GCA_025667525.1. NCBI lineage: Eukaryota > Viridiplantae > Streptophyta > Magnoliopsida > Asterales > Asteraceae > Glebionis > Glebionis coronaria. The sequence goes on from JANFOE010000213.1 coordinate 1,585,294, forward strand.
ATCTATTCCACGATCGATGCATGTCCTAATGCTATGGAAATATGGAATGCAATTCATCGATTGAAGCAAGGTGAATCGATCAATGTTCAAGATCTCGAGAGTAAGCTACTTTGGGAGTTCGGAAAAAAATTCACATCCGAAGATGGTGAATCCATTGACTCATGTTACTCGAGATTCTACAAAATGATGAATGAGCTTGTCAGAAATCAGTGCACCATCTCTAATCATCATGCCAATGTTCAATTTCTACTTCAACTCAAACCCGTATGGCAAAGGTTTGTGACTTTGGTTAAACAAAGGGATGATATCAATACTATCTCTTATCACAAACTTTATGATATCTTGAAACAAAATCAGAATGAAGTGAATGAACTTAGAGCTGAAAAGGCAGAACGATCTGCTAACTCTATTACTTTTGTGGCTGCTACTTCAACAAAACCCGTTCACCGTCAACAACCACCTTCTCATTCCTCAAGGTCATCAAGCTCATCCACCAAACCTCTAGCTAGTGCTAGAAACAAAGCAAAAGCAGTTGTCCCCACTCCACCTCCAAAGTATGACACCGAGTCAGATGGAGACAGTGAAGATGAACAAACTTCAAGGGACAAGAAGATTGAAGAACTCATATCTTTACTCACCACAACATATAAGAAGATCTACAAACCCTACCAACAACAACCTCAGATCATCCTCCAATGCTCGATATAAGGAAGTTGACAATACTCCAAGGTATGATCGTGATGCTAGGTATGATAATCAGAGGATGCCGAATCAAGTTGGGGCTAGAGATACTGTAGGCACTCCGGTTGTGCAGAAGACTGTGATCCAATGCTTCAATTGTAAGGGATTTGGGCACATGGCTAGGGAATGTAAGAAGCCAAAACGGGTTAAGGATTCTTTATATCACAAGGAAAAGATGTTGTTGTGTAAGAAAGAAGAAGTAGGGATTCCACTCACAGCAGATGAAGTTGATTGGCGTTACGACACTGATGATGAAGCCGATGATCAAGAGTTGGAGGCACATTACGTGTACATGGCAAAGATTCAAGAAGTGATTCCAGACTCTACTGACAATTCCGGACCTGTCTTTGATACTGAGCCAATTGAAAAGGTACCATCATATGATAACTATAATGCGTTCGCTAATGAACGACGGCATCCTGAGAAACCCGAAAGCATCAATGACACATATGTAATGGACACGGAGGATAGCAATATCTCTACGGATTCAAAGCATATGTGTAATGATGACGGTAATGTTGCTCAGGATACTGAATCGGATGAGGACCGTGATTTGCTTGCGTCTATTATTGAAACTTTGAAACATGAAATTAATGAAAATAAAGAGGCTAATAAACGTTTAAAGCAAGCAAACACATCCTTAGCCGAAGAGATACACAGGCTTAAAGAGTGTGATTATGTAAAAGAAGCTGATCGACGAGTTGCTATAGCTAATGGTTTGGTACATGAACGTAAGGTGCTAAACGAACAATATTGTTCTGAAGTAACACATGAAATTCATATGTCAAAACAAAAGATATCGGAACTTGAAGAACAACTGTTGTTACATAAACTCCAAATTTCTGAATTAGAGTCAGTTAACAAAGAACAAACTGAGCTTTATAAAACTCGTTAAGAAAAGGATATTGAAAAGGTTATTGCTTTGGAAAAAAGAGTCGAAACGTTAAACAACATTGTTTACAAAACGGGTCAGTCTATTCAAACGATGAACATGCTCAATAAAATTATGAAAACGAGTTTTATTAAGCCTGGATATCTCAATAGAGTTAAGAGTATCAAGCCTGCTCTTTATGATATCGGTTGTTATAATGATAATCTTGCTCTTATGCTTTCCCCTGACTGCGACGAAATCATTCGTCATCATGAAGAAAGTCGATCGAACTTAAGTGATTTGATAAACCTTTCTGATTCTAAAAATCATATTAAGTTTCTTCTTAAAAAAGAACTTTTAAAAGAACAAAAGTTGTTTACAAATTTTCCTCCATCGAGTCATGAAACGGAGAAGAAAGTTTCTTCAAAAAGGGGTTTCAAAAAAGCAATCAATTTTGTTAGAAAAACAAATTTCGGATGAAAAACGTAAATGGGATGAGAAAAGTAAAAGTGTTCAGCAATTTGAGTTTATAAAACAAGGGGTTTTAAATTTATACAAAGGTGTCGTCGATTATGAAAAAGTTTCTAGAGATACCGTTTGGAATATTAAACCTAACCCACAAGTAGAAGTCGTAAAACACGACAAAACCTTAAAAAACATCAATGGCTGCCAAAAAATCCCTTCTGCTCATAACCTAATTTTCTTTTTCCTTTAATCCGAATACCTTATAATGATGCTGTTTTCTCGAATAATTACTGATTATTCTTAAGTTAACAAAGTCTTTATTTGGTTGATTGATTTTAGGTTAAATTAAATTGGTTTTATTTTTCGTTTTTTGCCGTCATTGTTTTGTGCGAGTGTTCTGTTTCTCTCTTTGGTGGTTACTTGTCTTTGTTAGATCATCACGTGTTACCTGGTCAAGTTGGTTCGGTTCGTTTTGTTTGTTTAAACAGTGATTAGCATTAAGTGTTTTTTAAGGTTTCGGTGTGTTTGGGTGTCGATTTTGAGCGGATTGCATTTACTTATTCTTTAGAATTAATGCTGCATTAAATCGTCCTTGTTCCATAGTTGTGGCGGCTGCATTAAATCGTTCTTGTTTTTATCCTTCATTAAATCGTCCTTGCTGCCATTGGCTTTAAATTGGTCGGCTGACTTTCTAATTAATAAATTGGTTGGTCGGCTGACATAGTACTAGTGGTCGGCTGACATAGTAATCATTAGTTTAATAAATCAATCTATTATTCTATTTGGTTATTGAAGGCTGACATTCTAGTTTAATTTGTGGCGGCTGACCTTAAGTTAGGGTTTCGGTATTAATTAAAGAATCTCATCGCTAGGTTTGTGATTGGTGACTAAATTGTAACTAGCAACGATTGGTGGATTGGTTTATTTTACGTTTCATTAGCTAGCATTACGATTTGGCTACTATTTATTGTTTGTGAAGCAGATTTATTTTTATGGAGGGTTTCGTGAGTGATTCGGCTGAGGTTGTTTCAAATCCTAGTTTGGGTACTGGAAGTGATAATGCTAACGGTGAACGACAGCAGCTGAATGTAGAGTCGTTAGAAGATGTTGAAAAATTGTTCTCGATCTCTCTCAATACTGTGGAAGTGATTAGTAGGTTTATGAATGATGTCCAAGGTGACAAATATGAATTCTTGAAGCGAATGACTAATGAGCAATGGACTAAGACCCTTGATATTGTATGTGCACGCCAAGTGGAGTTGGAGAGCAATGTTAGAACATTAAAACGTCAACATATTAATGCTACCAAAGCAGGTGTGCGTGATGATGCTAGGGTTCCGTCTAGGAGTACTACTGTAGGGCATGATGCTAGGGTTATACTAGATTTATCTAATGTCACAATGCGTATGTCCTTGGATCAGCATAATGAGGTGAGTGTATCATCTCCTACGTTTAGTAAATTGGTTAATGATGAGATATCGTTTGCACAATTGGATATAAACCCTAATGACGGGAGTGATGTAGTTGACTCTAATATGGATGATTTCACGTTTTCTAATCCAAGTGATCCAGTGATAGCTGTCAAGGAAACTGTGAAGGAATGCCTTATTGTACAGTCGGTGGATATTGGTGGTCCAACTAACTCCTATACAGCTGCTGCTAGTTCAAGCCGACAAGCTTCACTTGTTGCTCGTGGTAATATAGGTTCTGCCATATCTGAAAACAGGTTTGAGGGTGTTCAGGTATCTATTCCACGTAAAGTGGTTGAGAAGGTTAATACACGTTTTCATAATACGCTCTATGGATATTTTATTGGTAAACGAATGGCATTTCCAGTAGTTGAATATTATGCTAAAACTAATTGGGCTAAATTTGGGTTAAAAAGGATCATGATGAATTCCAATGGTTTCTTTTTCTTTCAATTTGATGCACAATCTGGGTATGAAGCTGTTTTGGAAGGTGGACCATGGATGATTCGTAATTCTCCCATTATTCTTAAAAGGTATACTATGAAGACTAGCCTTCGTAAAGAAGAATTTACCTGTATTCATGTGTGGGTTAAACTTCATGATGTGCCTCTTCAAGTGTTTGACGAAGAGGGTATTAGTCTGATTGCTACATATCTTGGTAAGCCTATTATGCTTGATTCTTTTACTAGCACTATGTGTAAAGAATCTTGGGGTCGTAGTAGTTTTGCTCGTTGTTTAATTGAAATTAAAGCTGATTGTGATTTACATGAGACAATTACTATTGGTGTTCCTGATTTGGAGGGTGAGGGGTTTACTAAGGAAACTATTAAAGTTGAATATGAGTGGAAGCCGCCTAGATGCTCTACATGTAATATCTTTGGTCATACGGCTGAAACTTGTCCTAAACGTGTTCTCCCTAAAGTGGCACCTAAAGTTATACATGAACAAGATGATGGATTTCAACAAGTTCGTAGTAGAAAGCATAACAACAGAGGAAAGCAAGGAAGCCAGATTCCGAGAGGTGTCCCGTTAAGCAAAGGTTTCCAGGTTGGTAATCCTTTTACTTTTAGTCCGAAGTCGTCCACTTCTGGTGCTCATATACATGATAACTCATCTAACCCTGGTAAGACTTCGAATGTATCTAAACGTGATAATAGTAAAGATGATAGTGGTACCAAATCTGGGTTGCATACTAGTAGTTCAAATAAAGGTAAATATGTGGTAAGTGTCGTTTCTACTTCGAATTCATTTGGGACTCTTTCAGGGGATATAGGTGACCTAAGTGGAGATGATGATGATGAGGAGGTTGAAAACATTTATGATGAATCTGCTAATCTTCTTAATTCTCAATCAGGGGCAAGCACTCCTGCCACGACTGTTTTAAATGTTTAGTATCGCCTCGTGGAATATAAGGGGTCTGAATCAATCCCCTAAAAGAATAGAGGTTCTTCAGGTTATTAATGAAAATAATCTGAGTGTTTGTGCTATCTTGGAGTCTCATGTTGATGCTTCGGGTGTGTATGATATGTGTCGTAAGATGGTGGTTTGTGGATGTCAAATGGTGGTTTGTGTCCTAAAGGGACACGTATAATTCTTGGCTGGAATGATGATAATGTGGATGTTATGGCGTTGTCTCAAACAAGTCAAGTTATGCATTGTCAGATTAAAACGCGTATGGATAACCGTACTTTGTTCTGCTCTTTCGTTTATGCTGATAACTACTATATACATCGGCGTGTTCTTTGGAATAATTTGGTTGCTCATGCTACTTTTATGCGGGATAAGCCATGGGCTGTTTTTGGTGATTTTAATGCTGCTCTTAATATTGAGGATCACTCATGCGGCGGCTACACTCCTAATATTGCCATGCGGGAATTCAAGGAGTGTGTTAATCTTATGGAAGTTATGGACGTTAATGCTACAGGTTTACATTTTACTTGGAATGAGAAACCACAGGGTGATGATGGTATTCTCAAAAAGATTGATCGGATTATGTCTAACATTAAGTTTCTTGATGAGTTTCCAGGTTGTTTTGTAATATTTCAACCTTACAGGATTTCTGACCATTCTCCTTGTGTGTTACGAATCCCTACTATTAGCAAATCTAAGCCTAAACCTTTTAAATTCAGTAATTTTCTTGTGCATAAGGAGGGTTTTCATGCAGTGGTAGCTAATGGTTGGTTGGCTAATGTTCATGGTTGTGCTATGTTTAGGCTTGTTAAACGCTTAAAAGGTTTAAAGGCTCCGTTTCGTAAACTGCTGTTTGAACAGGGTAATCTTCATGATCGTGTTACTAGACTACGTGTGGAATTAGATGTTGTTCAACAAGCCCTTGATAGAGACCCATCCAATGTGCTGTTGAAAGAAGAGCATGCTCATTATCTAGTTGCTTTTAAGGAAGCTTCTCTTGATGAGGAACGTTTTTTACGTCAGAAATCTAAAATTGAATGGCTTGATGCAGGTGATTTAAATACGGCTTATTTTCATAACTCGGTTAAGAGTAGGACGGCTCGTAATCGTATTGAAATGGTTCGTGATTCTCATAATGTGCTTCATGATGGAGATGTTGTGCCTGGAGCTTTTGTTGCTCATTACGAGTAATTTCTTGGTCAGGCAAGTGTGTCAGGTTCTTTTGATACGTCTGATTTGTTTGTTAGAAAGCTTGGTGCTCAGAAATCTACCCATATGGTTAGAGTCATCTCTGACTCTGAAATTAAGAGTGCGTTATTCTCCATGAGTGATGATAAAGCGCCTGGGCCGGATGGTTTTACTGTTGCGTTTTTTAAGAAGTCTTGGGATATTGTGGGTTATGAGTTTACATGTGCTATTCGGGAGTTTTTCTCTAATGGAAAACTACTTAAAGAGGTTAATCATACTATTATTGCTCTTATCCCTAAGGTTACTGTTCCTGACAAGATTACTGATTATCGCCCTATCTCTTGTTGTAATGTTATCTTTAAATGCATTAGCAAGATTATTGCTAACCTTATTAAAGGGGATTTGGGGGTTTTGGTTAATATTAATCAATCAGCTTTTGTTCCGGGCCGTAGGATCTCGGATAATATATTATTGACGCAGGAATTGATGAGAAACTATCACAGAAACTCTGGTCCGCCAAGATGTGCTTTTAAAGTTGATATTCAAAAAGCTTATGATACGGTGGATTGGCAGTTTCTCCGTAACACTCTGATTGGGTTTGGTTTTCATCATATAATGGTTGATTGGATTATGACATGTGTTTCTACTACGTCGTATTCGATTTGTATCAATGGTAATTTATATGGTTGGTTTCAAGGAAAGAGAGGTCTCAGACAAGGTGATCCGTTATCTCCGTATCTTTTCACTTTGGTTATGGAAGTTCTTTCTCTTATGCTGCAGCGAAGGGTTCTTGATGCTGATGACTTTTATTTCCATCACCGGTGTGAGCAACAACGAATTATTAACCTTTGCTTTGCAGATGATCTTTTCTTGTTTGCCAGGGGTCATTTGGGTTCTGTGCAAGTTATTATGGATGGTTTGGAGGAATTTAAAATTGCTTCTGGTTTGGTTCCAAGTATCACTAAGAGCACTGTTTTCTTCTGCAATGTTTCCACTGCTTTTAAAAGTACTATTTTACATATAATGCCTTTTGCTGAAGGCGAGTTACCTGTCCGATACCTTGGTGTTCCTCTAATCTCTTCCAGGCTTCTGTATAGGGACTGTAAGGTCCTTGTAGAAAAGCTTGTGAGTAGAGTTAATGATTGGCGCAATAAATTTCTTTCTTTAGCAGGAAGACTCCAGTTAGTTCGTTCAGTCCTATCTTCTATGCATATTTACTGGGCGTCAGTTTTTATTTTACCTGTGCGGATTATTCATGATTTGGAGCAGCTTTTGAGGGGCTTCTTATGGTGTCAAGGTGAAATGAAGAAGGGTAAGGCTAAAGTTGCTTGGGACTCTGTCTGTAATCCATTTTATGAAGGTGGCCTTGGTATTCGTAAGCTTTCTGAATTTAATGCTGCTTTAATGGTTTCTCATATTTGGTGTATTTTGACTCGTAAAGATTCTTTATGGGTCAAATGGATCTATTCTTACAAGTTAAAGGATAGAAGCTTTTGGGATGTTCCTTGTATTGGTGACATGAGTTGGGGCTGGAGAAAACTTCTCCAAATCAGACCACGTGTTCGTAAGTTTTTATGGTATAATATTAATAATGGTAGAGTTGCTTCTATGTGGTTTGATAATTGGGCAGATTTCTGTCCTCTACGGGACACCCTCACGATCCGTAATATCAATAGATCGGGGTTCTCTTTATCTAATAAGGTGAGGGATCTTATCGTCGATGGTGCTTGGCAGTGGCCGCAGGATTGGAATACTAGATTTCCGAATATTGTTTCTATACATGTGCCTATTATTAATGATGACAAAGAAGATGAGTTGCTGTGGAGGGATATTAGTGGTGTTTCTCGGCCGTTTTCTGTGGCCTTAGCGTGGGATTCCATACGTGATCGAGCTATGGAAGTTAATTGGTATAAAGCTGTCTGGTTTTCGCATTGTATTCCTCGTCACTCTATTAATTTGTGGCTGGTGGTTAGAAGGAAATTGAAGATGCAGGATAGGCTTAAGCAATGGGATGTTGGCCCGTTGGTGGATTTAAGCCTTCTTCGGTGTCCTTTATGTGGTTTGGTGCAGGACTCCCATGACCATCTTTTCTTTGAATGTTCTTATTCTATGCAGGTTTGGTCTAAGGTTCGGACCTTGTGTGGTATGGATACTGTCCCCCCTCGTATTGATGATATATTAGCTCATGTTATTCCAAATTCGAATGGGAAATCATGTGTTAGCATTCTTGCTCGTCTTGTGTTGGCTGCTACTGCTTATTTTATTTGGATGGAACGTAATTCTCGACTATTCAAGAAGAAGCGGATGTCTGTTGATCAGTTATTTCAGATTCTATGTGATACTATTCGTTTGAAGTTGATTTCTTTCCGTTTCAAGAAATTATCTACTAGGTCAAGTTTGCTGCTTGACAAATGGAGGGTACCGAGCTCAAGAATTGTTCCATGATAGGTGTGTCGGGTGAGTGTTGTACTCTTGTTTCCTTGTCCAAGGTTTTTCCCACTGGGTTTTCTTTGGTAAGGTTTTTTAAGGAGGCAGACTCATTTGGATTCATCCTGCTCCTATCATGGTGGTGTTGGATGCTGAAGAGTGAGCGTGGTTTCATGTTCACATCTTGGTTTTTATCTAGTTTACCTTTGTTTTCTAGATTCGGTTAGGGCTTTTGATGTTTCATAGTCTTTGTTAACAAGCTGCATGTAGCTTGAGATTAATGTGGTATCTCAGCCACATTTCTTTGTACTTAAACGATTTTTTGGTTAATATATTTACCGGGGTAACCCATTACCACAAGTAGAAGTCGTCATTCAACAATGTATTGTTCCAACCATCGATGATCTTTCAAATAATGTGGAAATGTTTTATAAAGCCCTCACTGAGGAAATGATAACTGATTTAACATATGTTAGATCTCTTGAAGATGAAGTTGGTTTTCTTCAAAGTAAATTAAAGACACAAGAACACCAACTTTCTAACAAAATTGATCGACTTTCGAAGGAATACTATTATGCTGACCATACGAATGCTATACTTGGTGTGTATACCGATCTTGATCAATATTGTCATGTAGCATGTCTAGTGTCAGAAACGGACGCAAAATGTCAAAATCCTGAAGTTGACCTTTCGAAACAAATTCAGTCATATAACAAACTTTCGAGAAGTTTTTCCCAACTTGAGAAACACTACATTTCTCTTGAACTTGCTTTACAAAAAGGTGATAAATCTCATAATCATAAAAAGTGTCAAGAACTTGCAGCTACTTTGTTTCGTGAATTGAATGAAAAAAGTTTCAAAATAAATGATTTGAAAGCTCAACTACAAGAAAGGGACATAGCCATCAGTGAGTTACAAAAACTCACTGAGAAAATGAAAGAAAAGTTTGATTTGGGTAAACCATCCGCCGTTCGTCAACCGGATGCAGTTAAATGCCCTAAATCATCTATTTTAGGAAAACCCGCACAGACTTTGCCAAACTAAGAACTGATAAGAGCACAAATGTGATAGCACCTGGAATGTATAAGATGAACACTAGGTCCACTCAAACTGGAACATCGCGGTTACCTCATAATACACGAAAAAATAATCAACATGTGTCTTCTTCTATAGGAGTAACTCCCACTACTAGCGTTAGCGAACCACAACTTAAGAGCAATAGAATTCAAGATAGAGTCATGCCTAACAATAGTCAAGGGAAGAAGATGGAAGTAGAAGACCACCGTAGGAATTTTAAGTTTTCTAAGAATAAAACGTCTGTAACTGCATATAATGACAGTTTGAATGTTAAGACTTTGATTGTTAAATTTGTCTGTGTTAAATGTGTTAAATGTGTTCGTACTTTCAATCATGATGCTTGTGCTTTTAATCATAATGGTGTGAATGCTAGAACTAGGAAACCTATTCTTGTGCCCACTAGTACTAGAAAACCAACAAGAACTTTGAACCAATCAACTGCTCAACCACGTAAGAAACTAAGTGCGTTAGAATCCACTACTCTGCGTAAACAAAACATGTTAAATAAGCTTTATGATAACATGAGTAGGACATGTAAACGAGGGTACTCAAGATTTACACCACCTGGATACAAATGGGTACCTAAGACTACAACTATTGTAACTGGGTCTATGAATGTTAGCTTGCCTTTAGGTTTTGCATCTAGGCCTAAACCCACTTCTATCAAGGGCTCCCATTTGTCAAACTCTACATTGTCTTCTAAGTCTTATGCAGCTCGTCGAAATCATTCTGTTCATAATGGACTCCGTGTGCACAAAGCACGTGACGGGCAATCTCAAGCTTCTCAGTAACTTCGTGGAGAAGTTTCTTGGTACGGTGCAGTTTGGAAATGATCAGTTTGCACCGATACTTGGATATGGCGATTTGGTTCAAGGTAATATCACTATCAAACGGGTTTATTACGTCGAGGGACTGAATCATAATTTATTCTCGATTGGTCAATTTTGTGATGCGGATTTGGAATTGGATTTTAGGAAAACTACTTGCTATGTTAGAGACTACGATGGGAATGACCTTTTTTACAAGTTCTCGTGGTTCGGATCTCTACATAGTAACTCTTCAAGACACATCTTCAACAAATCCAATTTTCTTAATGGCTAAAGCTTCATCATCTCAAGCATGGTTATGGCATAAACGATTGTCACATCTCAACTTTGACACCATCAACATGCTTTCGAAGAATGATATTGTGATCGGTCTTCCTAAGTTAAAATTCGTCAAAGACCATCTTTGTTCTTCTTATGAGGAAAGCAAAACGAAAGTCGTTCAAAACAAAGACTACCCCAAGCTCAAAAGGACGATTGGAACTTCTACACATGGGTTTATGTGGTCCCATGTGTGTAGAGAGTATTAACGGGAAAAAGTATATTCTCGTGATTGTTGATGATTACTCCAGATACACATGGACTTACTTCTTAAGGTCCAAAGATGAAACACCGGAGGTTCTCAAAAACATTCTCAAGATGATACAACATAATCTTCAAGCTCAAGTCTTAACGGTCAGAACGGATAGGGGTACTGAATTTTTGAACAAGACACTGCAAGCCTACTTTCAAGAAGAAGGCATCGAACATCAAACTTCAATTTCTCGAACTCCTGAACAAAACGGCATTGTCAAAAGACGAAACCGTACTTTGGTTGAGGCGGCTTGAACAATGCTTTCTGCTTCAAAATCACCACTATTCTTCTAGGCTGAAGCAATTGCAACTGCATGTTATACTCAAAATCGTTCTCTCGTCATCCCTAGACATGAAAAGACACCTTACCACATCATCAATGGCAGGAAACCTACTGTTAAATTCTTTCACGTATTTGGATATTTATTCTTATTCTTAAAGACGGTGAGAATCTCGACAAGATGAAAGAAAAAGGTGATACATGTAGTTTTGTGGGGTATGCTACATTGTCGAAAGGATATCGAGTTTACAACAAGAGAACAAGGATTATTGTCAAAACAATTCATGTGAACTTTGACGAATTGCCACAAATGGTACTTGATCACAACAGCTCAAGTCCCGCACCTCAATGTCCAGCTATGGCACCTACACAAAACAGTGTACGTCCCGTGCAAGAACGTCAAGAAAGTACTTCTACGGCAGACTTGATGGATACGACAAAAATAAATGAGTTGGTTGATTTATATGATCCAATGTTAGATGAATATTACTATGGAAACACTCAAGTTGTGTCAAAGCCTTCCGCTGTCAATACTGCTAATGCACCCGCACAAAGTCAACAAGACACAGCTGCATCTACTTCAACAACCGTTGCTAAAGAGACAATTTCATTGGATACTCAACAAACTCAAGAAACCGTCATTCAAGAAACATCACCAACCGTCAATGCTGCAGGAGGAAACAACAATCAAGCAGTCGATGCACAGTCTGATGAAGAAGAATTTATCAACCCATTCGATACACCGGTACGCGATGTTGGAGAGTCTTCTACTCAACATGTTGATCCGTCAAACATGCACACATTCTATCAACGATATCCATCCACTCACCATCGGACATGTGATCATCCATTGGTACAAGTCATTGGAAATCCTTCACAACCGGTTCGAACACGCAGACAACTCGAAACCGATGGTGATGTATGTATGATGCACTCACCGTGAGTTTCACTGTACCTATAAACATCAAAAAAACCATGAATGATCATACGTGGATTGAATCAATGCAAGACGAACTTCATCAATTTGAAAGACTTGGAGTATGGGAACTTTTTGACAGACCATATGGAACATCGGTTCTCGATTTTAAATGGATCTGGAAAAATAAATTGGATGAAGAACAAACAATCATCAAAAACAAATCTCGTCTTGTGGATAAGGGATACCGTCAACAAGAAGTAATAGATTTCGATGAATCATTTGCTCCAGTCGCTCGTTTGGAAGAAGTCAGGATATTCCTTGCTTATGCTGCACATAAGGGCTTCACGGTTTATCGGATGGACGTTAAAACTGCTTTTCTCAATGGTCATTTGAAGGAAGAAGTGTATGTGAATCACCCGGAAGGATTCGTTGATCCTGATCATCCTGACAACGTCTACCGTCTCAAGAAGGTTGTATATGGACATAAACAATCTCCAAGGTCGTGGTACGAAGAACTATCAAACTTCTTGGTTTCCAAAGGTTCTATTGATCCTACTCTCTTAATTAACAAATATGGGGATGACATGCTACTGGTGCAGGTTTATGTTGATGACATTATTTTTGGTTCTACCAACCCAAAACTTTCCAAACATTTTGAAAAACTAATGCACAACAGATTTGAAATTTCAATGATGGGGGAGCTAAAATTCTTTTTAGGCCTCCAGATTAATCATTCCCCACGTGGTATCTTTATTAACCAAGCTAAGTATGCTCAAGAGATACTTCAAAAGCATGGTATGATCTCATGTGCTAGCGTTTGTACACCTGTGTCGACCTCCTCCCTAGACGCTGACTTGTACTCACCTCCCGTAGATCAAACGCGATATCGCAGTATGATCGGGTCTCTCATGTACCTTATAGCCAGAAGGCCTGATATTCATCATGCCACATGTTATTGTGCACGATATCAAGCTAGACCAACTAAAAAGCACCTCAAGGAGGTTAAACGGATCTTTCGGTACCTTAAGAATACCATTCACATGGGACTCTAGTATCCGAAGGAAACCCGTTTTCATCTAAATGCTTTTTAAGATTCTGATCATGCAGGTTGCCTTGATACTAGAAAGAGCACTTCTGGTGGCATACAATTTCCAGGGGAAGACAAACTCGTGAGTTGGTCGTCAAAGAAGCAGGATTGCACCTCGCTATCATCTGCCGAAGAAGAGTATGTGTCTCTATCCGCGTGTTGTGCTCAAGTCCTCTGGATGAGAACTCAACTCACGGATTATGGCTTCCACTTTGATAAAATACCTATGTATTGTGACTCAAAGTCGGCCATAGCCATCTCTTGCAATACGGTTCAGCACTCCCGCACCAAGCACATCGATGTCACATATCACTTCATCAAGGAACAAGTGGAACGCGACATCATGGAATTATACTTTGTCAGAACTGAGTACCATTTGGCATACTTGTTTACAAAAGCTCTATCGCAAGATATGTTTGCGTATCTCGTTGGTCGTCTTGGTATGAAGTATATGACTCCAGATGACTTGGAGGTTCTGGCAAATGAAGCTGCTTGATATTCTCTCATAATGACTTCTAAGCACATCACAACTTAGGACTCGGATATCAAATAAGGAAAGATTATCACGGACGATAATTTATCCTTCTTAAATAGAAATTAAATTTTCTTGGTCATGAGCTTCCTATAAAAACATTCCAAGTTTTTAAGTTCATGAAAAATGACTTCTAAGTAAATGTCAGCTTACAACTCGAACAAAAACTTAAGGAAAGTTTATCACGTATGATAACTTATCCTTCACAACGGGAAATTAATTTTTCTCGGTCATGAGCTAGTCACAAAACAATCAAAGTTTTGAGCTCATGAAAAATTGACCCGAAAGGGAAGTGTATGTTTCAGTGCGCTTTCCTAAAGCAATAGAAAAGAAGTCTTTTATTATGTGTTGGAAATACGTTATTACGTATTTAGGAAGGATCGGTCACTCCAACGAGATACATCTAGTATGGGCTCATTATCTAGTATTGTAACAATATAACCCATCAAGCCCACATGTAGGGTGGGCTATATATACCCCCTCCTAGCATGTTAGGAGGGGTTGGTTCTCACATTTCATCATTTAATAAACATTCTTCTCATATTCTCTCCTTTCTCTCTCTACTTTCTCTCTCTAGTTCTTCATTTCTTTCTCTCTCTTGTAATCATCTCCAAGGTTAGATAATCCAAGGATTATGTAGATCTACAATTGGTATCAAGAGCCATGGGATGATTGGTTTGTTATTGTGTTTGTTTTGATTGATTTTCGTGGGTTTTGATATAATCAAGCTCAAATCTTGAAATTTTGTGTGTTTTTGTAGTTTAAGTTTGTAGACAAATCGACTACATAGATGTGGTAGTGATTTGGGTTACTTACTTAGGTCAAAATCGCAAAATTTTTGGTCATTTTGGGTGATTTTCAGGGTCGATCTCGATTCACAGTTTAATTGGATCTAAGAAAAGTTACATCCATTTATTCTGAAAGTTGAATCTTTTATTGCGAAAGTAGGAAAACCCCACATTGCGAAAGTGAATGAAATTGCCAGAGTATAAAATTCTTTTATTCTGAAAGTTCAAATGCACATATTGCGAAAGTAGGAAGAATGTTAATGCAAAAGTAGTTTATGTGTACTATTTTCCGAAAGTAGGAAATTGGTAAGTTATTACGAAAGTTAAATGTTCAGCAATTTATTGCAAAAGGTACAAGTTTCTGCAATTATTGTGAAAGTAGGCAATACAAACATTGCGAAAGTAGTTTTCTGGGTATTTGAACCCCATTATTCTGTAAGTCATTGAATTATTCCGAAAGTTTAAGTCAATTATTCCGAAAGTCATAAATCCAATATTCCAAAAATCTGAAAAACGTGTTTTTGAAATTTTTTAACTCGTGTGTATTTTCGTCTTGGAGAATTTTTGTTTTCTCGAGAACACATACTTAGGGGATTTTATCAATATTTCTTTACTAATCAAGGGATTTAGTCGACAACAACAAATTAAACACAATAACTTTCTTTCACTGCCGATCCATAAGTAATCCTTAGATTCAGTTTTCATCGATTTTTCAATAAATTGGTTGAATTCGACATCTTAAGAGGGAGTATTACAGAACATGCAAGAAGAAGCAAGAAAAATATGTCAAGTCTTGTTTAGACAATTTTAATGTCATCTCGACGAGCTTACAAAGCTCACGTATGGACCACCCTTTGTGGTAGTCTTTGGTCAAGATGCTCCTTTCTTCATTGACGCCTTGAGGATAAACTTGGATATTCTTCAGCAGAAGACAAAGAAGACTTTAATCACATTGAATTCGTATCTGCACTTCAAGTTCTTCTACAAAAATTATCGATTTTTCTTCAATTCGATGTTGCCAAGAAAGAAAACTCAGGGCTCTGCAAGTCATTCCTTGAAGATATGCATACCAAGATTCAACGCTTCAAAGGAACCGTGTTCAAATACGTGAACTCTCTTATGCATTTGTTTCAAGAAATATCATGACTTCGACTTTCTTATGATAATTGGAAGCAAGAAAATCAGATGCAGATGCAAGAAGAGAATGGTCAAACGGTTGAGAATTTAGAGACTAAAGGTTGCAAGAGAATGGAATCAGGAGGAAAGCATGATACCGGTAGCACGTCAGGGAATATTATAGACATCTCTTATGATGACACCATACCCGTATATGACTAAGAGCCTACAAATACGGTATAACAGAATGTGGTATACGATGTCTATGCCGATGAACTACCGCATGTTGAGCATTCTGAACCTAATTATGACAAACATGGGATGGAAAAGGGTGATAGTTTTACCACTTCAGATTCATCCGATGTGAGTCATAATGGGGGAGAGATTGTTCAGAATGGTATAGTACATCATGATAAATGCTTTATGACTGCTTCGTTAACTGATTCTGATTCCAAGATTAAAGACCTTGAAACGATCATAGCTCAACAATCTAAACATCTTGAGGATGCCCAATTTAAATTTTCGAAGAATACGGACAAATTTGAAACATATTTTGAAAAACTTGAAAAGTCAAACGTTGTTCTTGAATGAAAATTGGATCAAAAAATTCTAGATTCTAAAGCTGAAAAATATAATCTTTTGAAACAAATTAAGTTGCTAGAATCTAAGTTGGCATCCCAATATAGATTGCTTAAAGATAATGAGACTTTAAAGGCTCAATTTCAGGAAAAGGTTTTTGCAATAGCTGCTCTGAAAAACGATTTGAGAAAAACTAAAGGAACTAGTGTGGACACGAAGCTTGAAAAACCATCAATCTTGGGGAAACCGCCTCAAAATCAGTCTTTTAGACAATCAACTGCATTTAGATTCGAGCGAAAAAAATCCTCGAGACCGCGGTTTGCCTCCCAAGTTGATTTGGTTCATCTTTCTAGACCAGTCACTCCACCAACTAGGCCTAATGTGACTAAATTAGCTTTTGCAAGACCTAATCACAGGATTGCAACTAGCCTCCCTAGACATAGTTCAAAGAAAACGTCTCGAACTAGTTCAAACGACGTTTGCCATAAATTTTGTCTAAGGGAAGCTACGCAAAAGAGACAAGTAAGAAATAGAAATTTCAAACCTAGTCAGATGCCTTCTAGATTACCTAACACTGCTAACGGTAACATGTCATGTCCTTGGAGCATCAATCAATCATCTAGGAATTCTAGATCTTACTCGGACTTTAAATATGCTACTTGTAAATCATGTAGGAACTGTGTCTTTAAGGCAAATCATGACTCTTGTGTCAAGATATTCCTTAATGAGGTGAACTCCCGTGCTAGAGTTCAATCCCAGTGGTTAGCTAGAATCAAACCCATTGGTAAAGTCTCACGCCCCACTGGTAGAACTTTCACTCTTGTAGGAAACGAGTGCCCTTTAACTAGGATAGTCTCCAATCCTACCAAGATTACTAGGGATGAAATTCAAAAGGATGATCAATCACTTAAGCCTAGTGATCCATCTCCTCAGGTCGCCTCTGGCACAAGAAAAGAAAACTGTGATCCCTACATGGTTCTATAGATATCTCTAACCCATGTAAAAGCATACAAACTCCTAATAAGAATGCAAGTACCAAATGTACTGCTCAACAAGAACAAAGCGGTCCAATCTTTGTATACCGTTCAACTAAAGACACTCTCAGAGTTTGGTTGCAGAAGAAGCTGATATCTAAGAAACAAGTGTCTCAGGGGATTTGCGGTTAAGCTTACAAAAAATTGTCATTGTTAAATGACAGACGATGACCCGGACTTCAAATAAAGGGAAGTTTATCTATGCAACGATAACTTAGCCTCAAAACGAGAAATTAAATTTTCTCGGACATGAGCTTACATTTAAACTATTCAAGGTTTTAAGCTCGTGTAAATGGCTTACAGTCGGATCACTGATTGTAACCCGAACTTCAAAGAAAGGGAAGTTTATCTCGTCAACGATAACTTACCCTCAAAACGAGAAATTAATTTTTCTCGGACACGAGCTTACATTTAAACTATTCAAAGGTTTTAAGCTTGTATACATGGTGTATAATTATATCGCAGATTATGCCCCAGACTTCAAAGAAAGGAAATTTTATCGCCGATGATAAACTTATCCTCACAACGAGAAATTAATTTTTCTCGGGCATGTGCTTTTATTAAAAAACATTCGATGTTTTTAAGCTCATGCACAATGACTTACAGTTACATGTCAGATTGTAACTCGGATTTCAACTAAAGGAAAGTGTATCTTTTAAATAAGAAAACTTATCCTTAACAACGAGAAATTTAATTTTCTCGGTCATGAGCTGGTAATAAAACATTCCAAGTTTTAAACTCAGAAAGGAAAGTGTATCTTTTAAATAAGAGAAATTTTCCTCATAACGAGAAATTCACCTTTCTCGGTCATGAGCTTTACGTTAAAACATTCAAAAGTTTTCACGCTCATGAAAACGACTTCTAAGTAAATGTCGACTTAGGACTCGTTCTTTAGTTAAAAGGAAAATTTCTCGTCTATGATAAACTTATCCCCACAACGGGAAGTTTACAACTTCTCGGACTTGAGCTCGTTTCGTAAGACATTAAAAATCTTAAGCTCAAATAATTGGTTTATTAAAACTGTTGAACACAATTTTTCAAGAATTTTTCAAAACGTTTTTCTAAATCTTTCAAAATTGTGTGTTCAACAATGTTTTGATAAAAAGAGCATGTCTTCTGGAATCAATAATATTTACGATCCTAGAAATGTTGTTCAATAATGAAACGGGGTTGTAAATAAAGCTCGAGCAGAAGTTCAAATGTTTTAAAACATGCTTAATATGGTTTGCTATTATTCATATAGTAACCCGCTTTTCATATTCAAGTCAAGCATTTCACCGGAATGCTTTGACTCAACAACGGGAATTAATTTTCTCGGGCATGGTTTACTTTATTACCATGTAAGGGATTGTGTTTACATAATAACACAATCTAACACGAAATATATGTACGCATCAGTGCCTTTATTTGTTAAAACAAGAGAAATCTTGTTTTTATGAAGTTTTCATCACCACAAACCGTAGCAATTTACAATTGATATCTACATACTCGACGATGCGACTAATCAAACGGCGACTACAGCTCTTTAGACATAAAACGGGCCAACAATTGAGGGGGAGCAATTGTCAAGCGTTCAAAATCTTCAATGCCGAAAGTGCCAAGTTCACAAATTGGTGTCAAGACAACGATATCAATCGTACACATGGTGTCAAGAGATAACTTCATACGTAACAAGGAGACCAACTTTGCTAACAAGAACCACGTGATTATATCACATGATGTTCTCATCATTCAGGTCCAACCTCGTACATTATCAATCTTGTGAATACATTATCATATATGATCTTTGCACCTGATAAGTACCTTACACTTGTGTTTAACAGGTATTTAATTTACGTATCAAGTACAACCTCATTAATTTGAGGGGTATCTTGTGAAAATCATGAAGATAATTGGATTTTCATTTTTCTTCCAAAATTTTCTTAAAATTTCATTAAATCAATTGATATTAAAAACATCGATTGGATTAATATATTTAATATGGGGGAGAAAATATTATTTAATATTGAGATCAATTAATTCAATGGTTTGACTTAATGTGCTGGCTCATTCCAACATATGCGAAATGTTTTCGAATATCGTGGCATATGTTAAGGGGGATCAAAATGGATTTGTACTTCAAAGCAGATTTCATGGTGATGTATACTTACCCACAACATCTTAATTCACGACGGTGACGATTATGGTGACATAAGGATGGTATGATAGATTAAGTCCAGTGATTCTTCTTGAACCGGAGGGATCTTACCAAGGACATTCCATACCTAGAAATAGTAGTCCTTAGGAAAGATGGAGAAACATTGTGAACGTAGCTGAATGTAGACCAAGTACTTAAGGTAGCACTGGAACAATCACAACAAGGTGCTAGTTATGACGTATTGGTAGGAATTGAAGGGGTTGAAGAATGAAAAGGAAATGTAATGATAAAGGGTGAAAAGAAAGAAGCCCTCCTTACAACCTTAGTCAGAAACCGGGTCAACACATATGTTATTGAGATCATTTTAATGATGCTCGATATTGAAGATAGACATCATGGACCCAGTGATGCAATGCACAACCCATCCCAGCTAACTCAAATATCACTCAAAAGGTATTTCTTTTAATCACACGGAGATCAACATGTTATATATCGATTTATTCACTCCGAATAAGTTGGTATTGAAATGGTGGCACTCCTCTCCAACCTCTGATCACTAAAATCCAAAATGCACGATCGAGTCTAGAGCCATTTGAGATCATCAAATATCTCATTAGGAAACATTTCCATATTTACTTGCTTCTTCACAAACTATGAAAAGTAAGAAAGATATTAAGAGTCCTACGCAAAATCTTCATGATCTTGCCTGAACATCCGAGTAATACGCAAGTATTTACAATGAAGATGGAAATCCTTGAGCGAACATCAAAAAGCTCATGGTAGGTGACTTGTACGATTCTGTATGAATCAAACTTGTGATAACTGGAAAGTAACAGTGGTTTAATTCTTAAATGAATTCAAACTCGTTCCACGCCTCTATGCAAAATCTCAGTGATCTTGCCAGAACATTCAGAGTAATACGATTAAGTATTTACAGTGATGAATGGAAATCCTTCTAGTGTTAACATCAAACAGCACTTGGTAGGTAACTAGCAAGATTCTATATGAATCAAGCTCGTGAAAACTAGAAAGTAACGATGGTGCGGTTCTTAATTGAGTTTCACTTGTTCCAGGTGTATGAATTGACGGCTTCAATCATGCGGATAATTTTATCCAAATGATTCACTCTTTACGTTCGCAGTCAGCTTTGGACGATCGAGTAAAGAGAACGGGTTTACCCATGAAATCTTGTAAAGGAGGTTCTTATTTGAAACTACCTGCCACAAGTACGATATTTAATATCGTCCAACGGTCTTCACCGACCGGAGGTAAAGTGCTTCCTAATTAGGTTGAAATGTTCAAAGCCATTTCATCCGTGTCTATGTTTTGTTGCTAATTGTCTTATGCAGCGTAACAAGACGGTGGCAATGCGGTGTCCGAGAAGAAGTCGTCCCCGCATGCTTATACTTTCTGCACTTAATACTTCAACAAATTCAAGAAAGCCTAAAAGTCAAGTCTTCCACTATATCAAACTCTGAAGCTTTCAAGAATTATAAAGATATAAGTATGTGGAACATGAAGTCATGAGGAGGTAAATATCACAAGTGATGAATGCACAAGGTCAAGGCAAGGAAACATGCTTAAGACTAAAGTCAAAGATCACATCAGCATATTCACAAGAACAAGATCGAAGACTCATGCATAGTATGCTAGGTTTAAGATTTGGTAAAATGGTGTGACCTCCCTTAGGGGGAGATTGTTGGAAATACGAAATTCCAAAGAAAGTCTCGGTCACATCATTGTTAGAACAAATCACGAGCTATAGACTATTTAGGACTTTGTCTCTTGGAGCGACCTCCCTTAGGGGGAGATTGTTGGAAACACGTTTTTACGTATTTAGGAAGGATCGGTCACTCCAATGAGATACATCTAGTATCAGCTCGTGATCTAGTAATGTAACAATATAACCCATCAAGCCTACATGTAGGGTGGGCTATATATACCCCTTCTAGCATGTTAGGAGGGGTTGGTTCTCACATTTCATCATTCAATAAACATTCTTCTCATATTCTCACCTTTCTCTATCTACTTACGCTCTCTAGTTCTTCATCTATTTCTCTCTCTTGTAATCATCTCCAAGGTTAGAGAATCCAAGGATTACGTAGATCTACATCATGATTATTTTAAAACCGTTGAACACAATTTTTCAAGAATTTCTCAAAAGATTTCTTTCTAAATCTTTCAAAATTATGTGTTCAACACACCCTTCCTCATAATATGGTTGTTATATCTCAAACATGTCATATGTTATTTGGATCAACTTTTGAGGGGGGCGTTTTAAAATCAAGCCTTTAATGTTGTTGGGTACATCTCCGATTTTATCATATTTTATGTATCCAACACATTTCGAAAATGATATTCAATCTGTCATATGTTATATATATTATATCGGAAAAGGCATCTCAACTCCGTACCTCAACATATTTTGTGGTGTCGTTATTCCAAAATATTGTCAATTTTTTGTTTCAAATAGGACCTACATATATCGTTGAGGGGAAGCTACCCGACTAAAGTTTTCATGATTTATGCGTGCACACATCTTTCTCTCCCAATCGGTTTTCAGAAATTGCCATATTTTAATCAATTGGTATCTCTAATATGATATTTTTTTATTAGAGATAGGGGAGAAAATATGATTAAAATGTAATATATCACAACATGTCATCTTAAAGACTCAATTGCAACTCTTTCGTTCACATGCTAAACTATTCTGAATATCGATGCATCTGTGTAGGGGGAGTATTTCGGAAATGTAAAACTTTTAAAGTGTTAAAAGGTTTGATTTTTATCAAGCACTTTGAATGGTTCTCAATTGTTTTATGGTTACGACCTATAACCAAAACAACATACTATCCACGACAGAACGATAGAGTCAAAAGGTGATTTAGGATAGGAAACTAAGTCCTATGATACAACAAGAACCGAAGGGATCTACCCAAGGACATTCCATTGCTAGAAATAGTTTTCCTTTGGAAACATGGAGTGGAATGAATCTGAATGAATGCGGACCAATTACTTAAGTTAGCACTGGAACAATCACAACAAGGTACTAGTGATGACGTATTGGTAAGCATTGAAGGTGTTGAATATTCTATGCAACTTAGGTAGAAACCGGGTTAACACATCTAAAACAAGTGCCATGAACTCAGTGATGCAATGCACAACCCTTCCTATCCATTCAGGTTTCTCTCAAAAGAAACTTGTCTCATTGTCACGGAGATCAACACGTATCTATTGACTTTCTCACTCCGAGATAGTTAATATTGAAAAGGTGGCAGTCTGCTCTAGCCTCTGATTACCAAAATGCACTTATCGAGTTGATAATGCTCTAATTATACATGTTTGCGTGTGCGTTATCTGTATATATTTAGGTTAATTATGTGAAATATCGATACTTAATAGAGTATATTTGATGTATAGGTTCCAAGGACGTGTCGTGGAAGGAAATGGAAGAAAACATGAAGATATGGAGCTTAAAAAAAGAAATAAATTCAAGCTTCTGATCTCCCAACACCTGTCACTGTTTTGGCCATGTCTTGAGCATACAAACTCCGTTTTAGTTGGTTCAAGCGGCCACAGAAAGAGGAAAGAATTATCTACAACTTAGACTTTTGGTTCAAACCTGTAAATGACCAAAAGTGTGGCACACAATCCAAAAAGTGCGGCGCACTTTTCTACAGCACAAAAATATTCTAGACGCGCAAATGTGCGGCGCACAAATGAAAAAGTGCGACGCACTTTCCTTCTGCACAGCTCAAAAGTCATGTTTATGACTCCCATTCATTACAAGTCCAATCATTTACATTTCCCTTGGTCCCCAAGTGTTAGAAACATTATATAAACACCTCCAAAACACAGAGAAACATATATCTTTCATCCTATCTTATAACTCCATTGGAGAGGGAGAACTAAGGTAACGATCTTTGGATCCAATGATCCAAACACTCCTCTAATGCATGGTGTACCACCATATCACCACCACCACTCACCACCACGAATTACTACTGTAACATCATGATTTCCAAAAACTAAATCACCATTGGAGCATTGGGTTGTTGGACTATTGATTGTTTTGGATTTATGATTGTTGTAATCATAATATTGGATTTGGTACTTTGTAATCAAACCACTCACATAAATAGATTTGGTACATTTCTTTACTGATCAAATTGATATGATTCTTAGTTTATGATGCTTGTGTTATTTATTATTGAATTGTTATATTAGCTTCACAGGGTCGAAGTGCGGCGCACAATTAGTTTTGTGCGGTGCACTTTTCCCTGGTTCGTGTTTATAAGTATGATCTAAATGCTTTTGTATCAGATGTTATTGTATAAGACCATTTTTATATGTTGGATTCATCCATGATCATTGACTAGTACTCATGTGAATGGATGAGTTTCATGTCATCTAGTAAATGAATCTTGTTATTCGCTTTTGTAACGATTAGTGGAATAAAACATATAACAACTCTTATATAATTTTATCTACTACTTTAGTTATTGAAATCAAGCATAAACCATTCTTAATGCTTTTGGTATGACATGATCTTTAGTCGGATTTTTGTTATATTAATTAGATGTTGCATGTGCGACTAGTAATCGGTATGTTGT
The DNA here is from genome assembly GCA_025667525.1 of Glebionis coronaria. Taxonomy (NCBI): domain Eukaryota; kingdom Viridiplantae; phylum Streptophyta; class Magnoliopsida; order Asterales; family Asteraceae; genus Glebionis; species Glebionis coronaria. The sequence continues at coordinate 1,609,424 of JANFOE010000213.1, forward strand.
CTTACATTGTTTATGTGCTTGTAATTCATATTAGCTATATATCATTTCTATGTTCTTTGAATCATCATTTGGATAAGCTTAAGTCTTTAGAACTTGTGACACTCTAAAGATAATTGTTTTAACTTGTTAACACCAATCCCGTGGATCGACCTGGACTTACCTTAAGACTATACTATGAACGAAAGGGTATACTTGCCCGTGTTGTGTTTTTAGTCCCTTGTTTGGTAATAATCTAGTAATATAAATTTAAAACTCGCTTTCGCAACATCAAGTTTTTGTCCCTTTGTTTAGGACTATGCGAAACACACATCACGAGTCTAGAGCCAAAGGAGATCTATCTATCATCTCATTAGGACACAATCGAGTCTTACGCATTATCCTTGTGATATTGCCAGAACATCTGAGTGATACGGTTCACAATGAAGATGGAAATCCTACTTGAGTTAACCTCAAACAAGCTCATGGTAGGTAACTTGTGCGATTATACACGAATCAAACTTGTGAGAACTGGAAAGTAACTAAGTTTGGGTTCTTAATTGATTCAAACTTGATTCCATGTTTCTTCGCAAAATCTGTATGATCTTGCTAGAACATTCAGAGTTACACTCTTCAGTGCTCACAGTGACGAATAAAAATCCTTCCAGTGTCAACATCAAATAGCATTGCGGTAGGTGAATCGCAAGATTCTCAATGAATCAAGCTTGTGACAAACTGGAAAGCAACAATGGTGCGATTCTTATAGAATCAAACTTGTTCCAGGAATTCTGAATTGACGACTCTAATCACACGGATAATTCATCCTTATGATTCACTCTTTACGTTTATAGTCTGCTTTGAGATGGTCAAGCAAAGAGAACTAGATACTACCATCGGGAAACCCTGTCAAGGAGGTTCTTAATCGAATCTACCCGACCACATGTACGGTATCTAATACCCTCTAACGGTCTTCACCGACCGGAGGTAAAACGCTACCGAGTTAGGGTGAAATGTTCAAAGCCATTTCGTCCGTGTCTATATATGTTGCTGCATATCAAGAAGGTGGCGTAGTTGTGTACTAACCGAAGTCGTCTTCACATGTTCATACTTAAAGTTAAAGTCTTCCACAACTCTGATGAATTTTTGAAGGACTAACTACCACTATATTTGTATGGGAGATTGTTAGCCTTTCGAAATCAACAAAGTATGAATATGTCGATTCAGAAGTCACAAGAGCACAAGATGGCGATAATCAAGATACTTAAGAATGTAATAGGTCATCTTGTCACTAAAGCACAAGATGAAGACTATCAACGATATATTGAAGATCTCAAGCACTCAAAGTCAAATGACAAAGGCTCAAGATAAAGATCAGAAAAAAATGAAGGAACAAAGCCGTTACACACAAGATCAAGACCAAGATACAAGACCCAAGAAGGAAGATCGCCTCCATAAGAATGTATTCACTCAATCATATTATGCATTTTAAAGATGACCGATACATTGGGGGAGATTGTTAGCCCTATATTTTATATAGTCGAACAAGAATGTAATAGGTCATCTTAGTCGTTAATGGTCTTGAATAGTAATAGGCTAGTCGGGTTAACCAGGCTTGTACTTAGGCTAATATTGTATAAGATAGGGGCTCTAAGCCCAAGACATGCCAAGCCCAGCCCATGTTACTAAACCTACGGCCCAAACAAGCCTAGGGAATATATACCCTCTTCCATGTTTGGAAGAGGGTGTTGGTTACTTTTAGTTTCTCTCTCTAAAGTTTAACCTTCCATCAATTCTCTCTTGTTTCTCTCTTCACTTTTCTTCTCTTTCTCTCTCTAAATATTATCATATGTATTGTGTTATGGATTGATTAGGATTAACATTTTGATATTGTTATAATACTTTCTTAGAGTTTGTATACTGTTAACAAGATGTTAGAAAGATAATCTAAAAGAAATTAGAGCATTTGACCATTTTAAATGAAAGTTATAAGTTAAAGAAACCTTAGTTTTGTAATTTACATGAAATAATAAGCAAAAACCCATTTCAAAAGCTATAATTCTGGAGAAATGTTTTTATTATGATTATAAATATGCTTTGAAACTTTGTTTTAAAAATCCTAGATCATTTGGTCCATTTTTGAGGTTGTTATCTGATTTTTACAAGTATAGAGACTAAAATTGTCATTTTTGAAACTTACTTACAATTTGGGCCAAAAGCTTCATTTTATGAATGTTAAATCTATAATAATAAATATTGGAAAGTTTGCGGCCTTAAGGTTAAATATTGAGGGTGTAAATTGTAAATAATGAAATTATATACTTTAGGGGTTAAAATTGTAATTATACCAAAGTATAACCAAAAAGGGCTACTTTTGCAAATTTTTAAACTAATGAAGATTAAATATAAGTATGAGGAAGTAATGAAAGTATCATGTTAGTAGGGAGTTTTTACAAAGATGTTCCATCTCGATATTACGTTCTGACTGAGTGGTTAGGTTTACGATTTAAAGTGCCCTCGCTCCTCAAACGTTTATAGAATGGCTTCCGAGTATGATAGCCCGAACAATGATGCTAGATTTACAACCAAATAAAATATATAACCAATAGTTAGAAATATTGAACAAAATATTAAATACTTGATACTATACACTATGTGTTAATCCAGGTTTGTGTTAGACTAAGTTGTGGTTTGTATGACCAAGCTGTTTATTTGTGAATGAAATATATCTGATTATAGCTCGGATTCTATGGACATAAGGTGAGTTCATAGCCTCACATTTAAATGCTTTATATATGATTTTAAAACTCGTGAGGGGTATATATGCTAAAATGGAATACAAGTGTTTTTGGTATGCTTCCTGGATATGATTATTGATGCTATGTTTACTGTTGCCTTGAAAAGTCCCTTTTTAATTATGAACCGCTAATTATTTCATGAAAATGAGCGTTAATATTGTAAATAGTACCATTTGGGGACTGACATCCCCTGTGTGGGCAAGTCGCACTTGCTAGCACCTCAATGGTCAAACAGGCATACTTTATTTTGCTAAACAGGATAGTTTGGTAGACTTCCTCATAAGGGCAATTGATGGTTTCTGATATGTCTAGCAGCAGTATCATAAGCATAGTACATTAATTCATTTATTATTTAACTTACGCGCGAATAATAACGTAGCTTAGGAAAAAGAATCTTGTATTCAAATTGTTTAAAACCTATGAATTCACTCAACCATTGTGTTGACTTTAAGCATATATTTCAGGAAACTGTGACTGATAGTATGGAGCAGCATAAGGATGGCATGAAGAGGCACAAGCTTGAAATTATTGATATAGATTTTGGGAACCTCATATTGTAAAACTCTTATTTTTAATGATACATAAAGAAAGTTGATTTAATCACTCTTTTGAGTTGTTTTCTATCATTATGACTTGTGCTCTATGAAGTAATACCTCAAATCAATGTTCCACTGTGTAAAGGTAAAATGGTGGAGTTACAATCACTGTCTTCTTCGGATGATTGCTCAAGTGGTGGTGATGGTGCTCTTGCAACTTCTTTGCCTCGTGATCTTGTTGGAGCATGTGACTTAAAGACAATGGAAGATCATGGTGATGATGATTAAGTAGAGTAGGTCTTTGGATCACGTAGACGATAATCTGGGTAATGTTGTATGGTAGACACCAAAGCAAGTGGATTCGCAACCTTTGCTACCCGTTCAACTTGAAGTTCTTTTGCCTCATTCTGAAATTCTTTCACAATGTCAAAGAGCGTGTGATATGAGACTTCGTTTAACTTTTGCTATTTTTTCACCAAAGTGACAAACCATGTCCACTCTGATTGAAGTTTGTGTTAAAATTGTACATTGACTTGCATGGTGGTGACTTGCAAGTTGTTTCGTGTCATTTCATTCATGATTTTGTAGAATCAGGAGTAATATGGATCAATTGATTCCCCATCCTTTGAAGTAAACTTGCCAAAGTTCCAAAACAGGTTTGTTTTCACGTCTTGTTTGTTGAGTGATTCACCTTGTTGCAATCGTTCAATAGCCGTCCACATTTCTTTAGCACTAGGGCATGCATCAACCGTGGAGTAGATATCATCTCCAATGCCACTTAGAATTAGGTAAATTTATTCCTTCTCTGCATCAAACCAAGCACGGTTCTCTGGTGTGAGGTCGGATCTCTTTTCATCACGTTCATGTGCGGGTACTTCGTCACTTGTGTCTGTGGCTGGTACAACAGGAACTTTGACCTTTGAAAACACATAGGGTCCATGAAAAATGCATCGCCTTAAAGCATCACCGTTAGGTCTTGTGTCAATATATCATAGAAAACGGGATTGACATTGATCATATCGACCAGTCACAAGCATTGGTGGTCGTTCTTTCTTATCCGCCACCATGATGTTGTTGTTTGTCACACGGTACTCTGTAGTAGAATCCATCTCGATAACATTTGCAATGATGAAGTGAATACGGATCTTAAGTAGATGATGTTGTGATTGTTTTTGGATAAGCAATACGGAGTTTTACTAATCGTGGAGAAACCGAGAAATAAATTCGCGGGATTTTACAAACCACCGATTAAACAGTAAATTTGCCTAAGTTCGTGTGTTGTTGACGAGGAAAGTTGTTGAAATTCCCTAAAAATGTTTTCTTGAGAAACCAAAAATTCCAAGACCAAATAACTCACTAAAAATTTTCAAAATCATGTTTTTGAAGAATTTCCGAATTCGCAATATTACACAACCTTGAGTTCACAATATGTTAGCCAAGTTCTCAATACCCTTACTTCGCAAAACCTAAGTTCGCAGTATATCTAAATGTTGAGTTCGCAATAATTATCTTCGCAAAACCTTGAACTAAGTTCGCAAGGTGTTGTCTTCGCAAAACTTGAACTGAGTTCGCAATAGTTGTCTTCGCAAAGTCTGTCTTCGCAATAAACACCCACTTTGCAATCTCTGTTTTCGCAAAGTTTGTCTTCGAAATAAAACACCCACTTCGCAATAAACTGTCATGTCTTCGCAAAGTCTGTCTTCACAATAAACACTCATTTCGCAAAATACTTTTCTTCGCAATAAACACTCACTTCGCAATAAACTACATGTCTTCGCAAAATGAAACACTTGAGTTCGCAAAACAAAAAAAACCTTACTTCTCAATATGCAGATTCGTAGAATTATATCTGACTTCGTAATTCTAGTTTCGCAATCCCACTCACTTACCAAAAACTAGGGTTTAGAAGTTCGGAATAACGTAGATTTTTTAGGAACTCGGACAAAACACAAAAATTTGAGTTTTTCCACTAAAAATGATCCAAATGCTAAAAAAATTGCGTTTTTCACCAAAACAAGAAACCCAAATCCCTACCACGACTTGTAGGTGATTTTAAGAAAGATTTAAAGGCGATTAAACATAAAAATAATTTAACCGTGGGTATATGTAGCAACATTATACACGAACCAAAACCAATCACTAATCTACCCCATCGTGAATGATACCAATTATTGTACCCATAATATTATCACTTCACCATTGTAAAACTATGAAATAAGTAAAGAAAAATAGATTAAATGTAGAGAGAGAAAGTAGAGAGAGAAAATGTGTGAAACTTGGGAATATTAGATTAAGAGAGAAAATGAAATGAGCTAACCACCTCCTAACATGTTAGAGGTGTGTATATATAGTCCAAGCTTACATGTAGCTTAATGGACTATATGTTGATGGGTCGGTCTTGATGTATGAAAAACCTAAACTTGGACTATTAGCTATTTTATCAAGCTCGTGATTCCCGACTATTCTACTATCTATTACAATATTCTAAGAAATGATACATAATAAACCTATGACCGAGCATTCTTGTTTGACTCAATATTTTGAGGCTAACACATAGGGTATTAAAAAGTTCGATCCGCAAGCCAAACGCTCATTTTGATAGGTTTGAGAATGTCTTTTGAAAGTTTTGCATACAAAGAGTGGCATGAGGTTGATGCTAGCGCCAAGATCGGCCAAGGCGTTGCATGAGTATAAGTGATGGAAAGTACATGGAATAAGAAAACTTCCAAGGTCTCCCAGTTTTGGTGGTACTTTGTTTTGAACAATGGCAGAGCATTCATCATGAGAAAGTCTAAAGAAATCTCTTCAAACTTATGTTTGTTTCTAATAAGCTCTTTAAGGAATTTTTGATAATTGGGCGTTCCAGACAAGACATCGACTAAAGGCATATTGATTCAAAATTCTTGAATTAAGTCAAGGAATTTAGCATACTTAGCTTGCATCTTTTGCTTGCGTAAGTGTTGAGGGTATGGTACTTTTGGTTTGTACGGTTTTGGTGTTGGGTTTGGTGTAACTTCTTCAGTGACTTTGGTTTTTGTTGGTTATGTCTCGTCTTTATCATCATCGCTGAGTGAGTTTTCGATCGGTATGTCTTAGGTTGGTTTTGAAGGTGATTTATAAGATAAACACTCTGTATAAGTACGATATTCGCATGCTCAATACGAGTTTGCGGTGGTTGGTACTTGTTGTTGTTCTTTGGGTTGTGGTTTGTGTTGCTTGGTAAAGATCCACATGCACGGTTTGATTGTTTGTCCGCAAAGTTATTAAACATAGATTCAAGGTTTTAAATGGAAGCTTTATGGTGTTTTTTGAAGTCTATAATTTGGTTTTGAGATCGGTGAATGTATCTCTTACGAAAAGGTTGGTTTTCCTTTGAGATTCAATGAAATTATCGAGCTTGGTTTTGAGATTGGGTTTGTTTTCGGTTTGGTTTGGTGTCCTGTTGTCTCAGTTATAACTTGGTCTATCGCTTGATCTTCAATTATCGCGGTCTCGATTACGATAATCGTTATAGAAAAGAGTTCGACGAAAAAGGTGTTCATAAAGTTGGCTTCTTCTTCTTTTGTCATGTGTGTATCATCGTCATCACACTTATTAAAAGGATGGTTTCCTCCATAGTGGTTTGATTCATGAGATTTGTTTTTCATCTCTTGATATGGGTATCAATTTTAAGAGACATGGCATCCATGCGAGCCATAATTTTTTCAGTTTCGGTAGGGTTATTATTTCCTTCAACAAAAGCTACGGTTTTTCGAGGGTTTTTAGTTTTGTGGTTTTTGGACCAATCAAGCTTGAGTAAGACTTTGTCATCCAAGAGTTAGTAAGCTAGGTTTGGGGTTTTATAGAGGAAAATACCGCCCGTTGCGGCGTTCAAGGCATCTTGGGTAGTATCATCAAGACCATGATAAAAATCTTGATTACACTTTCTTTCTTAAGTCCATGACCATGGTTGTTTTTGAGGAGTTCTTTCATACTTAACCACACGTCAGTGAGAGTTTCTCTATCTTGTTAAGAAAAGCTTCGGATTTCTCCGAGGAGTTTTTCAAAAAGGGTAGAAGGAAATAATCGGCTAATGAAAGCAGTTTTAAGACCTTCCCATGTTCGAATAGTTCCTTCGTTAAGTTCGTGCCATGACTTGGCTTCTCCAGTGAGACATGATGGAAACATCATGAGTTGTACGGATTCAGCTTGTCCTTCTCCATAATTGAACATTCTTCAAATACCGCTAAATTCATGGATGTGTTTGTGAGGATCAGTTTTGATTCGACCATAAAATTAGTTGTTTTTTACAAGTGTCAAATGGTTTCCCTTGATGGCAAATTCGTTTGCAACTTCAAGTAAAACGATTTTTGAGCCAGGAGTTGGTGCGACAACTCTTTTGGCTGACCACATTGGTTCAACGCCGGTGTTTGACATTGGGTCGTAACGTTCGATGAGTCTAGTAAAGAATAGGAATTGAGAGATGTTTTCGAATGGTCGATTGATTATTCGAGGGTGTTGAGGTTGTTCGTGTCTCCTTTCTAAAGATACACGACGGTGAAGTCGATGTATCCTTCGGTTAAGGGTACGTTCGGGTTCAGACAATGGTGAAACGGGTTGAGTTTCGTATGAACGCGTGTGCATCCAACAATGATTTGGTGTAACAGTAGGATTGTGCGGCGTACTTAGCTAAAAGTATGCCGTACTTTGGAACGCTACAGGAAGTGCGGCGCACAAATTGGATTGTGTGGCGTACTTTCTATACTGACAGAAAAAGTTTTGATTGATTATGGTGAGAAATGGTTCAATCTTCGATGATTATGAAAGATTTGGTTACAAAACATGATTGTAAGTCCCCGGCAACGGCGCCAAAAACTTGATGTTCATTTTGCAAGTCTTAAATTAATAACAAGGTTTAGACAAAACAAGGGACTAGAATACAAACACGGGCAAGTATACCCTTTCTTTCGTAGCATAGTTTTGTAGTGGTAAGCCAGGATCGTTCGCGAGGACTTAGTTTTGTTTTGGTAAGCAAAATAATAATCGAAGGTAGAAATGATTGATTTAAATAATATGATGACAAAATATGACTTATATGGGATAGTTTCTATAATTTTGTGATGATGATAATAATGATCGAGATATGATTAGGTAAGTAAAATGTGATAATCCTTTTTCGTCAAAATGGAATTTTCATAATTCACTTGGTTTGATTCTAGAGTTGAGTCTTATTAAGCGACTAAGCATAAAACAAGTTTCCAACAAGTTCAATACTTTATCAAAATATCTAAGCGGATCTCTTCAACCAAAGATTCAAAACCATAGACAAGTTCTTAAAAACGTATTGTAACAACTTGACCCTCTAGTGTCAAATTATCGTAAAAAATCAACTTTGATAAAATATGGTGGTGATAGAACTAAGTGGCAAAATGGTTTTACAACATTAGCTTGAAATCAATTTGTAAAGGATCATATCATAGCATCATCACTAATTATAGTCACATACACATATAGTCACAAATAACTTAGCCTAGCATAGTAATCAAAGTATCAAATGGGAAAGAGTAAAAGAACATTATACTTAGATTGAATGAATTGACGAGTAGACAAGTGTCACGATTGTATCGCCTTTCCAAGAATCGAAGAGTAAGATACTCTCGTTACAAGTATTTTTCGAAAGTGGAATATACTGAAAATTGACTAAGAAGACTAAAATACTCGGATGAGAGAGTATTAGAGGGAAGTTATATGATGTAAAATGAGAATAGAAGCCCTCTATTTATTGTGTAGTCTGGTGGTCAAAGTGCGTCGCACTTCTCCAAATGTGTGCCACACATTGGAGGTGGTGTTTGTGCGCTACACTTTTGACATTATGCACCGCACATTCGTGTGTCCAGAATATTCTTCTCTTTTATTCTTTTATTATTTCAACTAAAGACTTTACTTTGCTTTCTTTCACTTTGAGCCTTCAACCTTTTACCTGCATATAAAATGCAATGTATTAAGTATCGGAAGTTCTTATTTATAATATAAAGTGACATAATAGCAACGGATTAAATATGTGTCATTTGGGTGTTATCAGACCTCCTCCTCCTCAAGGAGCTATCCCCCCTCGAAGAAGATCCGCTACCAGATCTACTCACACCCGTAGCAGAAACAAGAGGGGCGGACACAAAAGCAACCACCTCAGAACTACCAACACTAGGATCAACAATCCGTGAAGCAGCGGCACTACTCGTGATGGGGTCAATAAAGCTTTCCAGATGCTCCGTCCAACCGACCGTCTCCTCAAGACGGGGAAGATGGTCAGGCCAAAGAGGTTGTTCAATAATCCTCACCTTACTAGGATCAAAACAAGAAATATATTCGAAGAAAGACATCTATGCAACAAAAAAAGTTAGCACAAAGATAAAACCAAAAATACAAGACAAGTATGAAAAAAGAGCACACCCTCTCCGAAAGCATTAATAAAAGAAGGATACACATTCCTCCTAAACGGATAGCGACGACTAATGCCAAGGGCGCAAAGGAACACCTCCGGGTACTTCCGAAAAAGGGGCGGGGTGATTCATAAGATAGTGTACTTGACGAGGATTGTATTCATGAGCATCAGGAGAAGGATCCTGTAGAATATTGATAATCAATGAATCTATGAAGGGGTTTGTTAATTTCTAGAGAGAGAAAGTTAGAGAGAGAAAGTGAGAGAAACTATGTGAATTTTATTAAGTGGAAGATTAAGAAATGATAACAACCAACCCCTTTCCTTAGTGGAAAGGGGTATTTATAGTTCCAAGTCATAAGTGGACTTGGGCCGGTCCATGACAAGCCCATGGACCGGTTCTTACTTAAGTTAATAAGCAAATAACAACTAATTACTAACTACGAGCTATTACAACATAAATCATATTGTGGAGCGACCGATACTTCTAATATACGTTAAAACGTATTTCTAACAATCTCCCCCTAAGGGAGGTCACTCCACGTTACAAAGTTCTAAACCTAGCATACTATACTAAGTCTTCGTTCTTTAGCTCGTAGTCTTTTCTTCTTTTCTTTCTTTTGTTGTGAATATGTTGATTTGATCTTTTTGGCTTTGACTTGAGAGCATTGTTCTTTGGCCTTTCACGTGCGATCTTTGCCTTTCTTTGAACTTTGCCTCCTCGTGACTTCATGTTCCACACACTTACATCTTTTTGTTGAATTCTTGAAAGCTTCAGAGTTTGGTACAGCGGAAGACTTCATCTTGTACTTTCTTGAATTTTTGTTGCAAAAGACATAAGCATGTGGGAACGACTTTTCCAGGTACACCGCAACACCACCGTCTTTACTGGTACTCAGCAACGCCACCGTCTTCAACAGGTACACAGCAACGCCACCGTCTTTAGCAGGTACACAGCAACGACACGAATAAAATGGCTTTGAACATTTTATTCTAATTCGGTAGCATTTTACCTCCGGTCGGTGAAGACCGTTGGACGATATTAGATATCGTACCCGTGACGGATAGTTTCAATTAAGTAACTTCCTGACAGGATTTCGCGGGTAAACCCGTTCTCTTTACTCGACCGTCCAAAGCTGACTGCGAACATAAAGAGTGAATCACTTGGATAAATTATCCTTGTGATTAAAAGCCGTCAATTCATGAAACCTGGAACAAGTGAATTTCAATTAAGATTTTCACCATCGTTGCTTTCCAGTTGTCACGAGCTCGATTCATAAAGAATCTTGCACGTTACCTACCAAGTGCTGTTTGATGTTGACACTAGAAGGATTTCCACTCGTCACTGTGGTCAATAAAGAGTCACTCTGAGTGTTCTGGCAAGATCATATGATAATGCGAAGAGGCCTGGAACGAGTTTAAGTTCAATTAAGAATTAAACCACTGTTACCTTCCAGTTTTTCACAAGATTGGTTCTAAAAGAACCGCACGTGTAACCTACCATGAGCTTGTTTGATGTTGGCTCAAGCAGGATTTCCATCTTCATTGTAATACTTGCGTATTACTCGGATGTTCTGGCAATATTACAGGAATATTGCGTAGGACTCATGAAAATCTCTTACTTTTCACAGTGTGTGAGAAAGCAAGGAATAAATGGAAAGTGTCCTAATGAGACTTTTGATGATCTCTTGGCTCTAGACTCGATTGTGCATTTTGATTTAGTGAGCGATGGCTGGAGAGGAGTGCCACCTTTTCAATACCAGTTTATTCGGAGTGAATAAACCAATAGATAACGTGTTGATCTCCGTGTGATTAAAATAAATACCTTTTGAGAGATATTTGAGTTAGCTGGGGAAGGGTTGTGCATTGCATCACTGGGTCCATGATGTCTTTCTTCAATACCGAGAATCATTAACAAAAATGACCTCAATAGCATATGTATTGACCCGGTTTCTGCCTAAAGTTGTAAGGAGGGCTTCTTTCTTTACACCCTTTATCTTTACATTTCTTTTTCATTCTTCAACCCCTTCAATGCTTACCAATACGTCATCACTAGCACCTTGTTGTGATTGTTCCAGTGCTAGCTTAAGTACTTGGTCGGCATTCAGCTACGTTCACATTCTTTCTCCATCTTTCCTAGGACTTCTAATTCTAACTAGGGAATTGTCCTTGGGAAGATTCCATCGGCTCTGATGAATCATTGGACTTAACCTATTCCTACCACCCTTTTGTCACCACATCCGTCGTGAATTAAGCGTGTTTTGGGAAGGAATTGCCACCATGAAAACATCATTGAAAATCACCTAAGGTACTTGTGATATTGAAATCAAAAGTTTTGTACCTTAGGTGTTTTGATCATCAAAAACGCTCCCCCTTAACACGTGCTTAGCACATATTAAGTTGGATTATCATTAAGTCTTTTTCATCTTTTAGCCAAGTATCACTTATGTCTCCTTAATCCCATTTTCTCCCCTTATCCAAAATGTTAACCATTAATATTTGGGATATTGAATGGATTAACCGGTCTTTGGGTAAAAATGAAATTGATGTTTGGCCATAGAACAAGTTATTGCTCCCCCTTAAGTTAATAAGGGATAGTTGTAGTGCTTTGGTATGACATATTTTGAAAGATTTAGAATCTCGTGAGAAATTCTTGAAAAATTATCATACCTTAACACTTCACCAAGCCATTCAAGCACATTATTCACAAATTTACATATTCACAATTGAAAACCAATATAAAGTGACCTGAGATGTACGACCCATCAGATGGATCGTTGCAGTAGCTTGTGGTGCACTAAATACGGTCTTCCACCCACGAATCTTTCCAAGCTCCTCATCAATCTACGTTCACGGAGCTTTTGATCGATCTTTTTGATCACATACTTTGCCATCTGCCGGTAACCCGGATGCCAATCCTCCGTCATCTCTGGCAAAGTCCCACCCGAGTTCAGATGCTCCAACTTATCTCTGACTTGTATAAGAGTGCCATCGCTATACTTGTGGAGCTCCCCCACCCTCATAAACTTCATCAAACCTCGACTGTTCAAGTAGAAGATGCCAGAATTCGGGACAGAAATGCCAGTGTAGGGACATCTTTCTACATGTTGAGGTAGCACTTGATTCACAGGGCGAGTTAAATTGAGCTTCCTCTGATAGCTTTCGACTCCCAACTGAAGATCCTCAACTCGTGATTTGATGACAACGCTTCGTGTGAACATACGAAGTGCTGTATTCAAAGCAATCAGGTCTTCACGAGGAATGTGAGTAAGTTGATCTCTGGTCATCAGAAGCAGCATATCTTCGATATCCTCAAGGCGAATGATGGAAAAATCTCCTTGCTGGATTTTGTATTCCCTGTCATCCTCCCTTTTCAAGCGAATCTCCGTCACATGATAGTAGCCGTTCTTGGCTTCAGTTTTCATTCCTAAGATGCTGGAGATGCGGATGTCGGATCTAACATTGCTTCCAGACTTGACCAAGCAGCAACCCCTGTACGCCCTTCGGACTCTTTCGTCCCAATGAGATGCACCTATGACAGCATACATATCATAATTACGATTCATTTTAGGGACCCAGAGTCGATTTACCTTTTCCTCGATATAGGGTATTGTCCCCCAGTTGGCAGCTTTCAGCAATGTCAGGGAGGTTGCGTACTTTGATGATCCCTTCAGTAGATACTCAAGATCGTTGGTGACGAAGAAGTCAAGAGCAATCTGATTATCTTGAGCAGGATCCATTGGAGGTGGAGCTCTTTCTGATTCATGAAGTCCTGGCCTTTGAACGGTTTTCAAAGCCTTTATGATCTCATCGGCATAGTACTCGAACTCCATTCGGGGTAATCGGGTTTTGGCACGCAGTCTCTTATCTTTCATCGCTTTCTTGACCAAGGATGGTGTAACCGAAGTCTTATACTCATGAGCAAGAAATGCACATAAGTCAATCGGACTTCGGATACGCAGATACAGCACATCTTTGTCAGCATCTGTGATCGGATCATATTGAGCTGCTGCCGTGATCCAAGCTTGTGGTGGTGCAGACTCGTCTATCTCCAACGTGTCTTCCCAAACTCTAATGCTTGGTTCAGGAACCGTAGATTTTTGAGCTTGTTGTTGAGGAGTTGAAGTGCGAACATCAGTTGGTTCAGTTTCAGGCATTTCAGCAGTGTCGTGAACTGGAGAATGTTGTGCAGCTTCGGGTTCCGTCACTGATTCTGCAATCACAGGAGAAACAACAGCAGAACTAATGGGGTTAGTGGTAATAGGTACAGACACAGCGATAGAGATACCAGGAGCCGAAGACGCTGTAGTGGCATTCACATCGTGGCGCCACTTAGTTCGTCTTGATTCCGAGGATGTCGATTTGTCCTTCTGTGCTGCATCTTTTGTGGACTTGGTTCCAGTCTTAGTAGCAGTCTTCTTGGAGCTGGTAACCTTGTCTCCCTTTTTCGGTTGTTCACCCCCATCATCATCCTGGTTATCATCCCCGTTACTACCCCTTGCACTCTCCTGATTCTCATCACCACCATCATCGCCATCATCATCCTCATCATCCTCATCATCGTCATCATCCTCATCATCATCACCACCCTCATCATCATCACCACCTTCGTCATCGTCTTTCTCCTTTTCACCTTCTTCTTCTTCTTCTTCTTCTTCTTCACCCGTACCCTCTTCTTCACTCTCTTCCCTTTCTTCCTCAGGTAAGATGTGATATGGTACCACACTTCCAAACATTTTGAATAATCTATCATCCTCCATGATAGCATCATTCAGGGATTTAAATAGAGCCCGTTGAATCCTCGATTTATCATGCGACCCAAGTTCCACCATTCGAGCCTTAAGGATCTTCTTCAATTCAAAATCCGTCAGGTCATAAGCAATCTTATAGGCGGCTTCTGAAGGGTTGGATGATTTGACCATCAAGTTGTCAGCAGCAAGTGTCTTCAACTCGTCACGAAGCTTAGGCATTAAGGATTCAACAGATTCTTGCACTCTTTCTTTCACAGATGCTTCAAGTGCTTCTTTTTGTTCCTTATATTTATCCCTCATTGCTTGAAGTCTGGTAATGCGTGCAGCATGTTTATTAGCCTCAGCCTGCTTAACCTGAGCAATTTCCTCTGCATGAGCTTTACGTGTAGCTTCCAAGTCTGCAGCGAATTTGGCAATCAACTCTTCTTGAGCTTTCCTTGATGCCTCTTCACTTTGAGCTCTTCTATTTAACTCTTGGCGAAGTTCATTCATTTCTCTCTTGTGAGCATCCGTATGTTTATCCAACATCTCGCCCAACACTATTGCTGCCATTGCAGAAGTTGCAGATGTTGCAGATGTTGATGGAATAGGCTCGGTTGTAACTGCTGTACTAAGGGTAGGGATTATGGGTGGTGGAAGAAATGGTGTGGAAGCCGGTCGGGTTGGTCGGGTTGTTAAGGGTTGGATTAGTGGAGGTAGAGTTGCCAAAGGTTGAGTTGTCACCATGATTGTAGAAGCAACAGGTTCCTTTTCCACACTTGTTGAAATAGGGATTGATGGCTCCTTCGAAGTAGAGTAGTTTTCAGGTGACCCAAACTCATCAACATCATGCGGTTCCTCGTACTCATCCTCGATATCTACCCTCGCACCTGAACCACTACCGCCTGTATCTTTCCTACTCCTTTTAATAGCAATCTTCAACATTTGTTGCTCGGATTTATCAAGAGTAGGATCAACAATATCTGCTTCATCACGTAGACGCATCAAATCCTTACCCTTTCCTTTCTTACCCTCTGTCTTCTTCTTCTTGGGTTCGGGTTCAGGTAACGCAGCTGGTTGTTTGCGTTTACCTTTACTCTTAACCGTTGTGGAAGAGTCTTCTCCAGTTTGAAGGTTTGCTTTCAGCTTCTGGATTTCTAACTGTAGTAGCTTGTAATCTGCAGAACCTTTGATTTTGTCTGACAGAAGGTAATCAGGAACAGGACCCGGAATCACACCAATAGACGGTCCTTCATGCCTCAGATCTACAGTATCATCAGCTTCTTCGGTGTGATAGCGACCTCCTGCACGCCTATCAATAGTAGCATCAAGCTTCATAAAATAATTTATGATAAGCTTAATAAACCGAGGATAAGGAAAGAAGTTTGTCTTCAGCTTCTTATTGTGGAAGAGTTGAAAGGTGAATTCTTCCCATATCAACAAAGCATAATCTGAATTCGCAGCTTTGTACATGCCATAGAAGAGGTTCATTATCGGACTGCGCAAAGCATCATGGCCACTCGTCTTTGGTGTAAGACATTTACTGAGAATACCCATCAACGCTCTCCAAGGTTGTCCCACCTTAGCAGTTGTAAACTCAGATGCAACTCGTATTTCCGGACATCCAAGTGCGTCAAATAACTCCGCGAGTTCATCTTTAGTAGGATCCCTTGAGAAAGACATGCCCTTGGGTGTATCCCGTATTCCAAGCATCTTACGGAAGTCTGAAACGGTGAGTGTCTGCTGCTTGTTGTCGATGGTGAAGGTGATCTTGTTCGAAGTGAAATCCTTGGTTGCCCAAAATTCAAACATATACTCATAAGGCACCGAGGCTGTACTCCTAAGGGCGTTCTTGAAATGGGAGTTATCAAGAATGGCTATGGCGACCTTAAAACCATGGTGAGTGGATTTAGAAACTTGCTTCAGCCTATAGTTGTTGGGTATAAACTTAAGGGTTCGAGCTTTAGCAATATCGGCTTCCCTAGATTCTTGGATAGCTTGTACTGTTGGATTAGTCATTTTATCTGCTTAAGATAAGACATGAAAGGTTGATGCACAAAAAACAGATAGATATATATCATTCTTACTTCTAAGCATAACACATTTCATAAGATAAAACAACAAGTACATAGATAGCATGCAAACAATAACAATCAAACAACTCATCCGGAACTTTTCCTCATTCGGAACATATTCATCCGAAACTTTTCCTCATTCGGAACATATTCATCCGGAACTTTTCCTCATTCGGAACTTCTCCTCATTCGGAACTTCTTCATCCGGAAGTTCTTCATTCGGAACTTCTTCATCCGGAAGTTCTTCATTCGGAACTTCCTTCATCCGGAAGTTCTTCATTCGGAACTTCCTTCATCCGGAAGTTCTTCATTCGGAACTTCCTTCATCCGGAAGTTCTTCATTCGGAACTTCCTTCATCCGGAAGTTCTTCATTCGGAACTTCCTTCATCCGGAAGTTATTCATTCGGAACTTCCTTCATTCGGAAGTTCTTCATTCGGAACTTCCTTCATTCGGAAGTTCTTCATTCGGAACTTCCTTCATTCGGAAGTTCTTCATTCGGAACTTCCTTCATTCGGAAGTTCTTCATTCGGAACTTCCTCATTCGGAAGTCCTTCATTCGGAACTTCCTCATTCGGAAGTTTTTCAGAAGAAATCCTTCATTCGGAAGATTTAATCCACGTTCATCCGGAACTTTTACATAACTAAACTTAGATGATTAATCTAGCGCATTTGTGAGTTTCTAAGGCAAACTAAGGCAATATACACATCATTTAATCTATTCCGAGCAAAACCCACCATAAATCCCGTGTAAATTAACCCTAATTAAGGAATATCCCTAAATCTGATAAATGTTAATTATCTGGATCAATTTCTGGAATATAGATGATGATTTAGACGAAATTATGAGTTTAATATAGATGATATATACCTTAATTAGATGAATGAACGGGATCAAGATGGATTTAAGCAAGAGATTTGATTGTTTGGATCGTGTGTGTGTGTTTATGCAACAATGGCGGCAAAAGATCAAGTAAACAGTGATTAGAAAAATTTGGGGGCGGGGGGGTGTGATATTTGACTTAGGTCAAAACCAATTTTGCCAAGTTTCAATAAAACACACTTTTAGTCCCTACATTTTCTTAACTTTTCCTTTTTGTTTCTAATTTTGCCAATTC
Source organism: Glebionis coronaria (assembly GCA_025667525.1). NCBI lineage: Eukaryota > Viridiplantae > Streptophyta > Magnoliopsida > Asterales > Asteraceae > Glebionis > Glebionis coronaria. The sequence goes on from JANFOE010000213.1 coordinate 1,627,071, forward strand.
ACTTAAACCTTGTTTAAACGTACACACAACTTTAGCAAACGCATCTATTAGCATATCCTCAAAATCTAAAAGCCATGTCTATCACTTAGAACGAACACAAGTCGTTTTCTAAAGCAAAACCACTCAATTACCATGAAGCCTTTAATTTTCACAATCACTTTTGAAAATCAATTTTAATGACAAAGATGATTTTACTATTTTCTCCCCCTTAAACGATGACCCGTTTTCTATTTAAAGAGCTGTAGTCATTGTTTAAAGAGTCAAATAGTGATGAAAGCATTTCCAATTTCTCTTGAAAAATATTGATTCGTGGTGTCAATAAGATTTCTCTTATCTTAACAAATTAATGCACTGAGACGTACACAAATTCGTGTCAGACCAAGGTATAAAGTAACCTTGATCCCTTTGCATGATTTGGCTTGTAAATCACGCCCGAGAAAATTAATTCCCGTTCTGAGCCAACGTTTTCCAAGGAAATACGTGACTTTAATATGAAAACCGGGTTGCAGTCTGAAATAACTACAAGCCATAATGGGCATGTTTTAAAAAAATGTACAACTTTTATACGGACTCTATTTATGGCACCGTGTCAATATTGATCGACATTTCTAAGGCCGTAAATATTACCGTACTAAAAGACATGCCCGATTTAAAACAAAAAATATTTTTGGTTTTTCTTGATTTTATACTTTTTATGGTTTTTCTAGGTTTTATATTTTTTATGGTTTTTGTTGGTTTTATATTTTTTATGGTTTTTCTTGGTTTTATATTTTTGTATTTTCTTTTTGTGGTTTATATATTTACGATAATATACATGATCACAACCAAAGGATACTCTGAATAGTTTACCACGACTATTCAGCTGATTCTTCTGCCAACTCTTTGAGAGTCGCTGGAGTGAATGATTTCATGCCAAGCTTGTCGATCAAAAACTCGATTCGTCCTCGATCTAAGGCTTTGGTGAACATGTCCGCCAGCTGGTACTCAGTAGTGACAAAATACAGCTCGATCACTCCGTTCTCCACCTGCTCCTTGATGAAATGGTAGCGAATGTCTATGTGCTTGGCCCGGGAGTGTTGAACATAGTTGCAGCAAAGGGCAATGGCGCTCTTGTTGTCGCAATACATCGGGATTTTGTTAAATCCAAGACCGTAGTCAGTTAATTGTGATCTCATCCAAAGGACTTGAGCACAACAACCGGACATGGCGATGTATTCAGCCTCCGTGCTTGATATTGCAGCGCTTTTCTGCCTTTTGGAAGACCAGCTGATCAATCTATCTCCTAGGAGTTGCACAGATCCAGAAGTGCTACGCCTCGTATCTTGACATCCAGCATGATCGGCATCTGCGTATGATATTAAAGCAATCGAGGAATCTTTCGGATACCATAGACCACGATGAAGTGTTCCTTTTAGATACCGAAAGATCCTTTTCACAACATGTAAGTGCTTTTCGGTAGGCCGAGCCTGATACCGGGCACACATGCATACAGCAAATTGCAAATCAGGCCTGCTAGCAGTCAGATAGAGAAGGGTGCCAATCATTCCACGGTAAAGTTTCGGATCGACAATAATCCCATCCCTATCTTCATCTAACTTGGTTTTCTCAACCATTGGAGTGTCTACGGGGTCACAATTCTCAAAGTTATATTTCTTAAGTGATTCTAGAGCATATTTGGATTGATTTATAAAGATGCCTCTGGGATTCTGAGAAATCTGTAATCCTAAGAAAAATGAGATTTTTTCCATCATCGACATCTGAAAGCGTGTGGACATTATCTTCTCAAATTGTTTAGACAGTTCTATGTTAGTGGCAGCAAAAATTATATCATCAACATAAATTTGTACCAGAAGCATGTCGTTGCCGTCTTTGAGAGTGAATAGAGTGGGGTCCACTTTGCCTTTGGAGAAGCCTTCCGACATGAGATATGTTGACAGGAGATCATACCACGCGCGTGGAGCTTGTTTCAACCCGTAGAGAGCCTTCTTAAGCTTGTACACATGGTTAGGAGACTCCGTACTCACGAACCCATCCGGTTGACTAACATAAACCTCTTCCCTTAGTTCACCGTTCAAAAATGCCGTCTTCACATCCATTTGATAGACGATCATGTTCATATGAGCAGCAAACGCAAGGAATAGTCTAATCGCCTCCAATCTAGCCACAGGAGCAAAAGATTCCTCAAAGTCTATACCCAAGGCTTGTTTATATCCTCTAGCGACCAATCTTGCTTTATTCTTCAATACCGAACCCATCTCATCAAGTTTAACCTTATAAACCCATAACAAAGTAAGGATGTTAACTTTGTCAGGGCGAGGAACCAATTCCCATACTTCAAGTCGTTTGAATTCATTGAGTTCCTCTTGCATAGCTTCGATCCAAGAAGATTGGGTCATAGCCTGCTGCCAATTTTTGGGTTCAACTTCAGAGAGAAATGCATCAAAGTAACAATAAAGTGCACTCTCTTGTAATTGATGGCGCGTAGAGACTGGTCGATCTAGATCTCCAATAACATTCCTAATTGGGTGATCTTTTGTCCATTTAGTGCTATGGTTTTCAATCCTAGGTGGTCTGGAGTGAACAATAGATGGAGCTTCTTCTGAGGTAGATGCGGCTGAAGGGTTTTCAGGGATCGCTACACCAAAGAAAGGAAGCTCTTGCAAGTGAGCATATTCCAAGTCGTGATCAGTAGTATCCTCTTCTACATCATTAGGCACAAGTAGGGGTGATGATTCAGGTGTAGTTTGTGAATTACTTGGTGAAGGTGCATCAGGTTCAACTTGAATTGTAGATGCATTAGATAAAGGTTCATTAACTTGAGCAACCACTTCAGGTATTGGAGCAATTACTACAGGTACTGGAACTTCATCAGTCGGGGGATCGAAGAATTCATCAAACATCGGTTGAAACAGTTTATCCCACTCGGGCCTTGATGGTGGTAAAAATGATGTAGAAGTAGGATTGTTGGGAACTAATCCGGAACTTATAGCACCGGGTCCCATCTCATGAAGCGCGGGTTCAGAGCTGTGTTGCTCAGAAGCCATCGCTGTCAGCTCGTCGAAATCAGCGTCCATAGTTTCTACAATCTTGCCAAGACGACGGTTATAGATTCGGTATGCTCTTTTGGACGGTGAGTAACCAATGAAAATACCTATGTCTGCTTTTGGTTGAAGCTTACCCAAGTTCTCACTATTGATGTTTGGATAACACAAAGCACCAAACACATGGAAGAATGAAACATCGGGTTTGCGGGCATGTAGAAGCTCATAAGGGGTTTTTCCATGGCGTTTCCGAACGATAGAACGGTTTTGGGTGAAACATGCAGTAGAAATAGCCTCTGCCCACAAGAACAATGGAGCGTTCGCATAAATAAGCATGGTCCTAGCAGCTTCCATAAGTGTGCGATTTCGTCTTTCAACGACACCGTTTTGTTGTGGAGTGCGTGCAGCGGATGTTTCATGTGATATACCAACTCCTTCATAATAATCACGAAGAGTCTGGTTGACGAACTCTGTACCATTGTCTGTACGAATACGGCGGACAGTGGTATTCAAACGTACCTGAATGAACTTCAGAAAAGTGATGATAGCCTTCGGAGCTTCATCCTTTGTACGTAGAAATCTAACCCATGTAAACCTTGAGAAATCATCCACAATGACGAGAATGAATTTCTTACCGCTCACACTTTCAGTTCTCATCGGTCCACAAAGATCCATATGCAAAAGATGAAGTTTTTCTTGATTAGTGTCTTCAGCTTTGGGTTTGTAAGATTTCTTGGTGCTTTTCCCCCTTGAACACGCGGAACATAAATGATCCTTGTGAAATTTAAGCTTGGGAAGACCACGAACTAACTCGTTTTTAGCCAGATGATTAATAGCATCAAAATTAAGATGAGATAATCTGCGATGCCATAACCATGACTTGGTCTTAGAAGCTTTAGAGAGAAGACATACTGGAGAAGCGGCCATCATGTCTTGTAAGGACAAAGTATAAAGATTTGCACCACGAGATCCCTTCAACAAATCTTTTCCTTCCAAGTTGCGGATGAAACAAGTGTGTTGTCGAAAAGCAACCTCAAGGTTGGAATCACAAAACTGTCCTACTGAGAATAAGTTATGACCAAGACCTTCAACATAGTATACCCTAGAAATCGTCACGTTTCCAATCTGATATTCACCATATCCCATAATCTTTGCTATATGATCATTCCCAAATTTAACCGTACCAAGAAACTTGCTGACGAAATTTCGGAGCATCGAGCGATTTCCGGTCATATGTTTTGAACAACCGGAGTCCAAATACCACAGGATGATTTGGACCACCTGAAAATATCACCACACAAAGACAATGTAGAGGTATCGGAATCTGAGTGTTCCTTGTTATTAGCAGGTACAGATTTAATAATCTTAGATTTGCTAACTCTAGGTTTCTTAGATTTCCTAGCCGTTTTCTTCTTAATTGGTGGTGTAGATTCTAATTGGCTCAAATCCTGAGGTATTTCTTCACTGATAGGCACTACAGTGGGGGCAGACCTAATTAAAGGGCGCTGTTTCCATACTTGAGTGCGAGTGTTCCTAACTAAAGGACGCTCAGACCTAACCTCGATAGATGCATTCCTAGTTAAAGGGCACATTTTTCCATCTAGTGTAAAGGTCCTACCAGTGGGACGCCATTGCCAGCCAACTTGGGCACGAGTTCTACCCGTTGGCTTCCATTCAAGACCATTCTTAATAGCATTCATTTCATTAACGTGATCAATCAGACACAAATCATGACTCTGGGAAAACATACATTCATTACAATTCCAACAAATTAAATCAGAATTCACGAATGGTTTAGGCTGCTGCACAGGCGCAGAGCTCTTAGTCTTAACATGATTCATTTTATTTAAAACTGAACTAGCATTCCTATTGTGGACTTCTACTTTCTTCTTTGTGGCACTACTAGTGGAGGGCTTGATCTTAGCTTTCTTGAGTGGCGATCCTTTAGCCTTAGTAGTCTCTTTTAATCCTGTAGAAGGCAAAGTGGGAACATTAGCAGCAGATTTTAAAGGTGTCTTACTTGATTGTGCCAATGATGGTTTCGCTCCTGGAGTCTTATTAAATGGAGTGACAGCAATGGGCCTATTGTTAAGTAGTGCAGAACCTGGTGTACCTATGTATTGTAAATAAGCCAAGCAATATTGAACTCGCTTAACATATTCATGAGCCGAATAATAGTCGCTACTTGAGGGGTCTAAGGCATAAAGATCGTCTAAAATATCCCTAAGTAGATCGACATGCTTAATGGCATTCATCATATAATCATTGTATACAACCGGGTTTTTCTTATGAAGCGGATTCTTATAAAGCACTACTTTCTTGGTTGTTGGAGCACTAGTGGACGGTGCAGAGTCGGTAGCTAAGTTATCAACAACTTCTTGTCGGGTGAGAAGAAGTGTCTCCTTTAACTCAGCCAAAACCATATTTTTGTGCTTTCGACTAAAATAAGTAACAATTAATACTTATCCACTAATCCCAATCACAAAAACACCAAAAACACCAAGAATCAAGATGATTTTTCTTAAAGAACACTAATACAATCAAAAACTAAAAAACCACACAAATCACCACCTTAAATCACCCCATAGCTCTGATACCAAATGTAGAATATTGATAATCAATGAATCTATGAAGGGGTTTGTTAATTTCTAGAGAGAGAAAGTTAGAGAGAGAAAGTGAGAGAAACTATGTGAATTTTATTAAGTGGAAGATTAAGAAATGATAACAACCAACCCCTTTCCTTAGTGGAAAGGGGTATTTATAGTTCCAAGTCATAAGTGGACTTGGGCCGGTCCATGACAAGCCCATGGACCGGTTCTTACTTAAGTTAATAAGCAAATAACAACTAATTACTAACTACGAGCTATTACAACATAAATCATATTGTGGAGCGACCGATACTTCTAATATACGTTAAAACGTATTTCTAACAGATCATTAGGAAATCTCGTAACAGACCACGCTACAGGAACCCTAAAAGCAGACGACTCTACGAAAAAGAAGCGGTTCATCCAATTCTTTACATAATCAAGTTCTTTCGTTAGGGTTGTAATCAATCCAAACTTTTATCAAGTAACTTGAGCTCGAGCTCGATCTTGGCTCGATTAAGCCAAGATTTTATCAAGCTCAAGCCCAAAAAATAGCTCGAAACTATATCAAGCTCAAGCTCAAACTATTGATAGCTCGGCTCGAGTTCTTATCAAACTTTTTCAAGCTCTATCAAAAATATGTTTTTATGATGAATCTATATAAACAACTAATTATTAATTTGATTATTAACCTAATTTAAGGGCTAATTTCATAAATAAATAATATATTTTAGAAGGACTTGTAACTCTGATTACTTTTATATTTTAGCTCTTTGTATTTTAAATGATTCTTTATTTTTGTAAATTTAATTATTGTATTTACTCGGTACTTGGTGGAATACAATATGTGTATAAATATTTTTTGTACTCTTTTTAATAATAAACGCAACGTGTCTAAATTGCCCTCACATTCACATCATCCATGACCTTTGGGACTTTAATCGTATTGGAGCGCAAAACACATTTTGAAACCAAGATTGTACGATGATTTTATTATTGGTTTTATTAATGTTAAATAAATCAAATTTGTTTTAAGTAATGATTTTTATTTTTTTATTTTATACGTATGTTTATTGATGACTTTTATAATAAAAAATAAATTTATACACATTCAAGATTTTCAAGCCAAGCTCAAGCTTTTATCAAGCCTTATCAAGCCAAGCTCAAGCCTAGATTGGTAAAGCTTGACAAGCTATCAAGCCAAGCTCAAGCCTACCGTTTTAGTAGCAAGCCAAGCTCAAGCCTTATTAAGCTTGAGCTCGGCTCGAATCGATTACACCCCTATCTTTCGTATAGCAAAAAGGGCTAGATGGAGAACACTTACTAAAGGACATCCATCCATTGCTAAAACCATTAACACAGAATACACGAAATAAACCAATGGTAGGCACAATGCCACCAGACCAAAAACAGACCTCAAAATGAAAAACCATGATGGCACCTATAACATAGAGTTGAGAAGGATGTATGCCAAAATAACCAAGAACCTCAACAAAAATGGTGGTAAAAGGAACACGGTAACAATCCTAGTCAAAAAAAGCGAGTGTAAACCCTAATCTTCCAAGGAGGAGCATTACAAATACTGTTATTTGGATTTGCCAAAGTTAGACGAACACAAGGAAGAATAAAATACTCTCTACAAAAGGCGTCCAACATACGTTGGTTAAGAACGGACCTACAAGAGACTATGGAAACCATCTCAAGAAAATAAAATAACAAAAAATAAATCAAAACCTGGGTATAAAGGATGAAAAGCTTGAGAAACGGTAATAGCTGAATAGTAGAAGGAGCAAAAAGAAGAATAGTAGAAGAGGGTGAAACCCCTATTTATATAATCAGAGGAAGAAAACGGCTAATTCACACGATCACGACACACGTAAACAACTAACATCATTGATGGTCAAAAATCAGGACACTCGAAAATGCATGGATACAATGTATCTAACAAAAAGATGCCCAACAGTAAAAAAGGAGGTCGGAAGGACAGGCGCACCACGCGCCTCAACAACCAAAAACGTAAATGGCAAAAAAGTCCAGCAGTCCATTCGCACCCAGCAAGAACTACTGGACTAGGGGAGTTGATGGTGTATAACATGGACACGAACCATTAGGCCTTAAACCATACACCAAACCTTGGGCCCAGAACCAAGTACCCAAAAGCCCACCACGGTGGCAAAGTCTCTAGACGGATTCCCTCCTAAGTGAGCGGAGTCGCAACACGGTACCGAACGCGCTCCTAGCGAGCAAGTTTAAGAGCCTCGCGAATGAACTCTCAAAGAGTCAATCCGCAGGTCATAATTAGACAACAAACAGAGAAATGGGCCTTTGGACCACAAAGGCCAACTCCCAAGTACTATCTGAGAAACAGGGAAAGGCCCAGTGCTTTCTCCTATAAATAGTACCCCACTTGCACTCGAAACGAGATATGATTTTCTCACTAATATTAGCACACACATATATCTCGGAAGATATGAATACTTACTCTTACACCAGAGTCTACTCATGGCTGACGGTGTTACTTTACGTGTGTAGGAAATCGTCAATCACATCTCCTGATAGTACAAGATCCACCACAATTCAAGGCATCTCGATACCTCTCCATGAGTACTTAGATCTACTCTCTACCCCGACCGATCATTGTACTAACAATATCCTTCAGTGGAGGCTGATGAGTTTTCACCAAACACTACTTTAGGACCTGGTCCTCCTTATTCTTGTGTAGATAACTTTTAGTACCAGTCATATTCCTTGGTTAGTTTTGTTTGGAAACCCACCTATGTTGGGTGGGAGTCTTAGATCTAACCGGTGTTCTAGATCTGATGGGGGTCCTTGATGAAGATGATTAAAGGGAATGTTTAGAATTTGAGGTATGTTCAACATTCACCTTTTTAGCTCACCTCTTTTAAACCACTCTATGGCATTGTGATCAGATGTAGTATGGACATTACTTCTAAAAGTTTCACAACATTTTGAAATAGAGTTTGGATTCCTTGGTTTGATTCCTCTTCCGAGTGAAATAATTCGATTATGTCCATGAATGTCATGGTCATAACTTCCACAAATGTTACAAATGGGGTAATGGTGACAGTCTTAGATAGATGATTGTTCAACACCACAATGAACACATGATGGGTAAGGCATGTTTCACATGGAGTGGGATGTTCCACCTTTGAGTTTATCAGCACTTGTTTATGCAATCATATATTCACTATGTTCATAAGTGAGAGGATCAGTTCTCTAACATTTCATACAAAAGATGACTTTTAGACAAGTATCATTGAGATGGTTGTTAAGACCACATAAATCACAACAATTTTTTAATTGTGTTTTGTATTTGTAGTGAGGAGAATTAGGTGGTTCATCCTTGAATCGAACAAGTGTTTGTTGTTGTCTAAGTTACATCTTAAGATCTTTGATCTCTTGCATGACTATAGACATATTTATGTTTCCTTCAGATACATCATTCTTTAGTTTATTTTTGTGAAACTAAAGAGGTAGTTCCCTTTTCTGATCTCTCAGCAAGAGCTGAAGAGTTCTTTGATGTGTCAATTTTGACTTGCTTGCGAGTACTAATTTTTTGAGTGGTGTGTGACTTGATGATAGACTGGATAGTTTTAGGTCTAGTAGAGGGTTCAGCATCAGCTAGTTTCTCTAGTGGAGGAAGTGGGGTGCTTAATAAATACTCTATATCATCATCTGAGTCATCTTCAATAATTGAAGACTCAACAAGTGTTGATGAAACGTCACTTGCTTGAAACTCGGGAAGGAGGATACGTCTAGTGTCATGATTTGGTAGATTCTCTTCACTTGACCTTTCAATGTCAAGGATTAAACTACCCACCTCATTTGAGGCTTTGACAAACACACTATCACGATATGTGGTGCTGGAGGACACTTCAGCACCAAGCATTTTTCTCTTTTGAGCAGGAACTTGTTTATTAATACACTGATAAACTTTATCTGAGTTTCTAAGCCATGATTTAACAATATCATTAGCTTCTTTTAGATCAAGTCTTAAAGATTTGTTTTCTTCAATGATTTCAGTGTTTATTTGTTGGAAAGTAAGTAGATCTAGTCTAGCTTCTTTTAACTCTATCAACTTATTTTCATGATTTTCCAACTCTAGAACAATTTTCCTATATTTTTCAAGAAGATTATTTCTTTGTTCTTCAACAAAATGTACATACATATGTAATCAAAGAAAAATTTAATATCATCTTTATCTCCTTAGCCATAACATTAGAGTTAATGTCTTTATTATCAGCAAGAGCCATCAGCACTTTGACATTAACCATCTCATCATCATCTAAAGAGACATCTTCCTCATCCCATTCATATTCTTCAATAATTAAACCCTTGTTCTTTCCACTTTTGGTGGATTTGGAAGATGACCCTTCAGTGCTTAAGAGAGCAAGTCTGGCTTTAATCTCTCTATTTTTTGCCGCAAAGTCTTTAGTAGGCCTTAGTTCAGCTTTGTGTTGCTGAAAAGAAGATGAGGTGATTTGCTTTTGCTGATAAGGAGATTGAACAGATGGTTGGGACTATACTGGTGAATAGTAAGAAGGAATAGATGTTTTAGAGTAAGAGTCCTTGGGAAAGTGACAAGGATTATTACACTTGAAACACACAATGTCAGTTGTGGCTTTTGTGTTGTTGGAGAACTTCCCTCCTTTCTTAAAGAACCTTCTGGATTTCGCCGAAAGAGCTCTCTTATGAAATTTCTCTTCAAGGTCTTTCAAATACTCCTCACTAGTTCTGGTGTCTTTTTCATCATCGGGACTATCTTGATAGTCCTGAATGACAGCTTAACTGAAGAAGGCTCTAGACAAGGGTGTAGCAATTGTTAATGCTTTACTCTTGTTGGAGCCTTCATAGATCCTATCAACAAGGTTCTCTTCATATTTGAGTTTTCCAAAGAGAGAGGCCAAGTCATAATCATTAATGTGATTGGCATTTCTTAAACTTCGGTAGAAACGGGCCACTTTTTTGGTAATGAATTTACAAAAACCGTATTGATTTCTAACTTTCAAAGTTCAACACCATCATTTACTAATTCATTCATCAGAGCTTTGTATCTAGTGAAAGTTTGAGTGATATTCTCCCTTCTTTATATTTGAAGGTGTTGTAGGATAGGTTTAAATTCATTATTCTCGTTTCTTTCACATCATAGGGCCCTTCATGATAAAGTATCAAGTCATCCCAGGTAGATTTAGCCGTCTTATAATTCATAACAGAATTCATTTGGTCATTTGGAAGCACAAACATGATGAGACTTTTGAGTCGCTGATCAAGATTAGCAGCTTTTCTCTCATCAGCAGTCCAATGAGCTTCAGGTGTTATATTGTCCCCAGTCATCGCAACAAATAAACCATATTCAATGATTCCATGGAATTGAGGTTCAATTCCAACTCTGTGGACAATGAACCTTTTCTTCCATTTTGTGAAATTTTCCACTTCTAGGATATGAGCAGCATTTAATGCGCCACCCCTATATTCTAGGGTTTGTGGTATCACTTGAACCATATTGGATATTGATTTTAATAACTTAAGTGAGTAGTTTTATAAAAATGAGTATGTTTTATAAATTAAACTACTCTTATACCACTTGTTGGTCCCTTTTAACACGATACTACTTATCAACCTTTAGAAATATCTTACATATTCGATTCAAGTGAGTTGTTTTAATAAAGCAATAACAAAGTAAACAATTAAAACAACAATACCCAATTAACTTTTCAACGTATAAAGATTTTATTAAACACTTAATAAAGAATCTATGACACACTTTGCTTGCGGAATAGCAAAGTGGTTGAATGACAATTTTGAGTGAACTCCTCTACTTAAACTACAAACCAAGGTTATGAGTTTAAAGTCTCAACCTTGACGTTCAGCAGCTAGTAGCCGTATGGTTATGTTGATGATATGAGAGAGATGGCTTCTAGGAAGAGTTCAATCATTCGAGTACTAGAAGGTTGCAAATTCTCTCTTTGATGTGTTCCTTTTACAAGCAACACATATTAGGGTTTACATATGCACAAGTAACCATACATTGTTTATCTAGTGGGTGGTTGAATGTCCCACGTGATAACCAATACAAGGTTTGAATATAATAAACAGGAAAAGAATAAAGGTTGACTTATATCTAACTTTACAAGTGATGAGACTGCTTTTATACATAGTCTCATCGTTCAAAACGGACTTAAAATGATTAAAATATCATAAAATGTGCCAAATATATGCTTGTGTTTGTTCAATGTGTATTTTAGGTTCTGATATTGAGAAAATGGCAAAAGATCACAAGAAACAAGCAAAAACGAACACGGGAAACGAAGCCGCACAATGAACCGGGCCCTAGAGTTGATTTTCCAAGAAAAGTCCTTGAAGAATTGAAGATTGTATAAGAAGGGTCCTTCATTATTGAAGAATTGACACTTTAATCCCTTGTATATTCTTAATTACAAGTTTGGTCCTTAAAGTTTGTCAAAATTATAAAAAGGACCCTCAACTTTGAAGAATTGGCAAGAACGATCCCTCAAATTTGAAGACTTGTCACTTTTAGTCCTCCATGAAGACAAAGAAACAAGTAAAGACCTTGAAGAATTAAGATATGTCAAAAAAAGCCCTTGAAGAATCATCAAATTACAAGAAATACCCTTGAATATACTTTACAAAACTTTTTGGGGCCAAAGTCTAAAAAACAAAACTTCCATAACAAAGGAAATTCAGTTTTGTTGTAATAAACTATAAATGAAACAATAGAGAAAGACAAGGGAGTGAATCTGCCAAGACAACCTAAGACACCTAGACCTATCACACCTCACCACGTGTCCCACTATCTCCCCATAACCAATCACAACACACCATTACTCCACATCACCATCCCACTCACCACTGGATTTAACTAATATTAATTAGTTAAACTAATTAACGCGCCTAACAACTTTTTAAACCAAATCAAAGATCAAACAACCCACTATTCACCAAGAACAAAAATTGGGGATTTGTGTTTAAGCCACAATTAGACCATAATCTCGTCCAGATTTATGATTAAGGTTGTAATAAACAAAACCCAACTCTTAAACATGCCACCTCACCACTCACCAAGTCACATGAGCTATCCCCTGCTACACGTTTGAGAAGAAGACAAGAATTGGCAGTGAAAACGCCCCATAACTCAGCTTGGATACTAAGCACAACTTGGACGTATAAGATCACAAAACAACAAAAAATCTTCACATGTAACAGCTCCAACTTCAAATTCAAAGGCAAGAATATTCAAACTACAAGGGAAAAATTTGAAGACCATACACTAGGGTTTCATGTTTTATTTTCAACTTTCTAGTTTCATGTAGCCTATATAAAGGCTTTAGCATACCACATTAGTCTTTGTTCTTGGTTTTCTTTGGTCAAAAGTCTATAAAGCTTTGTTTAAAGTGAATGAAAAAAGTGTGAACTTTGTGAGTAATTCCAAGTCCCAATTTACTTTACCTGTTATTGTTTACATGTTTTAAGTTTATGTTCGAAGTTTCAAAGATTGGTTTGAATTTTATGCAAGTTTTCACAAATTTTCAAAAAAATCTGATTTTTTCCTAAGTCTTAGTTCAAACACTTGAACTTTTGGATCATAAGTTGATCATAACACCCTGATAAGGAGCTTATCAAGGTGTAGTGAAGCTTGTGGTTTGGGAGGATTCAAGGAGTGGGGAACAAACTTGGAAAAGAATCTTGTTCATTTTCATTTTTTCATATAATATGTTTGTTGCTAACCTTGTTGTTCTTAGCAGCTTATTGGAAGCTTTTGCCTTGTTTTGCTAGGCACATAAGCTATAAATCCGTGACTATGGATGTACATTCATGAAGTTTGAGCCTTTCTTTCCCAAAAATCTATTAAAAAGTAATTTTAAGTGATTTGGTATTCTGCTATTGTATGTGGTGTTCTTGTGGCTTGAATCTTGTTCTTACTGCATGATATTGTTGGTATGATGCTTGATTAGGCTTGGGTAAACCTATTATACACTTTTACTTTGTTAAAATCTTGATTTAAAAAGTTAAAAGGGAGTTTGGGTCTACTGATTTATGCTTTGTATGTTGAATTAAGTAGGTGTTAGGAGTTTGTTCTTGTTCGTATCTGATAGTGAGGTATTTGAGTTTTGATATTTGCAAGTCTTGCTCATTGAAACATCAAATCCGAAATTGTGCTATATCTTGCTTGTTTTTGCCTATTTTGACTTGAAAATTTAGGAACAATTAGTGTGTATGCTTATTTAGGGTTAACAAGTGTAAAAACAAAGTTTGTGTAACCTGTTTTAGAGATTTGAGGGTTTGAAATTGGGTTTGTGGTCAAGTATATCAGCAAAGTCATTTTGTGTTCATTATTTGTTCATCAGTAAGTAACATAGGCATGAATCTAGGTCTAACCTTTGATCTAGTGTATGAAACAAGTTTATTATTGCTTATTTAAGATTAGTATAGCTTGTGCATGCTATTGGTTCAATTTGGGTGGCTTAATCTTGCTTAAACTGCTTATTTCATCAAATCTGCTTATTTTCCATGTTTGTGCAATGTCTGGTGACTGTTTGAATTAATTGCACTTATTGGCTTGGTGAAATTGTGATTTGTTGCTTATTATTGACTCCTTATAACCCACTGGTTATAAGGGTACCTTGCTTGTTCTTTGATTCCAACAAAAGTCCACTAAAAACAAAAGGTCAAGAAAGTCAAGCAGTGGGAACCCTTTCCCACTATTTCTAGCCACAACTAGTGTTAATTCTCATTCAGCTTATCAATAAGCTATAGTAGCTTATTTTATTGTGCAACAACTTTGTTTTGGTAATCAGTCTTCCTTATTTGACCCATTTGACTATTTTGGAGCATTTGAGCCTTTGACTTTTAAGTTTGACTAGAAAACGAATTGACTTTTCTTTTTCAAAACAGCTTATTGCTTATTCCAGCTTATTTAGTGTGCTTATTTGAAATCTTTTTTATTATTAAGCTTAGTTAAGTGATTTGAAACATTTTGCAAAAAGAATCAGCCCTTGAATTGGTCTAGAACTCGAAAACGACTATTTTATCGTTTTATGTAGAGAGCTTATTCTTATTTTAGGCTTATTTCTTTGGCTTATTCAAAAATTATTTTTACAAACAGCTTTATAAGGTCAAGAGAAAGATGTGTGTCAAATTTCAGCTTATGGCATTAGCTTATGGCTTAATGGGCCAAAAAGCCCATTAAGAATAAGTTGTTTGCTTATTAAGTTGTGATAAGCTCACTTTCAGCTTTTGGGCCTTTAGAGTTTTGTGTTTGAAATTGAATTTTAAGCTAAACTAGAACTTTTCAGCTTATTTGGTTAACTTTTTGCTTATTGGGCCAAAAAGCCCATTAAGCTTGGACTGTTTTCAGTTTTAGCCCATTTGGAGGCCCATTAGGGTATTTTTGTAATTTCAAGTTCATTTTCTGTTTAATTAAGTTAAAATAAACTACTTTGCAAGTTTTTAAATTTTTTTATAATTTTTGGATTTTTATTAATATTTTATTATTATTTTTTTTAAATAATTTTTAAGATTTTTGCAACTTTTTCATTTTTCCTAGGTTAAATATATTAAATTAGGATTTTTAAAACTTTTAGATTAAT
The DNA here is from genome assembly GCA_025667525.1 of Glebionis coronaria. Classification (NCBI taxonomy): domain Eukaryota; kingdom Viridiplantae; phylum Streptophyta; class Magnoliopsida; order Asterales; family Asteraceae; genus Glebionis; species Glebionis coronaria. Next base: position 1,642,329 of record JANFOE010000213.1, read on the forward strand.
TTTCTTGTCATTTAATAAATTTTTAGGATTATTTTAATATTTTAATAGTTTTTAATCATTTTTAAATAGTTTTAATTAGTTTTAAATTTTCCAAAAATTGTTTTTAGTTAAATTAAGTTGTTTTAGAGGTTTACAAAGTGAAAAATCTTATTTTGGGCTTTTTGTTAATTTGATGTTTTGGGCTTTAATTAGCATTAAAAAATTATTATTTAATTAAATAAAAGGCTTGAGTGAATGTTGATGTTTTGTAAACTCTAATTGCCTTTTTTAGGCTTTATTGTAATTTTCTAGGAATTTTTTGGGTAATTTTTAAATTTCGTCACGTTTTACGGTTTTACGTTTACGACTTTCGTCTTAGTGTAATTTTAATCGTAACTGTCACTCTTTTCTCTTTTCTTTCTTCAGAATCATCACAAACGTTTAATCAAGTTTTAACACAACACACTAGCCTCCTTGAGACGAACTCACTTTTGGGTCATTTGTGCACGGTTTTCCTAAACCGTCGTACTTACCCTATTTACGCTCTTTTTCCTAAAAGACGTAAAACTACTCCTATCATTTTGGCGTCGCTGCCGGGGAGGCGTGTTGTGTTTTGATTTGAACAAATTTTGTTTTTATATGAAACATAATAACTATTTGTGTGATTAGCACTCTAATCATACGTATTATCGGTTTTTCGTTTTTGTGTGAATAGTATTACTATATTGTATACGTATCACAATAAAGTCACAAGTACCCCAAAAGTGTGAAAACACAACCTTGATTTGGGATTTCATCACTCAATCATTGTATTCGAATCTCAAACAAAAAAAGGCAAAATAGATAATTACTTTGGAGAAGCTTAATTTTAATTAACACAAACTATAAGGTGGGTATAAGGCGGTTGTATTTCAGGACCTAAGGGAAAAAGACTCTTAAGTGCTTAGCGCCGCCTCGTTTCTCACGCTTGCTTGTGCGTGTTAAGAGGAAAAGGGCTAATCGAGGGTTTGCCAACCAAAGTATTATCTACGTGTCTATATATTTTCTTGGTTTCAAAAGATTAAACCCTCTTGAACGTTTTGGTGTTCCACCAACGTTCTAAATTCATCGAAGGCGTTCACTTCACGTGATCGTTTTCATCCCTTGAGGCTCCTTTAATCGAGATATTTGATTTGAGGAGAGATTTGTAGATTTTTGTGTACGTAATACATCACAAAATAAAAAAAAGAGTAAAAACAATCAAAAATACAAAAAAATTGAAAAAAGTTAAAAACACCCAAAATAATCTTCTTTTCTCATCCCCACGTTGTACATGACGTTTATGCAAACTCGTAACCAAGCAATACGTGCACATAAACGTAGAAACCGAAAGGAAGGAACGCCTTCTAGTGAAGAATCTCCTATTTACGAACCCATCGTAGAACAAGAAGCAACCACGGCTAATCGTACTATGATGGAGTTACTTCAAGCACCCCACCGAGGGTTATGGAGAGGCTATTGTGATTCCCGCTATCCTTGCGGAGAATTTTGAAGTTAAGACGGGTTTGCTGACCATGATTCAAAACAACAAATTCCGTGGTGATGAAAAGGACAACCCTCACAACCATATCCGCCAATTCAATTGTCTTACCGCCACTTGCAAGTTTAAGGACGTCTCGAACGACTCGATTAAGATGATGCTTTTTCCGTATTCCTTAGCGGGGCCCGCTAAAATTTGGTTAGAGAAAGATTAAAGCGGTTGAGGTTTCTTGTATGTATTGTGGTGGAGGTCATGATTTCTCCGAGTGCATTACCAACGGTGGTAACACTTCGAGTGCCTATGCGACCACAGGAACTTATAACCAAAACGGTCAAGTTACCCGCATTAATCAGTTGACTCCATCGGGTTTTGCACCAAATCAAAATGCTAACAATTATCGAAACAATAAAGTTGGTTATCAAGGAAATCAAAGGAACAATTATAAGGGTAACAACTATGGGAATCAAGGGACTAATAATCAACTGTAAAACAAAAATCAAAACCGTGATTTTCAAAACAACAATAAAGGTTTGCAAAACATGAAAAATCTTCCAAATGAATTTTTTGAATATGCAAACGGAAATGATGCTAGGTTTGATAATATAAAAAGGGAGATCATTAGCCTAAGATCCGAGTTTAAGAATGACTTGAAAAATGAGTTGAAAAACGAGTTAGCAAATGAACTTAATACTCATGCAAACAAAATGGAGAGTAATGTGCAAAGGTTACAACAAAACCAACAAAAGATGGAACAAGGCCAACATGAGATTAAACAAGAGATGCTTAAGGCCGACAAGAGGCAGTCTATGTTTGAGGATAAAATTTTTAGCATGTTTGAGGCTATAATGTGTAAACCGTCTTCTTCGAGTAGTCTTCCTAGTAACACCATATCGAACCCTAAGGGAGAGATGAAAGTGATTACCACACGTAGTGGTAAGACCTGTAAGGAACCGACTCCTCAACCACTTACTCCTACGGTGGAGGAAATTGAGGAAGAACCCGAGGTGGTGGTCGAAGAGGAGCATATCCCAATCCCATGAAGTACCGCTCAAACCACACCTACGGTTGACCTATTACCATCATTGGAACCCGAGATTCCAAAGGCTATGCCTATGCCCCAACCCACACCACCCTTGCCTTACCCATCGAGACTTCGTAAGGAGAAATTGCAAGAGCGTGATAACTACCAATTTGAGCTTTTTATGAAAATGTTTCATGATTTGCATTTTAACATATGTTTTGTCGACGCTTTGGTCATGATGCCTCGATTTGCCGCTAACTTTAATAGTATGTTAAACAACAAGGATAAATTTCAACAATTGTCTAGTTGTTCATCGATTTATCTTAACCGCATACCTCAAAAAGTCGGTGACCCGGTAAATTCTTGATTCGATGTGCTATTCAAGATATGGAAGAATGCTATGCCTTGGACGATCTTGGTGCTAGTATTAATTTGATGCCTCTTGCAATCTTCAAGTCGCTCAATCTTCCTAATCTTACTCCTTCACTAATGTCTATCGAATTGGCAGATCATTCTACGATTCCCACATGTGGATTGGCCGAAGACGTTTTTGTGAAAGTGGGAAAGTTCTATTATCCGGTAGACTTTATCGTAGTCAATATTCCCACGGATCCTCAAGTTCCTCTTATTTTAGGTCGTTCGTTTTTGGATACGTCAATGGCGTTGATTGATGTGCATGCTAGAAAAATCAACTTACGTTTCAACGACGAGGAACTTGTTATAAACGCAACACAAAACTCTCAACTTTCTCATGTTTATTCTGTCGCGACTATAAACCATGTTGATATGATCGATGTCGTTTGCGAGGAATTTTTGCAATAATTTTTAGGTTTTGGTGATGAAGAAAATAGTGGCAATCCCACTATGCTCGATCTTATTCTTGATAATTCGACACCATCCTTAACTCCATTTGAAGGTGGTGGTTTTACGTTGGAAGAATTTGATGTTCCTCGTACTTGTAACGAAGACCTCGACAACGATGAGGACTTCTCGATTATCAAGAATTTTCTCAACGATTTCCCTTTTCCTCAGCCGGTGGAGGTTATGAGTATCGAACCCAAATCTTCAATCGAGGAACCACCAATCCTCGAGTTGAAAGATCTTCCTCCTCATCTTGAATACGTTGGAAGGAGACGACAAGTTACCGGTTATTATTGCAAAGGATCTTTCAGATGATAAAAAAAAACGCACTTATCGATGTCTTGAAGGACCACAAAGGGGCAATTGCGTGGAAATTATCTGACATTAATGGGATCGACCCTAATTTTTGTACCCACAAAATCTTAATGAAGGAAGACTACAAGCCCGCAATCTAATGTCAAAGGAGGGTGAACCCCAAAATTCACGACGTCATCAAAAAGGAGGTCCTTAAACTCCTTGACGCGCGAATGATTTACCCTATTTCCGATATCCCTTGGGTGAGTCCCATTCATTGTGTCCCTAAAAAGAAAGGAATGACTATTGTGCCAAACGATGACAACGAGTTAATTCCAACTCGACTCGTGACCGGTTGGAGGGTGTGTATCGACTATCGTAAGTTGAATGACGCCACTCGCAAAAGACCATTTTCCCTTGACCTTCATGGATCAAATGTTGGAGCGTCTTGCGGGAAACGATTTCTATTACTTTTTAGATAGTTTTTCCGGTTACTTCCAAATCCCCATCGATCCTCGTGATCAAGAAAAAACGACGTTTACGTGTCCATATGGAATGTTTGCCTATCGTGGAATGCCATTCGGACTTTACAATGCACCGGGAACCTTTCAAATGAGCATGATGGCTATTTTTCATGACATGATCGAGAATACGATGGATGTCTTTATGGATGATTTTTCCGTGTTTGGTAGTTCGTTCACTTCGTGTCTAAGAAATTTGAAACATATGTTGAAACGTTGTGAGGAAACCAACCTTGTGCTTAATTGGGAAAATTGTCATTTTATGGTTAAGGAAGGAATCGTCTTAGGGCACAAGGTCTCGAAAGCGAGGATTGAGGTAGACAAAGCTAAGGTAGATGTCATCGCCAAATTACCTCATCCCAAAACCGTTAAGGGAGTTAGGAGTTTCCTAGGCCACGCGGGATTTTATTGTCGATTCATCAAGGATTTTTCAAAGATTTCTCGACCCATTACACACCTTCTCGAAAAAGATGCTCCTTTTGTCTTTAGCGAAGATTTTGTACGAGCCTTTGAAATCCTTAAGAGGAAACTTACCGAAGCTCCCATTCTTGTTGCTCCTAATTGGAACCTTCCCTTTAAACTAATGTGTGATGCAAGTGATTACGCTATTTGGGCCGTTTTGGGACAACGTCATGAAAAGAACTTCTTGCCTATCCACATGCTAGCAAGATGATGACCAAGGCTCAACTTAAGTACACTACAACGGAAAAGTAATTCCTTGCCGTGGTGTATGCATTTGAGAAATTCCGACCTTACCTCGTCTTGACCCAATGCATAGTGTATACGGATCATTCGGCAATCAAGTATCTCATGGCTAAACAAGATGAAAAGGCGAGATTGCTTCGTTGGATTCTCCTCCTACAAGAATTTGATGTCACGATACTTGACAAAAAAGGGGCCGAGAATCTAGCGGTCGATCATCTTTCTCGCTTGGAAGATCCATACCAAAGTGTGTACGAGAACAAGGAAATCACCGAAACATTTCCTCTCGAGACACTTGGTGTAGTGAATTCTAAGATTGACTCATCCACCCTATGGTTTGCGGACATTGAAAATTACCATGTGGGCAACTTCATCATTAAGGGTATGACGACTCAAAAACAAAAATTCTTTCGTGACGTCAAGTTCTACTTTTGGAACGACCCTTACCTATTTCGGACTTGTGCGGATCAAATTATTCGACGTTGTATTTTTGGCACCGAAGCTTCTAATATCCTTAGAGCTTGTCACGAGGGACCAACGGGTGGTCACCATGGTGCTAATCTTACGGCGAAGAAGGTCTTTGATGCTGGTTTCTTTTGGCCTACTATTTACCGAGATGCACACGCACTTGTCAAGTCGTGTGACTCATGCCAACGACAAGGAAAAGCCTCACAAAATGATGAAATGCCATAAAATATCATCCAAGTGTGTGAGATCTTTGACGTTTGGGGAATTGATTTTATGGGGTCGTTCCCATCATCTCGTGGTAATAAGTACATCCTTGTCGCCGTTGACTACCTATCCAAGTGGGTGGAAGCTAAGGCTTTGCCCACGAACGATGCTCGTGTGGTAGTCAAGTTTTTGAAGCAATCTCAGTTTTGAACCCCTCGTGCTATCATAAGCGATCGTGGAACCCATTTTTGCAATGACCAATTTGAAAGGGTTCTAAAAAATATGGGGTTACACATCGGCTTTCTACGGCTTATCACCCACAAACGAGTGGGAAACTCGAGGTTTCAAACCGAGCGTTGAAGAGGATCTTGGAGAGATCGATAGGAGAAAACCGACGATCGTGGTCGGATAAGTTAGACGATGTTTTATGGGCCTTTCGTACCGCTCAAAATACGCACATTGGGTGCACTCCTTACAAGCTTGTGTATGGGAAGAATTGCCACTTACCAATTGAACTCGAACACAAATATTATTGGGCCCTAAAGCATTGGAATGATGACATTGACACCGCGGGAAAACACCAGAAAATGCAACTTAAGGAATTGGATGAATTAAGGGATATTGCTTATGAAAATTCATTGATTTACAAAGAGAAAACCATAAAGTTTCACGATTCTAAAATTAAAAAACGGGTTCTAACATTGGAGATCAAGTGTTGCTTTTTAACTCAAGACTGAAAATATTTTCCGGCAAGTTAAATCCCGTTGGTCCGGCCCATTCACCATTACCCAAGTGTTTCCTTATGGGACCATCGAGTTATCTCAAAATGATGGTCCTAATTTAAAGGTGAATGGCCATAGGTTGAAGCACTATTTTGGTGGGGAAGTTCCTTCTTTGAACTACCTCGACTAAGTCACTTTCCCCAATGATAATTAGTATTGAGGGGATCGAGTCGAGCTCATGACTCTGTAATCAAAAACGAGGTGCCTCGTAGGGGAGTCCCATGCTTATCCATGTACATATTATCGCTTTCTAATGTAGTTTAACGTGAGGGGATTTGTGCCCTTCCAACCTTTGTTCCATGATTGTTTGTGATATGTGATTTTTAGATGATCATTATCTTCACGATTGGATCCTCTCGTGTTCGTTTATGGGATCTTTGCTTTGAAGAATTTCTCGGTATCTATATGATATATCCTTGATTGTTCTAACCTTAGGTTTTTAGCACATAATAATTCGTTTTTAGTGTAGTTGTCTTCTCAGCTCGATTCGAATTGATATAACAATTTTAAGCTCGACTTATTGTTTTTGGTTGTAAGATCTTTTCTTGGTAATCTATTTCTACTTGGCAAAAAGCAATTAAAAATGTAAAAATATTATCTATCTAATACGTACTATTCTACGACATATTGCACGTACAACACGTAAAACCCTAAGTACAAGTAAAGGAAAACAAAATGTAACAAACTAAGTAACAAGATGTAAAAAGAAACTAGTAAATTTAGTAACGTGAATGTAACAAACTTAAAAATGAACAAACTTAACAAAATCAAACAAATTTCTAACAAACATTTTATAAAATTTCTAACTAATTTTTATCAAACTATAAGAGTAAAAAAAATGTAACGGTTTAAAATCCAAATTTGTCAACTTTTGAATTACATTTGAACTAAAAACGAACTTAGCCTAAATTGAAGACAATCTAATAAACTGGGCCGACCCAACAGAAACTACTAGGCCCAACAGATTTGCCATTCAACTGTCAGTTAACCAACTTAACGGAAAGGACTGTAATTGTTATAAGCATATTCTAGTTTAGGGACCTAAGTTGTAAAATGATTAAAATGATTTCAAAGTTTATTAAAGACAACAATGACATCTCTGTTTTAAATCTTGAATGTATTTTTTTTACTTTTCCAAAATGACTACCAATGATTTGACTTATTCTTTTATCCTGTTGACTGAATTCAACTTAATGGATCACTAGTTTGAACAAATCAACAGACTTAAAATCGAAAATGCTGCTTACTGAAAATACATAAACTTGGAAACAGACTTTGCTAAGTCAAATGTCGCTCTCAAAATTAAACTCTAGGAATATACTAAAACTAATCTTCAAATGTGAATCTACTAAAAGTAAGTAAACTAGTACTCAATCGAATCAAATAGTAGGAGATACAAATTCTTATCTCAAGTAACAAATTAGCAAGCAGATAAGAAATACAACAGCATAGCTAGCAGATTTAATGGCAGAAAATGTAAAGTGCTTAACCATTTCATCCGAAGCCTGCCCGTTGATGACGAGAAGCGCGGCGCTGAGCCGGCTTGAAACGAATAACACCTTCAAATATCTAACACAACAATCGAATCTTGACTGATTATCTGCTACAACAACTCCAACACGTGTAAACCTGCAAAATCAAAACAAAACAAAGAAAACTGGACGAAATCTGATCTATCTATATGAACTATACTGAGTTACCGAAACTAATATTGAAATAAAGCAAAGGAAAGCTAAACAAAATCTTCCGATTCTGAAACCTGCATAAACTGATAACAAACGAGTAAAACTAGATAAAATCCTCAATTCTAAATCCTACGTGAACTAATCTATATTAAGTAATTTCTTCGAACTGTTAACCGAAACTCTAGCTGATAACAAAAAAAACTGAAACAAACTAAATTTGATGTAGAAACTATGCTGATATGCTAAATTTGGATATGTAGCTGATATGCTGATATGTAGAAACTAAATTTAAAGGTAACAGTTCTTGAAAACTTGAATTACCAAAAGCTTGACATAAGCTTTTGGATCTTATGAGATTATCAGTCCTACAAACTTATTTAAACAAGCTTATAACGAGAAATTCTATTTAAACTGATTAAGCTGAAAAACTTTTAAAACTATAACACTCAACCAAACTGTAAACACTGAAAAGCTACACACCCTGCGTGAACAGTAATAAGCTAAGAAGAGCAGAAATTAAAGATCATTAAGAAAACATTGAAGAAAGCTGTTAAGAGAAAAGAAAGATTCCATTTAGCGAAAAGATTAATCACAACAAGATTACTGACTACAATCGAAGCATTAGAGTAGTAGAGAAAGAAAAGAACTAAGTAAACTTCAAGCTTCGTTAATGGAGAAATTGGTTACAGTATTATAACAGAAATGTAACTGATTTTACAAACTGAAAACTAACTGAATGTGCGAAAATTGAACTAATTAACTAATCCTACTAACTAACCTAACTATGTGAAACTACACCTAGTCTAACCGAATGCAAATGAAGTCTTCATCTTCTTTTTATAGCCGCTGTGTGGTGGTGGAGTGACGTGGTTAATCCAATGATTGGATGCCACGTGGAAAATACGAGGTTTACTCGTTCTTCATCTTCAATCCATAATTGGGGGTTTCTTCGTTCTTTGCTTTTGATCTAATTGAATAGCACCATCTTGTAAGGAATGAAAAGATGAACATTATTGTAGTTTGAAGCTTCGACTGAATCTCTCTTGATTGTTCATGATATGGGTTTGCAGGTCTGTGAAGTGAAGGAGAAAAGAGATAAACGTTTCTCTCTCTTATCTTGGAGAAGAAGAAGACGCGTATATGTGTTGTTTCAGTTTGACCGGTCTTGGTCAAATTGACCAAGTTAAGTAAACTTTCCAACATTTTGCCTTTTAGTCCTTTCACTTTATTTCTTTATCAAATGGTTTTGGAAACTTTTAGCAAATCTATCTTTCATCCTTTATGTATGTAGAAGTTTCAACTTAAACCCTCCATCTTTGGAAATTTGGCAAACAAGGTCCTTGGAGCATCTTTCGTCCTTTTCTTCGTCTTTTATCATGAAAATCCCTTGAAAGCTCGTGTTTTGTCTCAAATGTACCTATATACCTGAAAATACACAAACACCAAATACACGCGTAATTCTGATAATTAACAGTTAAATATGATGTATTTGACTGTGTTTTTAATGGTTTTAGGATCATAATTGATGAGTGTTTTCACACTTATCAACTCCCCTCCACTTGACCATTGCCATGTCCTCATGCAATGCAACATTTTAAAGCTCTAAAGTTACACTTTTCTCATAATTAACCAACCCTGGCCATTTTATGATTTAATAAACTAAACTATACTACATGATGAATGGTTTTAAATATTTACAATGCAATGCAAGGAAAACAATTTTATTTATATATTGTTTGATTTTTATTGAAATGGTTTTGATGGAAATAACTCATAAAGATATCAATGACTTGGATTAGGGCTTGGATACCATGGATACTTATCACCCTCAAGTTTCACTTTCCCCATACCAAGCTTAAAAATGGGATCATTGCATTCACAAGTAAAAAGTGCATCAACTTATTCATGACAATTAAATGTGGAACCGGTTATTATTTGAGCAAATTGCTTGAAGTCAAATTTGTCATTATTTAAAGCGTGAAATATAAGAAATGTAAAATCCAAAAATAAGGAAGCACGGTTTTAATCCTAAGTAATCCTCTCATCCATTACTTGAAAAACCGCTCACAATTAATATAAGTCCGTTTCAAGAGTAATAAGTCATTCGCCTTATGTGTAAAATCCTCATGTCATGCTTTCATAAGTAGCTACACACTCGCTAAGGAAAGAAAAATAAACTCACGCAATAATTTACATCCGCCATCTTTTTGAGACTTTGGATCTTCAACCCCGCAACCCGTCAAGGTAATATTGGATTGGAGCAATCTATTGAATCCCCGCAACCCGTCAAGGTAATATTGGAACTCAATAGTCACTATAATTAACACCACACTGCCCCTCTTGGGAGTCTTGCATTATTTTTTTTTTCTTCTTTTTCTTTTTTTTTTCTAGCCACTCATTTTTTTCATAAGCCGCTCTTATTTTTCTTTATTCCTCACAAAGAAATTTGAAAAGAAGTAAAGGAAAAACACCCGCTAAATATGGAGCATGACATAAGTCTAGTACACATAAAACGTGCTAACTTAGAATCTTAAGACGTACTCATATCAACCATAAATGATTAGCCAAAAATGCATAAGAGATTACAAACCAACTAAAACCGTACTTGATTATTTATTAACAATTATATACATGCGAAGAAAGTAGAGATAAAGAAGAGAAGGGTTTAGCCACAAGTAATTGCCATGAAGTCTATCTAGCCCTTTTACACTTGCTTCAACTCTATCATTTCCCATTCTCCACAAATTTAAAATTTCAAATAATGAAATTGATGGATGCTTAGCCTAATAGACCAATGAAGGACTACATGGTTAAGGATACTAGCTAGAGAATGCTAAGATTAAGCAAACTCGGGTTGAGTCAAAATATCCATGGCGGGCCTAATATGTCAAAGAAGTCTAAATTTGTTAAAACCATGTTTTATTATATTTTTTCTTTTTATTTATTTTTGATGAAAAATAAAAGAAGAAATATATACAATGCAAATGTGATATGCAAAATGAAAAATTAATGATGCAAAAATCATGAATGCATATTTTTGGTGGCCAAAGTAGATTAAAAATTTGAAAAATGATCGAAAAATTAATTTTCCCAATTATCATGAAGTTAAGGCAATGGTCTAGGTAAGGTCACTTCGATAGAAGTCTCCCCTACACTTAAGATAAACATTGTCCTCAATGTTTAAGAGTATTGGAGTGAACTCCCCTACACTTATGACATTGATTACTTTGCTTAATTCAAGCTAAGGAAGAGACAACTAAAGGGTATTCATTTTAAGCACAAGTGTTTAATATCACAATAGCAAAAACTAATCGAAGTGAACCAGATACACGGGCCTCCTCCATAAGCTCCAAGCATGAAATGTGAGAGAGCAACCCTTGAAACAAATACCAAAAGACGAAGAAAGGCACCCCTCCACTTCAACTCTACTATAACATCCTTTTAATTAAACCTAACCTATTGAAAATCTACTCTACATTTTCTAACCTAGTTATTCAATGCTTGAGTTTTTTTAACCCTAAGTCGCTAGCTCGACTCGGCCCCGAATTAAGTTGTCCTTGGGGAAACCATCATGGAGAATAAAGAATATACACTCTGAAGCACATCTCACATGATACACTTAAACTTAGCACGTTAACATTTACTATAAGATTTACCAAATCCGCCTCGATAAATGGAACGGTCCAACGTGTCTCAAGTTTGTCCAACATACGAAATCTCTCAAATAGAAGCACACCAGGATCAAATACATAGTTTCCATCTCTACACTCGAACAACTCCAAAATAGGTAGCATCACCAAAGTAAGCTCATACAAGAAGCGCATATCAATCGAAGGCACACTTTTAAGTGGAGTAGATGAAAACCAATTTTTTTCAAATATACGTATCCCAGGATTAAAAATCTTTCCCTTCATGGGAAAATAAGAAGATGAGCTCATATCAACCATATAAGATTCCCCCTTAGTGATCAAAGCATCATGAGAATATGAAGGTGTAGGTATCAAAACATTCATAACAATTATGTCCATATTAGGCTCATCATCATCAAAAGGTGGGTAATCTTCCATAGAAGGCATAGAATAAGGAGGATCAAGATGAATAGTGTCTTGTGAATGAGGTGTAATCTCTATGTTCCCAAAAAGCAAGTTCTCACTAAGACGAATCTCCTCTTCCCAATTAGAATCACTATCATCAACCTCAATATCAATTTTAGCAAGATAAGCCTCTATGGTGTCATCAATATCCATATGAGAATCTATATCAAAGGTTTTAGGTTCTAAAGGTGCCATAGGTGAAAAAGGATCAATCTCTAAGAGTATAGGATCTACATCAATAACCAACTTCAAGGGTGGGAGGGTGGGAATAGAAGGCTCAAAAGAAGGTGTATTGAGAGAATCACTCAAAGGGATGATATCATCATGAAAGTCAATAGGTGCAACCTCAAAAACCGGTGAAGAAATATCAATGAAAGGTTCTTCTTCTATGGACTCATCATTATGGTTTTCATTCAAAGCTTCAATCGAAGAGATAAGATTATAGACGTTTGATAAAACCTCTCGAATATGAACATCTTCCACTTCTTCTATATGATCAACATCATCATCCAAATTAGGAAGGTCATCTTGACATGAAAAGTCCTCGGATAATATATCATAAGATGCCTCACTAGAATCACAATCATCATCCTCTATATCTTGCATAAACTCTTCCTCAATCTCATTATCCCTTTCTTTGAACAATTCATCAAGATCAAAATCACCAAAATCACTAGTAGTAGCATGAAAGTCAACATGTGATGAAATCTCAATGTGATCATAAGGAGAAGTATCAATAGAAAGCTCATCACATGGTTCAATGGAAATACCCTCAAACTCTCTTTGGATTGGGATAAGGTTCTCAACACTAGAAACGGTTAATTCATCCAAATCGGTATTTGTATGAGTGCTAAGAGGCTCGTCCCCCATGGTTAAAGAGTCGGTGGGTTCCACGTGAGGTAAAGGTGATGAAGGTGTGTCATCATTAAGTGTCATACAACTCGAAGGTTCCTCAGCATCTTCATCTAATAATGGATCAGGCCTACGAGTAAAAGTAGTCATGTATTGTCCGTCTTCCTCGATTATAAGAGTCTTACGGAAGAAATCAGTTGAATATTTCCTGAGGCGACAAGAAAATTTGTTCAACGATTCACGATACAAATCACCGAATTCCTTATCAAAATATTTCCGAGACTCAATTTCCTCTTCCTCAGTAGAGTTAATTAGTTCCTTTAACCATCGATTCGTGTCTTTCATTTCCTTGTAGCTCATGTTTTTCATACCATCAAGCATCTTATAAACGTCATCGTACGACTTGTTCATTTTCTCAAGTAAAGAATGAAACTTCTTGACATTATCAAGGACATAGGATGGCGGATCCCTCGGTCTACAATCATAACCATAATGGGGTGCGTTCCCACAAAACTCACATGAATAAGTCGAAGAATATGGTGGAGGTGGATTTCCATAATTAGGTGGATTATAGTTTTGAAAAGAGTCATGATTATGAAAGTTCTCATGATTGTAACCTTGAAAATTCCCTTTATCACTAATAGTATCATCCTCAGCATCAACTCTCAAAGACGGCTCAATATCACATGGTAAAGCTCCTTGAGTTAGATAAGATTGTACAAAGAGAAGTTGTCTTTGACAATCTTCCTCGAAACGTCCAAGTATTCTCCTTTCCATCTCTTGAAGTTTCCTCTCAAAGGATTCATGAAATTGAGAGACATTTTGCATATTCTCTTGGTTAAACCCTTGATTATATCCTTGATTATGAAAAGTTCCTTGATTATAGCCTTGAAAAGTATCATTATTTTGAAAACCTTCATAATTGGAAAATCCTTGGTTTTGGTATGGCACATTAAAGGTTTGATCATGAAATGATGGTGGAGGTTGTGATGAAAAACCGGAATATCCCATATAGTCATTACAAGTATAGTCCATTTGAGTGTTAGGTTGAAAATTAGGGTTCTCGGTTCCATTGTAAGCATATCCCTCCCCATAATAGCCATGATTTTGATCACATAAATACGTATCGTGTGGACCTCCACAAGTCGAACAAGGCGAATAATTAGCGTTGGCGGATTGTTGTTGCAAGATCTCCAACATGGAACGAGTATCCATGTGTAACAAGGTAGCCGAATGTATATACAAGTAAAATGACGTTTAAAAGCTTCCTCAGGGAAGGAAGTAATACACCAAAGGTGGTATGTTTACACGTGTGCGAGTACACGTGTAAGTAAACACGAGGAATGAGGGAGTAGCCCTCGGTCGACTTTGAAAAGAATAAGATTATCCTCTTCGAGTTTCGATATGAAATATCCATAAGAAAGTATATATATAATTACTACTTGGGTGCAAGACCTCCAATTAAGCCTTCCTTCTTAGAATACGCACTAGTGAACGGGGGGTTAGGTGGCGCGAAGCACTTAAGTACCTATTAACCCTTAGACGGCATTTTATAGCACGTCGCCTATCTATTCACTTTAATAGTTTGTATTCTTCGAATTATTGCCAATTGGAAGTATTTATCTATTCTTGCTTAATTTTATTTGATCGATACGCGTGTCAAGGACCGGAACGCCCCTCAACACGGTGTATTGCCTCGGCAATACTTATGGAAATAGGTAACTTGGTTGTTCTTATACGTATACTTATTTACATATAATAATATATCAAAAATATTTTTGTATTTATTTGTTTTTTTTTAAAAAAATACTATATCTACGTAAAAAGCGATGAAATTGATATAATATATATTTTTGGGTGTAATCTTTTAGGAAAAAGATTACTTTTTGGATTTTTTATTTTTTTGGTTCAATTCTTTAGGAAAAGAATTGACTTTGTGGTTTTTTATTTTTTTGTATTTTTATCTTTTTGATTTTTTTTATGTTTTTTTTTTTTGATTATAATACGTAAAAATAACGTTCACAAAGTGAACGGATCCCAAAATCCAATCGTCTCACTCGAAATCGTTAATCTTCACGAAAAGAACCGGCAGCGGCGCCATTTAATAATTCGTTTTTAGTGTAGTTGTCTTCTCAGCTCGATTCGAATTGATATAACAATTTTAAGCTCGACTTATTGTTTTTGGTTGTAAGATCTTTTCTTGGTAATCTATTTCTACTTGGCAAAAAGCAATTAAAAATGTAAAAATATTATCTATCTAATACGTACTATTCTACGACATATTGCACGTACAACACGTAAAACCCTAAGTACAAGTAAAGGAAAACAAAATGTAACAAACTAAGTAACAAGATGTAAAAAGAAACTAGTAAATTTAGTAACGTGAATGTAACAAACTTAAAAATGAACAAACTTAACAAAATCAAACAAATTTCTAACAAACATTTTATAAAATTTCTACCTAATTTTTATCAAACTATAAGAGTAAAAAAAATGTAACGGTTTAAAATCCAAATTTGTAAACTTTTGAATTACATTTGAACTAAAAACGAACTTAGCCTAAATTGAAGACAATCTAATAAACTGGGCCGACCCAACAGAAACTACTAGGCCCAACAGATTTGCCATTCAACTGTCAGTTAACCAACTTAACGGAAAGGACTGTAATTGTTATAAGCATATTCTAGTTTAGGGACCTAAGTTGTAAAATGATTAAAATGATTTCAAAGTTTATTAAAGACAACAATGACATCTCTGTTTTAAATCTTGAATGTATTTTTTTTACTTTTCCAAAATGACTACCAATGATTTGACTTATTCTTTTATCCTGTTGACTGAATTCAACTTAATGGATCACTAGTTTGAACAAATCAACAGACTTAAAATCGAAAATGCTGCTTACTGAAAATACATAAACTTGGAAACAGACTTTGCTAAGTCAAATGTCGCTCTCAAAATTAAACTCTAGGAATATACTAAAACTAATCTTCAAATGTGAATCTACTAAAAGTAAGTAAACTAGTACTCAATCGAATCAAATAGTAGGAGATACAAATTCTTATCTCAAGTAACAAATTAGCAAGCAGATAAGAAATACAACAGCATAGCTAGCAGATTTAATGGCAGAAAATGTAAAGTGCTTAACCATTTCATCCGAAGCCTGCCCGTTGATGACGAGAAGCGCGGCGCTGAGCCGGCTTGAAACGAATAACACCTTCAAATATCTAACACAACAATCGAATCTTGACTGATTATCTGCTACAACAACTCCAACACGTGTAAACCTGCAAAATCAAAACAAAACAAAGAAAACTGGACGAAATCTGATCTATCTATATGAACTATACTGAGTTACCGAAACTAATATTGAAATAAAGCAAAGGAAAGCTAAACAAAATCTTCCGATTCTGAAACCTGCATAAACTGATAACAAACGAGTAAAACTAGATAAAATCCTCAATTCTAAATCCTACGTGAACTAATCTATATTAAGTAATTTCTTCGAACTGTTAACCGAAACTCTAGCTGATAACAAAAAAAACTGAAACAAACTAAATTTGATGTAGAAACTATGCTGATATGCTAAATTTGGATATGTAGCTGATATGCTGATATGTAGAAACTAAATTTAAAGGTAACAGTTCTTGAAAACTTGAATTACCAAAAGCTTGACATAAGCTTTTGGATCTTATGAGATTATCAGTCCTACAAACTTATTTAAACAAGCTTATAACGAGAAATTCTATTTAAACTGATTAAGCTGAAAAACTTTTAAAACTATAACACTCAACCAAACTGTAAACACTGAAAAGCTACACACCCTGCGTGAACAGTAATAAGCTAAGAAGAGCAGAAATTAAAGATCATTAAGAAAACATTGAAGAAAGCTGTTAAGAGAAAAGAAAGATTCCATTTAGCGAAAAGATTAATCACAACAAGATTACTGACTACAATCGAAGCATTAGAGTAGTAGAGAAAGAAAAGAACTAAGTAAACTTCAAGCTTCGTTAATGGAGAAATTGGTTACAGTATTATAACAGAAATGTAACTGATTTTACAAACTGAAAACTAACTGAATGTGCGAAAATTGAACTAATTAACTAATCCTACTAACTAACCTAACTATGTGAAACTACACCTAGTCTAACCGAATGCAAATGAAGTCTTCATCTTCTTTTTATAGCCGCTGTGTGGTGGTGGAGTGACGTGGTTAATCCAATGATTGGATGCCACGTGGAAAATACGAGGTTTACTCGTTCTTCATCTTCAATCCATAATTGGGGGTTTCTTCGTTCTTTGCTTTTGATCTAATTGAATAGCACCATCTTGTAAGGAATGAAAAGATGAACATTATTGTAGTTTGAAGCTTCGACTGAATCTCTCTTGATTGTTCATGATATGGGTTTGCAGGTCTGTGAAGTGAAGGAGAAAAGAGATAAACGTTTCTCTCTCTTATCTTGGAGAAGAAGAAGACGCGTATATGTGTTGTTTCAGTTTGACCGGTCTTGGTCAAATTGACCAAGTTAAGTAAACTTTCCAACATTTTGCCTTTTAGTCCTTTCACTTTATTTCTTTATCAAATGGTTTTGGAAACTTTTAGCAAATCTATCTTTCATCCTTTATGTATGTAGAAGTTTCAACTTAAACCCTCCATCTTTGGAAATTTGGCAAACAAGGTCCTTGGAGCATCTTTCGTCCTTTTCTTCGTCTTTTATCATGAAAATCCCTTGAAAGCTCGTGTTTTGTCTCAAATGTACCTATATACCTGAAAATACACAAACACCAAATACACGCGTAATTCTGATAATTAACAGTTAAATATGATGTATTTGACTGTGTTTTTAATGGTTTTAGGATCATAATTGATGAGTGTTTTCACACTTATCAGCACACTTCATAAACGGCTATTGATTTAATGGTTCCACCCTTTCCATGCTAGATTAAGCATTCGACTTCGTCTCTAGTATGGGGGTATTCTACCCTTAGACTCTAAACATTAAGGACAATATTTAACTTTATTATAGGGGTGAATAGATACTTGCCTTGCTAAACCTTCACGCTTTCCAAAGTTTATCTTTTTGTTTATCGTTTTGTTGCAAATACGGCTAAAATGGCCAAATTTTAAAATTTTTATCATGTTTGTAAGTGTTTGAAGACATAAATTTAGATTTTCCGATGGCGAGAATAAGAGTAATTTTTGACTCGACCATGCGTGTTGAGCACTTAGCTTCGATTCCTTAACTTATATTAGGCTAAGTCTCTTAAATGAGGACGAGAAATGATAGAGTTAATTATAAGTTACAATGCTAAACGTAGAGTACTCGTATTCATTCAAAAACTCATGTGCTCTCGTTGTTTGCTTATTCTCCCTTCGCTTGTATATATATTTTGCTAATAAGTATTGGCTTAGCGGTTTAGTTTTGATTGTTGGTTTCTAGTCTTTTCTAGTAGCTTCCATGTAATTAAATTGGGAAGACATTAAGGTACCGCCAGCATCACGGTTTTGAAGTATTGGCAACACGAATAATCGAAAGCTTCACCTAATTATAAGATTTCAAGTGGTCACCTAAATCAAACAAACAATTTGAAGCTCACAAGGCCGAAAAATCTATGCGAAATTGAAAGTGAATTATGCCTTAATCTTTGAAGCTTTAAAGATCCAAAATTCGCTTTAGCGTGAGGATATATGTCTTTGGCCATAATAAACACCTCATGGCGAGGTTAAATAAAAGGCAAGGCAAGACCGAAGTCATAATAAAAGCTTCATGGCGAAGTTGAATAAAAGATGGAGGTAAACCTATTATAATAAGGCCCATCCGTTAGGGGGCGTATAAAAGTCTTGGTAATAAGTCTCATGTTCAAAACCGTTATAAAACCGTGATTATCGATCCTTCTTGTTGACTTAATTTTTTGACATCGTTGTCTATTAGGGGGTTATTAATTCGATGGTCTTGGTTACACCGTTATGACTCTATTTTTAGACCTTCAAGACAAAAATAAAATATAAGAGATACCAACTAGGAAATGGGAGTCTAAGTATGTGATTAGGTCATATGAGTAGTGTTAGCATTACTAACTTATAATGACAATGATCTCGTTACACACTTGGCATGGAATTAGATGAAAAATGAGGACGACGAAATTATTTCTAATGAAGCATTCACGTGTTCTGGTTCTATGAATCTAAACGTCCCATTTTGCGATGAAAATCATACATTATGTCTAAAACACAAGTAGCAAGTAGTAGTAGTGTAGTAAGTTTATGATTCAATAAAAGTGCATAAAAATGAATTTTGGAGGTGCTACGATACTTTATTCTAGCATTGTGTGAGGGCACGGCAATGGTTTAGTATGGGGGAGTGATGAGACTGCTTTTATACATAGTCTCATCGTTTAAAACGGGCTTAAAATGGTTAAAATATCATAAAATGTGCCAAATATATGCTTGTGTTTGTTCAATGTTTATTTTAGGTACAGATATTGAGAAAATGGCAAAAGATCACAAGAAACAAGCAAAACGAACACGGGAAACGAAGCCGCACAATGAACCGGGCCTTAGAGTTGATTTTCCAAAAAAAGTCCTTGAAGAATTGAAGATTGTACAAGAGGGATCCTTCATTATTGAATAATTGACACTTTAAACCCTTGTATATTCTTAATTACAATTTTGGTCCTTAAAGTTTGTCAAAATTACAAAAAGGACCCTCAACTTTGAAGAATTGGAAAGAATGGTCCCTAAAATTTGAAGACTTGTCACTTTTAGTCCTCCATGAAGACAAAGAAACAAGTAAAGACCTTGAAGAATGAAGATATGTCAAAAAGAGCCCTTGAAGAATCATCAAATTACAAGAAATACCCTTGAATATACTTTACAAAACTTTTTGGGGCCAAAGTCTAAAAAACAAAACTTCCATAACAAAGGAAATTCAGTTTTGTTGTAATAAACTGCAAATGAAACAAGGGAGAAAGACAAGGGGGTGAATCTGCCAAGACAACCTAAGACACCTTTTTAAACCAAACCAAAGATCAAATAGCCCAGTATTCACCAAGAACACAAATTGAGGATTTGTGTTTAAGCCACAATTAGACCATAATCTCGTCCAGATTTATGATTATGGTTGTAATAAACAAAACCCAACTCTTAAACATGCCACCTCACCACTCACCAAGTCACATGACGTATCCCCTGCTACACGATTGAGAAGAAGACAAGAATTGGTAGTGAATCAACGCCCCACAACTCAGCTTGGATCCTAAGCACAACTTGGACGTATAAGATCACAAAAAAACAAAAATTCTTCACATGTAACAGCTCCAACTTCAAATTCAAAGGCAAGAATATTCAAACTGCAAGGGCAAAATTGGAAGACCATACACTAGGGTTTCATGTTTTATTTTCAGCTTTCTAGTTTCATGTAGCCTATATAAAGGCCTTAGCATACCACATTAGTCTTTGTTCTTGGTTTTCTTTAGTCAAAAGTCTGTAAAGCTTTGTTTGACGTGAATGAAAAAAGTGTGAACTTTGTGAAGAATTCCAAGTCCCAATTTACTTTACATGTTATTGTTTACATGTTTTAAGTTTATGTTTGAAGTTTCAATGATTGGTTTGAATTTTATGCAAGTTTTTCACAAATTTTCCAAAAATCTGGTTTTTTTTCCTAAGTCTTAGTTCAAATACTTGAACTTTTGGATCATAAGTTGATCATAACACCCTGATAAGGAGCTTATCAAGGTGTAGTGAAGCTTGTGGTTTGGGAGGATTCAAGGAGTGGGTAACAAGCTTGGAAAGAATCTTGTTCATTTTCATTTTTTTCATATAATCTGTTTGTTTTTAACCTTGTTGTTCTTAGCAACTTATTGGAAGCTTATGCTTTGTTTAGCTAGGCACATAAGCTATAAATCCGTGAGTGTGGATGTACATTCATAAGGTTTGAGCCTTTCTTCCCAAAAATCTGCTAAAAAGTGATTTTAAGTGATTTGGTATTCTGTTGTTGTATGTGGTGTTCTTGTGGCTTGAATCTTGTTCTTACTGCATGATATTGTTGGTATGATGCTTGATTAGGCTTGGGTAAACATGTTATACACTTTTACTTTGTATATTGAATTGAGTAGGTGTTAGGAGTTTGTTCTTGTTTGTATCTGATATTGAGGTATTTGAGTGATGATATTTGCAAGTCTTGCTCATTGAAACATCAAATCTGAAATTGTGCTATATCTTGCTTGTTTTTGCCTATTTTGACTTGAAAATTTGGAAACACTTAGTGGTTATGCTTATTTAGGGTTAACAAGTGTAAAAACAAAGTTTTTGTAACATGTTTTAGAGATTTGAGGGTTTGAAATTGGGTTTGTGGTCAAGTATATCAGCAAAGTCATTTTGTGTTCATTATTTGTTCATCAAGTTGTAAGATAGGCTTGAATCTAGGTCTAACCTTTGATCTAGTGTATGAAACAAGTTTATTATTGCTTATTTAAGATTATTATAGCTTTTGCATGCTTTTGGTTCAATTTGGGTGGCTTAATCTTGCTTAAACTGCTTATTTCATCACATTTGCTTATTTTCCATGTTTGTGCAATGTTTGGTGACTGTTTGAATTAACTACACTGATTGGCTTGGTGAAATTATGATTTGTTGGTTATTATTGACTCCTTATAACCCACTGGTTATAAGGGTGCCTTGTTTGTTCTTTGATTCCAACAAAAGTCCACTAAAAACAAAAGGTCAAGAAAGTCAAGTAGTGGGAACCCTTTCCCACTGTTTCTAGACACTGCTAGTGTTAACTGTCATTCAGCTTATCAATAAGCTATAATAGATTATTTTATTGTGCAACAACTTTGTTTTGGTAATCAAGCTTCCTTATTTGACCCATTTGACTATTCTGGAGCATTTGAGCTTTTGACTTTTAAGTTTGACTAGAAAACGAATTGACTTTTCTTTTTCAAAATAGCTTATTGCTCATTCCAGCTTATTAAATGTGATTATTTGAAATCTTTTTGATTATTAAGCTTAGTTAAGTGATTTGAAACATTTTGCAAAAAGAATCAGCCCTTGAATTGGTCTAGAACTCGAAACGACTATTTTGTCGTTTTATGTAGAGAGCTTTTGCTTATTTCAGGCTTACTTCTTGGGCTTATTCAAAAATTCTTTTTACAAGTAGCTATATAAGGTCAAGAGAAGGATGTGTGTCAAATTTCAGCTTATGGCATTAGCTTATGGCTTAATGGGCCAAAATGCCCATTAAGAATAAGTTGTTTGCTTATTAAGTTGTGATAAGCTCACTTTCAGCTTTTGGGCCTTTAGAGTTTTGTGTTTAAAATTGAATTTTAAGCTAGACTGGAACTTTTCAGCTTATTTGGTTAACTTTTTGCTTATTGGGCCAAAAAGTCCATTAAGCTTGGACTGTTTTGAGTTTTAGCCCATTTGAAGGCCCATTAGGGGTATTTTTATAATTTCAAGTTCATTTTCTATTTAATTAAGTTAAAATAAACTAGTTTGCAAGTTTTTAAAATTTTTTAAAATTTTTTGATTTTTATTAATATTTTATTATTATTTTAAATTGTTTTTAAGATTTTTTCAACTTTTTCATTTTTCCTAGGTTAAATATATTAAATTAGGATTTTTAAAACTTTTAGATTAATTTTCTTGTCATTTAATAAATTTTTAGGATTATTTTATTATTTTAATAGTTTTTAATAATTTTTAAATAGTTTTAATTAATTTTAAATTTTCCAAAAATAGTTTTTGGTTTAATTAAGTTATTTTAGAGGTTTACAAAGTGAAAAATCTCATTTTGGGCTTTTTGTTAATTAATTTGTTTTTTTGGGCTTTAATTAGCATTAAAAAAATATTATTTAATTAAATAAAAGGTTTGAGTGAATTTTGATTTTTTGTAAACTCTAATTGCATTTTTTAGGATTTATTGTAATTTTCTAGGAATTTTTAGGGTAATTTTTAAATTTCGTCACGTTTTACGTTTACGACTTCGTCTTTGTGTAATTTTAATCGTAACCGTCGCTCATTTCTCTTTTCTTTCTTCATAATCATAATCACAAACATTTAATCAAGTTTTAACACAACACACTAGCCTCCTTGGGAACGAACTCACTTTTGGGTCATTTGTGCACGGTTTTCCTAAACCGTCGTACTTACCCTATTTACGCTCTTTTTCCTAAAAGACGTAAAACTATTCCTATCAACAAGCAACCTTATTCCCAATGAGATCTGCTTTCTTGTTTGACTTAAAGCAGATCTCCCCCCCCCCTCCAGTGTAAACCTTCAGGATGACTAAAGTGTCATCAGTATCCTAGAGGAGATCGTCATCATTCAGTATGAAATTGTCAGAGCATACTGATTTGAAGGCTCTTCTTCAAGACTTGTTCTTCAGCAACTAGACCGCCTAGTAACTAAAGAAAAGACTTCTTGTCTTCTAAGTTCATTGGAAGAGGATGGTTGAACTTTCTTCAGCATTTCTTTCTTTAGTAGGAATCTTTATTCCTCTGGACATGCTTCAGCAGAGTCACCTTTCTCCTGAGCATAAAACACTTAGGGGATTTTATATTCAAATCCTAGAGTTGCTTCAATGTCAGTACATACTGACTCAACAGATTGTAATTACTGATGTTGATTGTGGCGGAATGAGTTGGATAGGCTCAATTTTTGTGTTTGCTGGAAACCTAATTTTTTTCCCTTGGTTGGATCTTATTAGTTTGAATGGCATATCAGGTATCTATTTTTTATAGTTTAATTAGTTTTTTAGTTGAACTATTAGTAATAGTATAATTAGGTTTATATGTGTCACAATTACTCGAGTTGCTAAGGTTTTTGATTATTGGGGTTCTATGTTTGATAATTTTCATTAATTTCATTGTTATTATAGGTAATTGAAAGGGTTTATGGTTTTATGATATAGTCCCATCTTGCCTATATGTTCCGCGTATATTCCTTCGTTGCCACTATTCCTTTCGTTGTCATTATCCATGTCATGCTTTGATAGCGGCGGGTATGTGACGATCGTCATAGGCTCATTGGCTGTGAAATGAACCGGTTGCTAGTATATTTGTAAAACCCGCGTGCTTTTACCATGAATAGTGCCCTTAAGATCGTACGTCCTAGATTAAAACTTACCTTATTCAGTATTGATCACATTCATGTGCTAATAATCAAGCAAGTGCATACGTGTATGACATGACAAGTATCGATTACGTACGAACTCATGATAAACAGTTAATAATATATCACGTGAACATAATTAAATCATGATCACCATTTAAAATACTAACTAAAATAATTACGTAAATACTTATAATATATTTACGAGCGTTAAGTTTACGATAAACGACACGTTAGATTAAACAGAAACACTTTAAACACGAGCACGTTTAACCACGAACGAACACGAAACATCGGGACACGAGAAAGGTACGGGTACCCCATGTGGGGCCCCCATACCCACGGCTCATATACAAGAAATGGGCTTAGCCCATGGACTTTACAAGTAAAGGGGGGTAAAGAGTAAAACATGTTTTCACTTTTCATTTTCAAGAAATAAACACAAAAACCCTAAAAGAGTTTTTTCTCCTCTCCTTCTTGCTCTCTTGGTGCCGCCACCTTTACACCACCATAGGGGGGTGATTTGTTTGATTTTGATCTTAAAAACTATTGTATAATCAGTGTTTGTTCATCCTCTTTCCAAGCTACATAGTGGTATACCTTTCAAACCCTTCTTTCTAATTCTTTTTAATTCTTTTGATCTTTGATTATTTTCATGAACATGTTATTATTTTTCTTATTAAAACAAGGTAATTAATCATTGATCTAACATGTTTTGGTATTAAATAAAATCAAGGAATGATTTAAAGGGGTGTTTGTTTCTAGCCGCCTAGCAAAACAAACCCGAGGGGGGTTTGGTTTGCTATTGCCGCCACCACCAAGACCACTTTTGGTCTTGGTTGGCTCATGTGGGACCCACGGCAGCAAGGGGACACATGTGCCCCGGGTTTGGCCCGGGGTACGGTGTCGAATTCATGCCCGATTCATGGTTCGTTGGTTAAATCATGATTCAAGCTACATGTTAATTTTTATGAATTATGAACTTAGGATATAATTAATTAATAACATGAAATATTAATTAAATCATGACTTAGATTATTTTAATTATTAGTTTATCATGACATTAATTTAACCTAAGTATTTTATGTTATAAGTTATAATTAATTAATTATTAAAACATGTCTATAATTAATTAATTTAGACATGACTTAGGTTATATTATTATTAATAATAATACACATTTTAACCTAAGTATTTTCATTCCATTTTAATTAAAACATGTTATACCTTAATTAAAATGCTTAACCTATAGTTTAATTGAAATACATGAGATAATAATTAAACTATACACTATATCATATGACTTAAGAAATAAGCTTATAACACTTAGACTTATATGTTAGCTTATGTAATCAGCTTAATTCTAATTATGGAAACTTCTATTTATAGAAACTTAATTAAATAAGGCAACTAATCTAATTATGGAAACTTTCTATATATGGAAATCAATCTATTTCAGGCAACTAATCTAATCATGGAAACCTTCTATATATGGAAACTTATTTAATTAAGGCAGCTGATCTATTTTTGGAAACTTTCTATTTTTAGAAACTAATCTATTTTAAGCAGTAAATTCTATTTTTGGAAACTTTCTATTTTTGGAAACTTTCTATTTTTGGAAACTCTCTATTTTTGGAAACTTTCTATTTTTGGAAACTTTCTATTTTTGGTAACTTTCTATTTTTGGAAACTTTCTATTTTTGGAAACTTTCTATTTTTGGAAACTTTCTATTTTTGGAAACCTGCTATTTTTGGAAAGTTACTTATTATTACACAGTAAGTACAATAATACATGAAACATCAGTAATACTTAATCAGATTAACCAGAATACTAGATAAACATAGTTTAAGGCTTTAAACAGTGAACCATGACCTAAAACATACCAAATCAGCTAAAATGAGACACAAAACCCAGTATGTAATCAGTGAATCGATACTTATACACGTGTGTATTCATGTAGCGTTAGTGATCCAGAAGTAGGAGTCTTTCTTCCGTTCATTCACTGGACTTGAGGTACGGATTCCCGTCCTTTCAGTATGGACATTCTTTCCTTATTAGGATTTCCCCGTATGCAGCCAACTGTTTTCCCCAGCATTTGTTTTATTGTTTTGAACTGCTTATGTTAATTTAGCATAAACTATAGCCATATACAAGCATGACCAGTTTCACCTAGTTATGGAGGTACCATAACCATAGCATTGGAGGCACCGATGTTATGACTTCCCCACGGCGGAGTGATTGCTCGTGGCGTCCCTTTCAGTTTTGGCCATATTATTATATCATGTGGGGCGTATGGGTGCATCCTAGTTACATGTTTTATTTAGTTTATCATGGTGAATGTGGTGTGTGCCTTGCACCCTTCACAAGGAGCTGATCCCTCCTACCCAAATCAGTATATTGATTAGAGGCATCCCCTCTGATCAGCATGATGAGGTCACCCCTCCAAGTATTCATGCACGTGACCTTTTCATGACCTATATGGGCTATGGTATTTATATGTTAAAACAGTTTTCACAAGTTAAACATAAGGCTTTTCAAACTATAAAACCAGTTTTCTTGATACTTAACCAGTTACTCAGAACTTAGTCTTCCGCTGTTATATGTTACATGCTTAGCCTATTTCATGCTTTATTGTACATCCGTGCACTGAGCGTCTTGCTCAGCCGTTACTTTCCTTTCCATGTCCCAAAACGGCAGGTACCCAAGACTCGAGCATTTGGAGGACGCACATAGGATGGAAGCTGCCAGAGACTTCTTTTCCTTTTTGCCTTCATATAGTTATGCTTGTTTAGTCTTTATTCAGTTCATTTCCTTTATTTATGTTTTGGGCTTATGTTTGGGAACCGATGTTTGATTCCGGTTTTCCCTATGGTCATGTATGTTTTACTACATATCACCTTGCATGCTTTGATGACACGCCATAATCACGCGTGACATTCCATTTATCAAAATGGGGTGTTACAATTATGGTATCAGAGCCAAGGCTTCGACCTGTAGGCTCTAAAACTTGACCTGTGACTAGTGGGTAGTCACCAGGAGCTTCCTAAGTCAACGCTTGTTATTCCACGTATTGACGTTTTCAGCACCTTTTTGTTTAACCATTATGTTTTCAGCACCTTGTCGTTTTAACCATGATGTTTTCACCAGTATCGTTTTACCAATATGGAATGAACAACCGTCATCCATATTTGGTTATGTGTCAGTGTCTATGCATGATGTTCCTAGTGAACTGTGATTATGTGAACTGAACCCCAGTAGTTCATAATTTTCACATAAAAATTTTTTTCTGTTAAGTTTTGACAATGACTTTTAATTATTTATGTTTCATGCATTCATGAATTTATATCATATGTCATCTATTGCAGGAATTTTGACTAAGTAATGGTTGGTACAGGACTGGCCTATTTAGTCGCATGTGCTTTTATCGAAACTTTTAACTTTGGGACCGACCCATAGGCGTCCCCTCGCCATGTCTTTTGTTTTGGAACCGACCCATAGGCGTTCCCTCGCACATATAAAGGTTTTATAAACTACATTACGCATTCATGCACTGTTTTTCTTGCATAAAATCTTTCTCATGATTTAAATTGGCATAAATTTTTTTTCATGTCCCATCATAAGTTATTATGTCTTTATGTCAAGTATGCCTTCATACTGTCATGGTTAACTTCAGTTTCATGCTGATTATGTTATACACTTCTTCGTAATAGATGGTTTCATGTTTCCTCATGATAATTCCGTCTTCATGTTGATTATGTTTCACGCCTCTTTTGTTATTTACGTTGTCCTGCAAGACATTGTCAGATTTCTTGAATCATGCTTTCATGATAGTCATGGTTGGTTTCTATTAATCATGCTGTCAGGCAAATCATCGTTGAATTTTGTGTAACCACACTTTAGCGTTTCTCTATGCAACCAGAATGATGTCTATGTTAATACTGCCAGGTTATCATGATAGTTTTCCGAACCGTTTAACCGGTTTACTTTCCTTAAATCATGACAAATGATCGAGCCCATACCGATCATTTCATGTGCATTCCATGTGCACTCCACGTATCGTATTTCATGTGTATTACATGTACCTTAATCCATGTGTATTCCACTTGCAATACTTCACGAGTATTCGCTAGTCGAGTCTAAATCATCTCAGGCATATGTTCACTTGCTGATATTCTACAAGATTGTCGATGCCGCTCATAGCTTGGAGATGTTACTAAAGGTTGATGCTGCTGATGTTGGGAGACGCTACGAGATGCTGATGCTGATGCTGTTCACAACCTAGAGATCCTAAAAGACGAAGACAAAGGTGTCGGAGCAAAGCAATTGGACGAGAAGATGCTTCACCATCAGACAATTCCCATCAATCATTGTCCCAAATTCATAGTTACATGTCACACGTCGTTCGGCTGTCATTTCAGCCATATGAGTTCAAACCAGTACCAGCCGGCCACTCAGCTAAATAGTTACATGAGTCACGGTCATGAGAATGACCGTCATGGAACCGACAGACAAGATGATAGTAACCACTACTATGACAGCAACTATCCTAGAAATCGCAACCGAGGCTCCGGCCACGGACGTGATCAGACATACAAATGATCAGTAGTCCAACCGATCCGCCAATTCTGGCATATTAACCTAATATTTGTAATTCTAATTGTTTCACATCTCGAGACACATGTCAAGACATCAGTCAAGACACATGTCTCACGTATACTTTCTGAGGACACATGTCAAGATACCAGTCAAGACATATGTCACGCTTACATTTCTCAAGACACGAGTCAAGACACATGACTCACGTCTAATTATGGAACATTTCTAAGAAATTCAGGGTACCCTCCAAGGGTATATCTATGTTGTTGTGCCAGGTATTAATCAGGCCACAAGAATTTCAATACCATTATCGGCGCATCAGTGAGAACTGTCACGTTGCCGATGTCACTTTCATTTCTTTCACCATAGTTCATATATTCATAACCATGAAGGACGCCTTTCGTATTCCCACGTATACGAAGGTTTTTCTTCAGCTTAATGATAAGATCTAAGCTGCTAACGCATTTTCCTCGGACAGACACGAGATAAATTTTTACCCTAATTATGTACTATGAACATCACACCATGCTACGATTCATAATTATGTACAGTAATGTTCAGGCTCCTAAATACATTCAGCTTGATTTTCCATCAGGAAAATCCGTACATATTATCTACGCTTACAAGCAGGTTCATTGTTAGCCATGGTCGCTAAAATTTTCTAGCTGTCAGTAAGACACGACTACTTAAGTCCTTTTACGCATAGCCAGTGGATTCTTCCAAAATCTTCCTATACATTCCAGAAGAACCTACAAGGAGAAGAACGGTACCATGAGATTATGTGTCGACTACCGTCGACTTAAACAAATCACCATTCATGACCATTATTCTCCTCCACATATTGACAACATGTCCAATCAACCGTATGGTGTTAATCATTTTTCAAGATCGAACTCACGATCATGCTGCCAACAGTGACGAGTAAAAAAGCAGGACATGTCCATGACTGCTATTCGTGCACGACTCGGTCATGCCAGATTTATGATTTTTAATTAGTCTCATCAATGCTCCAACCGCATTATGGACTTAATAAATTGAGTTTCCATGAACTCCTAAACAATTTTATCAGCGTTTTCATTGAGGATAACCTGATTTCCGGTAAGCCCAGAGAAGAACAGGAGGACCATATCTGCACTATGTTACAAATTTTATGCCAAGAGAAATTTTACCCTAGAAAATTTTCCAATATCAATTCTGTTTCATAAAAGTGACACGCTGAATCACATGGGTTTCTATGGTTAATCTTACCATGACTCAGCTTATGCGTAAAGGAGAGAACCCTACACTACATTAGGTGTTCTAGGAAATCCTACGCTAGGAGAAGTCTAATTCAAAGACTCAGAGTTTCGCAACCTTCTATGTATCAAGTTTCTACGAAGCAAGATACAGTTACGTTCATATCTAGGTACCTGTTATACCAACAGGTTAAGATAGGACACCAACAAACTGGGATGTTTTCATCATATGAGATTGAGAATCGAAAAGGGACAAGATCTCCATGGATTTTAGTTACCAGATTTCAGCAAACACAGAAGAAGCATGATGCTATCTGGGTTATTGTCAACAGTTTGATCAAGTCTGCAGAATCCTTACATCCGTACGGATTTCAGAACCAACAGATTTAACGAACATGTTCCACCCAAGGCTTATCCGATCACTTGGAAATCCCCCAGCTATCGGGTCAGACAAAGATTCGTAATTGTACTCCTAACTTACTTCACGCCTTCATTCTGATTCCACGACTTGCTTTCGCGCTCACGTTCATGACACTATTCACGTTCATGATCGTATTTTGGCTTACGATTCTACGTTCATTTCTTTTCTCGTTCTGGGAAGTTTGCAAGAACTTGTGAGACCAGACCCAAGTTTAGTATAACTCTCCATCATCAGATAGACGTTTCACGTCTTATTCCACGTCTCACCTTGTAGCGTTTGGCGTCACCGCCATTATATTATATGGTCACGATATGTCTCACATGTCATGTTCATTCCATGTTCCTCATATCATGATCAAAATAGGTTACACGTATCATGGGTCACGATATGTTTACTTATACTACACTCGCCATATCTCCACGTAGCACGTTCAAAATTTTTCACGTATCACGTTCAAAATTTTTCACGTACTACGTTTCTTTATGTCTCGCTCATCGTTTCTAATTATCAGTTAAGTCAGATTGTCTTGCATCGTAAAGTTTCAGTTACCCTTGCACGTTAACTCTTATTTTTTTTCCTCGATCGAATTTCGGGGATCTACCTTCCGTTGATAACCAAGAATTTCTTCGTATTCCAAGTCAAGGTCAGGAGGACCAAGATTTATCATTAGTGTCGGGATCTTCTGAAGGAACCGCTTCAAGAGGGAGGCCACTTGGAAACGGACAAGTTCATCCGGACTTCTATCCATTTTTCTCTTATCGATTAGATATGTCCTTTCAGTCATGTCACGTTCCATGTCTTTTCAAGACATGTCATGTTCCACGTTCCCTTCTACCATGTCACCTTCATTTCCGTTATTTTGCATACCTTTCCAGTTTGATTCGGGTATGTTTCGCTTTCAGTTACTTTATCTATAATTCGGGGACGAATTATTCTTTTTAGGGGGGAAGAATTGTAAAACCCGCGTGCTTTTACCATGAATAGTGCCCTTAAGATCGTACGTCCTAGATTAAAACTTACCTTATTCAGTATTGATCACATTCATGTGCTAATAATCAAGCAAGTGCATACGTGTATGACATGACAAGTATCGATTACGTACGAACTCATGATAAACAGTTAATAATATATCACGTGAACATAATTAAATCATGATCACCATTTAAAATACTAACTAAAATAATTACGTAAATACTTATAATATATTTACGAGCGTTAAGTTTACGATAAACGACACGTTAGATTAAACAGAAACACTTTAAACACGAGCACGTTTAACCACGAACGAACACGAAACATCGGGACACGAGAAAGGTACGGGTACCCCATGTGGGGCCCCCATACCCACGGCTCATATACAAGAAATGGGCTTAGCCCATGGACTTTACAAGTAAAGGGGGGTAAAGAGTAAAACATGTTTTCACTTTTCATTTTCAAGAAATAAACATAAAAACCCTAAAAGAGTTTTTTCTCCTCTCCTTCTTGCTCTCTTGGTGCCGCCACCTTTACACCACCATAGGGGGGTGATTTGTTTGATTTTGATCTTAAAAACTATTGTATAATCAGTGTTTGTTCATCCTCTTTCCAAGCTACATAGTGGTATACCTTTCAAACCCTTCTTTCTAATTCTTTTTAATTATTTTGATCTTTGATTATTTTCATAAACATGTTATTATTTTTCTTATTAAAACAAGGTAATTAATCATTGATCTAACATGTTTTGGTATTAAATAAAATCAAGGAATGATTTAAAGGGGTGTTTGTTTCTAGCCGCCTAGCAAAACAAACCCGAGGGGGGTTTGGTTTGCTATTGCCGCCACCACCAAGACCACTTTTGGTCTTGGTTGGCTCATGTGGGACCCACGGCAGCAAGGGGACACATGTGCCCCGGGTTTGGCCCGGGGTACGGTGTCAAATTCATGCCCGATTCATGGTTCGTTGGTTAAATCATGATTCAGGCTACATGTTAATTTTTATGAATTATGAACTTAGGATATAATTAATTAATAACATAAAATATTAATTAAATCATGACTTAGATTATTTTAATTATTAGTTTATCATGACATTAATTTAACCTAAGTATTTTATGTTATAAGTTATAATTAATTAATTATTAAAACATGTCTATAATTAATTAATTTAGACATGACTTAGGTTATATTATTATTAATAATAATACACATTTTAACCTAAGTATTTTCATTCCATTTTAATTAAAACATGTTATACCTTAATTAAAATGCTTAACCTATAGTTTAATTGAAATACATGAGATAATAATTAAACTATACACTATATCATATGACTTAAGAAATAAGCTTATAACACTTAGACTTATATGTTAGCTTATGTAATCAGCTTAATTCTAATTATGGAAACTTCTATTTATAGAAACTTAATTAAATAAGGCAACTAATCTAATTATGGAAACTTTCTATATATGGAAATCAATCTATTTCAGGCAACTAATCTAATCATGGAAACCTTCTATATATGGAAACTTATTTAATTAAGGCAGCTGATCTATTTTTGGAAACTTTCTATTTTTAGAAACTAATCTATTTTAAGCAGTAAATTCTATTTTTGGAAACTTTCTATTTTTGGAAACTTTCTATTTTTGGAAACTCTCTATTTTTGGAAACTTTCTATTTTTGGAAACTTTCTATTTTTGGTAACTTTCTATTTTTGGAAACTTTCTATTTTTGGAAACTTTCTATTTTTGGAAACTTTCTATTTTTGGAAACCTGCTATTTTTGGAAAGTTACTTATTATTACACAGTAAGTACAATAATACATGAAACATCAGTAATACTTAATCAGATTAACCAGAATACTAGATAAACATAGTTTAAGGCTTTAAACAGTGAACCATGACCTAAAACATACCAAATCAGCTAAAATGAGACACAAAACCCAGTATGTAATCAGTGAATCGATACTTATACACGTGTGTATTCATGTAGCGTTAGTGATCCAGAAGTAGGAGTCTTTCTTCCGTTCATTCACTGGACTTGAGGTACGGATTCCCGTCCTTTCAGTATGGACATTCTTTCCTTATTAGGATTTCCCCGTATGCAGCCAACTGTTTTCCCCAGCATTTGTTTTATTGTTTTGAACTGCTTATGTTAATTTAGCATAAACTATAGCCATATACAAGCATGACCAGTTTCACCTAGTTATGGAGGTACCATAACCATAGCATTGGAGGCACCGATGTTATGACTTCCCCACGGCGGAGTGATTGCTCGTGGCGTCCCTTTCAGTTTTGGCCATATTATTATATCATGTGGGGCGTATGGGTGCATCCTAGTTACATGTTTTATTTAGTTTATCATGGTGAATGTGGTGTGTGCCTTGCACCCTTCACAAGGAGCTGATCCCTCCTACCCAAATCAGTATATTGATTAGAGGCATCCCCTCTGATCAGCATGATGAGGTCACCCCTCCAAGTATTCATGCACGTGACCTTTTCATGACCTATATGGGCTATGGTATTTATATGTTAAAACAGTTTTCACAAGTTAAACATAAGGCTTTTCAAACTATAAAACCAGTTTTCTTGATACTTAACCAGTTACTCAGAACTTAGTCTTCCGCTGTTATATGTTACATGCTTAGCCTATTTCATGCTTTATTGTACATCCGTGCACTGAGCGTCTTGCTCAGCCGTTACTTTCCTTTCCATGTCCCAAAACGGCAGGTACCCAAGACTCGAGCATTTGGAGGACGCACATAGGATGGAAGCTGCCAGAGACTTCTTTTCCTTTTTGCCTTCATATAGTTATGCTTGTTTAGTCTTTATTCAGTTCATTTCCTTTATTTATGTTTTGGGCTTATGTTTGGGAACCGATGTTTGATTCCGGTTTTCCCTATGGTCATGTATGTTTTACTACATATCACCTTGCATGCTTTGATGACACGCCATAATCACGCGTGACATTCCATTTATCAAAATGGGGTGTTACTATTATGGTATCAGAGCCAAGGCTTCGACCTGTAGGCTCTAAAACTTGACCTGTGACTAGTGGGTAGTCACCAGGAGCTTCCTAAGTCAACGCTTGTTATTCCACGTATTGACGTTTTCAGCACCTTTTTGTTTAACCATTATGTTTTCAGCACCTTGTCGTTTTAACCATGATGTTTTCACCAGTATCGTTTTACCAATATGGAATGAACAACCGTCATCCATATTTGGTTATGTGTCAGTGTCTATGCATGATGTTCCTAGTGAACTGTGATTATGTGAACTGAACCCCAGTAGTTCATAATTTTCACATAAAAAATTTTTTCTGTTAAGTTTTGACAATGACTTTTAATTATTTATGTTTCATGCATTCATGAATTTATATCATATGTCATCTGTTGTAGGAATTTTGACTAAGTAATGGTTGGTACAGGACTGGCCTATTTAGTCGCATGTGCTTTTATCGAAACTTTTAACTTTGGGACCGACCCATAGGCGTCCCCTCGCCATGTCTTTTGTTTTGGAACCGACCCATAGGCGTTCCCTCGCACATATAAAGGTTTTATAAACTACATTACGCATTCATGCACTGTTTTTCTTGCATAAAATCTTTCTCATGATTTAAATTGGCATAAATTTTTTTTCATGTCCCATCATAAGTTATTATGTCTTTATGTCAAGTATGCCTTCATACTGTCATGGTTAACTTCAGTTTCATGCTGATTATGTTATACACTTCTTCGTAATAGATGGTTTCATGTTTCCTCATGATAATTCCGTCTTCATGTTGATTATGTTTCACGCCTCTTTTGTTATTTACGTTGTCCTGCAAGACATTGTCAGATTTCTTGAATCATGCTTTCATGATAGTCATGGTTGGTTTCTATTAATCATGCTGTCAGGCAAATCATCGTTGAATTTTGTGTAACCACACTTTAGCGTTTCTCTATGCAACCAGAATGATGTCTATGTTAATACTGCCAGGTTATCATGATAGTTTTCCGAACCGTTTAACCGGTTTACTTTCCTTAAATCATGACAAATGATCGAGCCCATACCGATCATTTCATGTGCATTCCATGTGCACTCCACGTATCGTATTTCATGTGTATTACATGTACCTTAATCCATGTGTATTCCACTTGCAATACTTCACGAGTATTCGCTAGTCGAGTCTAAATCATCTCAGGCATATGTTCACTTGCTGATATTCTACAAGATTGTCGATGCCGCTCATAGCTTGGAGATGTTACTGAAGGTTGATGCTGCTGATGTTGGGAGACGCTACGAGATGCTGATGCTGATGCTGTTCACAACCTAGAGATCCTAAAAGACGAAGACAAAGGTGTCGGAGCAAAGCAATTGGACGAGAAGATGCTTCACCATCAGACAATTCCCATCAATCATTGTCCCAAATTCATAGTTACATGTCACACGTCGTTCGGCTGTCATTTCAGCCATATGAGTTCAAACCAGTACCAGCCGGCCACTCAGCTAAATAGTTACATGAGTCACGGTCATGAGAATGACCGTCATGGAACCGACAGACAAGATGATAGTAACCACTACTATGACAGCAACTATCCTAGAAATCGCAACCGAGGCTCCGGCCACGGACGTGATCAGACATACAAATGATCAGTAGTCCAACCGATCCGCCAATTCTGGCATATTAACCTAATATTTGTAATTCTAATTGTTTCACATCTCGAGACACATGTCAAGACATCAGTCAAGACACATGTCTCACGTATACTTTCTGAGGACACATGTCAAGATACCAGTCAAGACATATGTCACGCTTACATTTCTCAAGACACGAGTCAAGACACATGACTCACGTCTAATTATGGAACATTTCTAAGAAATTCAGGGTACCCTCCAAGGGTATATCTATGTTGTTGTGCCAGGTATTAATCAGGCCACAAGAATTTCAATACCATTATCGGCGCATCAGTGAGAACTGTCACGTTGCCGATGTCACTTTCATTTCTTTCACCATAGTTCATATATTCATAACCATGAAGGACGCCTTTCGTATTCCCACGTATACGAAGGTTTTTCTTCAGCTTAATGATAAGATCCAAGCTGCTAACGCATTTTCCTCGGACAGACACGAGATAAATTTTTACCCTAATTATGTACTATGAACATCACACCATGCTACGATTCATAATTATGTACAGTAATGTTCAGGCTCCTAAATACATTCAGCTTGATTTTCCATCAGGAAAATCCGTACATATTATCTACGCTTACAAGCAGGTTCATTGTTAGCCATGGTCGCTAAAATTTTCTAGCTGTCAGTAAGACACGACTACTTAAGTCCTTTTACGCATAGCCAGTGGATTCTTCCAAAATCTTCCTATACATTCCAGAAGAACCTACAAGGAGAAGAACGGTACCATGAGATTATGTGTCGACTACCGTCGACTTAAACAAATCACCATTCATGACCATTATTCTCCTCCACATATTGACAACATGTCCAATCAACCGTATGGTGTTAATCATTTTTCAAGATCGAACTCACGATCATGCTGCCAACAGTGACGAGTAAAAAAGCAGGACATGTCCATGACTGCTATTCGTGCATGACTCGGTCATGCCAGATTTATGATTTTTAATTAGTCTCATCAATGCTCCAACCGCATTATGGACTTAATAAATTGAGTTTCCATGAACTCCTAAACAATTTTATCAGCGTTTTCATTGAGGATAACCTGATTTCCGGTAAGCCTAGAGAAGAACAGGAGGACCATATCTGCACTATGTTACAAATTTTATGCCAAGAGAAATTTTACCCTAGAAAATTTTCCAATATCAATTCTGTTTCATAACAGTGACACGCTGAATCACATGGGTTTCTATGGTTAATCTTACCATGACTCAGCTTATGCGTAAAGGAGAGAACCCTACACTACATTAGGTGTTCTAGGAAATCATGATCACCATTTAAAATACTAACTAAAATAATTACGTAAATACTTATAATATATTTACGAGCGTTAAGTTTACGATAAACGACACGTTAGATTAAACAGAAACACTTTAAACACGAGCACGTTTAACCACGAACGAACACGAAACATCGGGACACGAGAAAGGTACGGGTACCCCATGTGGGGCCCCCATACCCACGGCTCATATACAAGAAATGGGCTTAGCCCATGGACTTTACAAGTAAAGGGGGGTAAAGAGTAAAACATGTTTTCACTTTTCATTTTCAAGAAATAAACACAAAAACCCTAAAAGAGTTTTTTCTCCTCTCCTTCTTGCTCTCTTGGTGCCGCCACCTTTACACCACCATAGGGGGTGATTTGTTTGATTTTGATCTTAAAAACTATTGTATAATCAGTGTTTGTTCATCCTCTTTCCAAGCTACATAGTGGTATACCTTTCAAACCATTCTTTCTAATTCTTTTTAATTCTTTTGATCTTTGATTATTTTCATGAACATGTTATTATTTTTCTTATTAAAACAAGGTAATTAATCATTGATCTAACATGTTTTGGTATTAAATAAAATCAAGGAATGATTTAAAGGGGTGTTTGTTTCTAGCCGCCTAGCAAAACAAACCTGAGGGGGGTTTGGTTTGCTATTGCCGCCACCACCAAGACCACTTTTGGTCTTGGTTGGCTCATGTGGGACCCACGGCAGCAAGGGGACACATGTGCCCCGGGTTTGGCCCGGGGTACAGTGTCGAATTCATGCCCGATTCATGGTTCGTTGGTTAAATCATGATTCAGGCTACATGTTAATTTTTATGAATTATGAACTTAGGATATAATTAATTAATAACATGAAATATTAATTAAATCATGACTTAGATTATTTTAATTATTAGTTTATCATGACATTAATTTAACCTAAGTATTTTATGTTATAAGTTATAATTAATTAATTATTAAAACATGCCTATAATTAATTAATTTAGACATGACTTAGGTTATATTATTATTAATAATAATACACATTTTAACCTAAGTATTTTCATTCCATTTTAATTAAAACATGTTATACCTTAATTAAAATGCTTAACCTATAGTTTAATTGAAATACATGAGATAATAATTAAACTATACACTATATCATATGACTTAAGAAATAAGCTTATAACACTTAGACTTATATGTTAGCTTATGTAATCAGCTTAATTCTAATTATGGAAACTTCTATTTATAGAAACTTAATTAAATAAGGCAACTAATCTAATTATGGAAACTTTCTATATATGGAAATCAATCTATTTCAGGCAACTAATCTAATCATGGAAACCTTCTATATATGAAAACTTATTTAATTAAGGCAGCTGATCTATTTTTGGAAACTTTCTATTTTTAGAAACTAATCTATTTTAAGCAGTAAATTCTATTTTTGGAAACTTTCTATTTTTGGAAACTTTCTATTTTTGGAAACTCTCTATTTTTGGAAACTTTCTATTTTTGGAAACTTTCTATTTTTGGTAACTTTCTATTTTTGGAAACTTTCTATTTTTGGAAACTTTCTATTTTTGGAAACTTTCTATTTTTGGAAACCTGCTATTTTTGGAAAGTTACTTATTATTACACAGTAAGTACAATAATACATGAAACATCAGTAATACTTAATCAGATTAACCAGAATACTAGATAAACATAGTTTAAGGCTTTAAACAGTGAACCATGACCTAAAACATACCAAATCAGCTAAAATGAGACACAAAACCCAGTATGTAATCAGTGAATCGATACTTATACACGTGTGTATTCATGTAGCGTTAGTGATCCAGAAGTAGGAGTCTTTCTTCCGTTCATTCACTGGACTTGAGGTACGGATTCCCGTCCTTTCAGTATGGACATTCTTTCCTTATTAGGATTTCCCCGTATGCAGCCAACTGTTTTCCCCAGCATTTGTTTTATTGTTTTGAACTGCTTATGTTAATTTAGCATAAACTATAGCCATATACAAGCATGACCAGTTTCACCTAGTTATGGAGGTACCATAACCATAGCATTGGAGGCACCGATGTTATGACTTCCCCACGGCGGAGTGATTGCTCGTGGCGTCCCTTTCAGTTTTGGCCATATTATTATATCATGTGGGGCGTATGGGTGCATCCTAGTTACATGTTTTATTCAGTTTATCATGGTGAATGTGGTGTGTGCCTTGCACCCTTCACAAGGAGCTGATCCCTCCTACCCAAATCAGTATATTGATTAGAGGCATCCCCTCTGATCAGCATGATGAGGTCACCCCTCCAAGTATTCATGCACGTGACCTTTTCATGACCTATATGGGCTATGGTATTTATATGTTAAAACAGTTTTCACAAGTTAAACATAAGGCTTTTCAAACTATAAAACCAGTTTTCTTGATACTTAACCAGTTACTCAGAACTTAGTCTTCCGCTGTTATATGTTACATGCTTAGCCTATTTCATGCTTTATTGTACATCCGTGCACTGAGCGTCTTGCTCAGCCGTTACTTTCCTTTCCATGTCCCAAAACGGCAGGTACCCAAGACTCGAGCATTTGGAGGACGCACATAGGATGGAAGCTGCCAGAGACTTCTTTTCCTTTTTGCCTTCATATAGTTATGCTTGTTTAGTCTTTATTCAGTTCATTTCCTTTATTTATGTTTTGGGCTTATGTTTGGGAACCGATGTTTGATTCCGGTTTTCCCTATGGTCATGTATGTTTTACTACATATCACCTTGCATGCTTTGATGACACGCCATAATCACGCGTGACATTCCATTTATCAAAATGGGGTGTTACAATTATGGTATCAGAGCCAAGGCTTCGACCTGTAGGCTCTAAAACTTGACCTATGACTAGTGGGTAGTCACCAGGAGCTTCCTAAGTCAACGCTTGTTATTCCACGTATTGACGTTTTCAGCACCTTTTTGTTTAACCATTATGTTTTCAGCACCTTGTCGTTTTAACCATGATGTTTTCACCAGTATCGTTTTACCAATATGGAATGAACAACCGTCATCCATATTTGGTTATGTGTCAGTGTCTATGCATGATGTTCCTAGTGAACTGTGATTATGTGAACTGAACCCCAGTAGTTCATAATTTTCACATAAAAATTTTTTTCTGTTAAGTTTTGACAATGACTTTTAATTATTTATGTTTCATGCATTCATGAATTTATATCATATGTCATCTATTGCAGGAATTTTGACTAAGTAATGGTTGGTACAGGACTGGCCTATTTAGTCGCATGTGCTTTTATCGAAACTTTTAACTTTGGGACCGACCCATAGGCGTCCCCTCGCCATGTCTTTTGTTTTGGAACCGACCCATAGGCGTTCCCTCGCACATATAAAGGTTTTATAAACTACATTACGCATTCATGCACTGTTTTTCTTGCATAAAATCTTTCTCATGATTTAAATTGGCATAAATTTTTTTCATGTCCCATCATAAGTTATTATGTCTTTATGTCAAGTATGCCTTCATACTGTCATGGTTAACTTCAGTTTCATGCTGATTATGTTATACACTTCTTCGTAATAGATGGTTTCATGTTTCCTCATGATAATTCCGTCTTCATGTTGATTATGTTTCACGCCTCTTTTGTTATTTACGTTGTCCTGCAAGACATTGTCAGATTTCTTGAATCATGCTTTCATGATAGTCATGGTTGGTTTCTATTAATCATGCTGTCAGGCAAATCATCGTTGAATTTTGTGTAACCACACTTTAGCGTTTCTCTATGCAACCAGAATGATGTCTATGTTAATACTGCCAGGTTATCATGATAGTTTTCCGAACCGTTTAACCGGTTTACTTTCCTTAAATCATGACAAATGATCGAGCCCATACCGATCATTTCATGTGCATTCCATGTGCACTCCACGTATCGTATTTCATGTGTATTACATGTACCTTAATCCATGTGTATTCCACTTGCAATACTTCACGAGTATTCGCTAGTCGAGTCTAAATCATCTCAGGCATATGTTCACTTGCTGATATTCTACAAGATTGTCGATGCCGCTCATAGCTTGGAGATGTTACTAAAGGTTGATGCTGCTGATGTTGGGAGACGCTACGAGATGCTGATGCTGATGCTGTTCACAACCTAGAGATCCTAAAAGACGAAGACAAAGGTGTCGGAGCAAAGCAATTGGACGAGAAGATGCTTCACCATCAGACAATTCCCATCAATCATTGTCCCAAATTCATAGTTACATGTCACACGTCGTTCGGCTGTCATTTCAGCCATATGAGTTCA
The DNA here is from genome assembly GCA_025667525.1 of Glebionis coronaria. Lineage (NCBI taxonomy): Eukaryota > Viridiplantae > Streptophyta > Magnoliopsida > Asterales > Asteraceae > Glebionis > Glebionis coronaria. The sequence continues at coordinate 1,683,866 of JANFOE010000213.1, forward strand.
AACCAGTACCAGCCGGCCACTCAGCTAAATAGTTACATGAGTCACGGTCATGAGAATGACCGTCATGGAACCGACAGACAAGATGATAGTAACCACTACTATGACAGCAACTATCCTAGAAATCGCAACCGAGGCTCCGGCCACGGACGTGATCAGACATACAAATGATCAGTAGTCCAACCGATCCGCCAATTCTGGCATATTAACCTAATATTTGTAATTCTAATTGTTTCACATCTCGAGACACATGTCAAGACATCAGTCAAGACACATGTCTCACGTATACTTTCTGAGGACACATGTCAAGATACCAGTCAAGACATATGTCACGCTTACATTTCTCAAGACACGAGTCAAGACACATGACTCACGTCTAATTATGGAACATTTCTAAGAAATTCAGGGTACCCTCCAAGGGTATATCTATGTTGTTGTGCCAGGTATTAATCAGGCCACAAGAATTTCAATACCATTATCGGCGCATCAGTGAGAACTGTCACGTTGCCGATGTCACTTTCATTTCTTTCACCATAGTTCATATATTCATAACCATGAAGGACGCCTTTCGTATTCCCACGTATACGAAGGTTTTTCTTCAGCTTAATGATAAGATCCAAGCTGCTAACGCATTTTCCTCGGACAGACACGAGATAAATTTTTACCCTAATTATGTACTATGAACATCACACCATGCTACGATTCATAATTATGTACAGTAATGTTCAGGCTCCTAAATACATTCAGCTTGATTTTCCATCAGGAAAATCCGTACATATTATCTACGCTTACAAGCAGGTTCATTGTTAGCCATGGTCGCTAAAATTTTCTAGCTGTCAGTAAGACACGACTACTTAAGTCCTTTTACGCATAGCCAGTGGATTCTTCCAAAATCTTCCTATACATTCCAGAAGAACCTACAAGGAGAAGAACGGTACCATGAGATTATGTGTCGACTACCGTCGACTTAAACAAATCACCATTCATGACCATTATTCTCCTCCACATATTGACAACATGTCCAATCAACCGTATGGTGTTAATCATTTTTCAAGATCGAACTCACGATCATGCTGCCAACAGTGACGAGTAAAAAAGCAGGACATGTCCATGACTGCTATTCGTGCACGACTCGGTCATGCCAGATTTATGATTTTTAATTAGTCTCATCAATGCTCCAACCGCATTATGGACTTAATAAATTGAGTTTCCATGAACTCCTAAACAATTTTATCAGCGTTTTCATTGAGGATAACCTGATTTCCGGTAAGCCCAGAGAAGAACAGGAGGACCATATCTGCACTATGTTACAAATTTTATGCCAAGAGAAATTTTACCCTAGAAAATTTTCCAATATCAATTCTGTTTCATAACAGTGACACGCTGAATCACATGGGTTTCTATGGTTAATCTTATCATGACTCAGCTTATGCGTAAAGGAGAGAACCCTACACTACATTAGGTGTTCTAGGAAATCCTACGCTAGGAGAAGTCTAATTCAAAGACTCAGAGTTTCGCAACCTTCTATGTATCAAGTTTCTACGAAGCAAGATACAGTTACGTTCATATCTAGGTACCTGTTATACCAACAGGTTAAGATAGGACACCAACAAACTGGGATGTTTTCATCATATGAGATTGAGAATCGAAAAGGGACAAGATCTCCATGGATTTTAGTTACCAGATTTCAGCAAACTCAGAAGAAGCATGATGCTATCTGGGTTATTGTCAACAGTTTGATCAAGTCTGCAGAATCCTTACATCCGTACGGATTTCAGAACCAACAGATTTAACGAACATGTTCCACCCAAGGCTTATCCGATCACTTGGCAATCCCCCAGCTATCGGGTCAGACAAAGATTCGTAATTGTACTCCTAACTTACTTCACGCCTTCATTCTGATTCCACGACTTGCTTTCGCGCTCACGTTCATGACACTATTCACGTTCATGATCGTATTTTGGCTTACGATTCTACGTTCATTTCTTTTCTCGTTCTGGGAAGTTTGCAAGAACTTGTGAGACCAGACCCAAGTTTAGTATAACTCTCCATCATCAGATAGACGTTTCACGTCTTATTCCACGTCTCACCTTGTAGCGTTTGGCGTCACCGCCATTATATTATATGGTCACGATATGTCTCACATGTCATGTTCATTCCATGTTCCTCATATCATGATCAAAATAGGTTACACGTATCATGGGTCACGATATGTTTACTTATACTACACTCGCCATATCTCCACGTAGCACGTTCAAAATTTTTCACGTATCACGTTCAAAATTTTTCACGTACTACGTTTCTTTATGTCTCGCTCATCGTTTCTAATTATCAGTTAAGTCAGATTGTCTTGCATCGTAAAGTTTCAGTTACCCTTGCACGTTAACTCTTATTTTTTTTCCTCGATCGAATTTCGGGGATCTACCTTCCGTTGATAACCAAGAATTTCTTCGTATTCCAAGTCAAGGTCAGGAGGACCAAGATTTATCATTAGTGTCGGGATCTTCTGAAGGAACCGCTTCAAGAGGGAGGCCACTTGGAAACGGACAAGTTCATCCGGACTTCTATCCATTTTTCTCTTATCGATTAGATATGTCCTTTCAGTCATGTCACGTTCCATGTCTTTTCAAGACATGTCATGTTCCACGTTCCCTTCTACCATGTCACCTTCATTTCCGTTATTTTGCATACCTTTCCAGTTTGATTCGGGTATGTTTCGCTTTCAGTTACTTTATCTATAATTCGGGGACGAATTATTCTTTTTAGGGGGGAAGAATTGTAAAACCCGCGTGCTTTTACCATGAATAGTGCCCTTAAGATCGTACGTCCTAGATTAAAACTTACCTTATTCAGTATTGATCACATTCATGTGCTAATAATCAAGCAAGTGCATACGTGTATGACATGACAAGTATCGATTACGTACGAACTCATGATAAACAGTTAATAATATATCACGTGAACATAATTAAATCATGATCACCATTTAAAATACTAACTAAAATAATTACGTAAATACTTATAATATATTTACGAGCGTTAAGTTTACGATAAACGACACGTTAGATTAAACAGAAACACTTTAAACACGAGCACGTTTAACCACGAACGAACACGAAACATCGGGACACGAGAAAGGTACGGGTACCCCATGTGGGGCCCCCATACCCACGGCTCATATACAAGAAATGGGCTTAGCCCATGGACTTTACAAGTAAAGGGGGGTAAAGAGTAAAACATGTTTTCACTTTTCATTTTCAAGAAATAAACATAAAAACCCTAAAAGAGTTTTTTCTCCTCTCCTTCTTGCTCTCTTGGTGCCGCCACCATAGGGGGGTGATTTGTTTGATTTTGATCTTAAAAACTATTGTATAATCAGTGTTTGTTCATCCTCTTTCCAAGCTACATAGTGGTATACCTTTCAAACCCTTCTTTCTAATTCTTTTTAATTCTTTTGATCTTTGATTATTTTCATGAACATGTTATTATTTTTCTTATTAAAACAAGGTAATTAATCATTGATCTAACATGTTTTGGTATTAAATAAAATCAAGGAATGATTTAAAGGGGTGTTTGTTTCTAGCCGCCTAGCAAAACAAACCCGAGGGGGGTTTGGTTTGCTATTGCCGCCACCACCAAGACCACTTTTGGTCTTGGTTGGCTCATGTGGGACCCACGGCAGCAAGGGGACACATGTGCCCCGGGTTTGGCCCGGGGTACGGTGTCGAATTCATGCCTGATTCATGGTTCGTTGGTTAAATCATGATTCAGGCTACATGTTAATTTTTATGAATTATGAACTTAGGATATAATTAATTAATAACATGAAATATTAATTAAATCATGACTTAGATTATTTTAATTATTAGTTTATCATGACATTAATTTAACCTAAGTATTTTATGTTATAAGTTATAATTAATTAATTATTAAAACATGTCTATAATTAATTAATTTAGACATGACTTAGGTTATATTATTATTAATAATAATACACATTTTAACCTAAGTATTTTCATTCCATTTTAATTAAAACATGTTATACCTTAATTAAAATGCTTAACCTATAGTTTAATTGAAATACATGAGATAATAATTAAACTATACACTATATCATATGACTTAAGAAATAAGCTTATAACACTTAGACTTATATGTTAGCTTATGTAATCAGCTTAATTCTAATTATGGAAACTTCTATTTATAGAAACTTAATTAAATAAGGCAACTAATCTAATTATGGAAACTTTCTATATATGGAAATCAATCTATTTCAGGCAACTAATCTAATCATGGAAACCTTCTATATATGGAAACTTATTTAATTAAGGCAGCTGATCTATTTTTGGAAACTTTCTATTTTTAGAAACTAATCTATTTTAAGCAGTAAATTCTATTTTTGGAAACTTTCTATTTTTGGAAACTTTCTATTTTTGGAAACTCTCTATTTTTGGAAACTTTCTATTTTTGGAAACTTTCTATTTTTGGTAACTTTCTATTTTTGGAAACTTTCTATTTTTGGAAACTTTCTATTTTTGGAAACTTTCTATTTTTGGAAACCTGCTATTTTTGGAAAGTTACTTATTATTACACAGTAAGTACAATAATACATGAAACATCAGTAATACTTAATCAGATTAACCAGAATACTAGATAAACATAGTTTAAGGCTTTAAACAGTGAACCATGACCTAAAACATACCAAATCAGCTAAAATGAGACACAAAACCCAGTATGTAATCAGTGAATCGATACTTATACACGTGTGTATTCATGTAGCGTTAGTGATCCAGAAGTAGGAGTCTTTCTTCCGTTCATTCACTGGACTTGAGGTACGGATTCCCGTCCTTTCAGTATGGACATTCTTTCCTTATTAGGATTTCCCCGTATGCAGCCAACTGTTTTCCCCAGCATTTGTTTTATTGTTTTGAACTGCTTATGTTAATTTAGCATAAACTATAGCCATATACAAGCATGACCAGTTTCACCTAGTTATGGAGGTACCATAACCATAGCATTGGAGGCACCGATGTTATGACTTCCCCACGGCGGAGTGATTGCTCGTGGCGTCCCTTTCAGTTTTGGCCATATTATTATATCATGTGGGGCGTATGGGTGCATCCTAGTTACATGTTTTATTTAGTTTATCATGGTGAATGTGGTGTGTGCCTTGCACCCTTCACAAGGAGCTGATCCCTCCTACCCAAATCAGTATATTGATTAGAGGCATCCCCTCTGATCAGCATGATGAGGTCACCCCTCCAAGTATTCATGCACGTGACCTTTTCATGACCTATATGGGCTATGGTATTTATATGTTAAAACAGTTTTCACAAGTTAAACATAAGGCTTTTCAAACTATAAAACCAGTTTTCTTGATACTTAACCAGTTACTCAGAACTTAGTCTTCCGCTGTTATATGTTACATGCTTAGCCTATTTCATGCTTTATTGTACATCCGTGCACTGAGCGTCTTGCTCAGCCGTTACTTTCCTTTCCATGTCCCAAAACGGCAGGTACCCAAGACTCGAGCATTTGGAGGACGCACATAGGATGGAAGCTGCCAGAGACTTCTTTTCCTTTTTGCCTTCATATAGTTATGCTTGTTTAGTCTTTATTCAGTTCATTTCCTTTATTTATGTTTTGGGCTTATGTTTGGGAACCGATGTTTGATTCCGGTTTTCCCTATGGTCATGTATGTTTTACTACATATCACCTTGCATGCTTTGATGACACGCCATAATCACGCGTGACATTCCATTTATCAAAATGGGGTGTTACAATTATGGTATCAGAGCCAAGGCTTCGACCTGTAGGCTCTAAAACTTGACCTATGACTAGTGGGTAGTCACCAGGAGCTTCCTAAGTCAACGCTTGTTATTCCACGTATTGACGTTTTCAGCACCTTTTTGTTTAACCATTATGTTTTCAGCACCTTGTCGTTTTAACCATGATGTTTTCACCAGTATCGTTTTACCAATATGGAATGAACAACCGTCATCCATATTTGGTTATGTGTCAGTGTCTATGCATGATGTTCCTAGTGAACTGTGATTATGTGAACTGAACCCCAGTAGTTCATAATTTTCACATAAAAATTTTTTTCTGTTAAGTTTTGACAATGACTTTTAATTATTTATGTTTCATGCATTCATGAATTTATATCATATGTCATCTATTGCAGGAATTTTGACTAAGTAATGGTTGGTACAGGACTGGCCTATTTAGTCGCATGTGCTTTTATCGAAACTTTTAACTTTGGGACCGACCCATAGGCGTCCCCTCGCCATGTCTTTTGTTTTGGAACCGACCCATAGGCGTTCCCTCGCACATATAAAGGTTTTATAAACTACATTACGCATTCATGCACTGTTTTTCTTGCATAAAATCTTTCTCATGATTTAAATTGGCATAAATTTTTTTTCATGTCCCATCATAAGTTATTATGTCTTTATGTCAAGTATGCCTTCATACTGTCATGGTTAACTTCAGTTTCATGCTGATTATGTTATACACTTCTTCGTAATAGATGGTTTCATGTTTCCTCATGATAATTCCGTCTTCATGTTGATTATGTTTCACGCCTCTTTTGTTATTTACGTTGTCCTGCAAGACATTGTCAGATTTCTTGAATCATGCTTTCATGATAGTCATGGTTGGTTTCTATTAATCATGCTGTCAGGCAAATCATCGTTGAATTTTGTGTAACCACACTTTAGCGTTTCTCTATGCAACCAGAATGATGTCTATGTTAATACTGCCAGGTTATCATGATAGTTTTCCGAACCGTTTAACCGGTTTACTTTCCTTAAATCATGACAAATGATCGAGCCCATACCGATCATTTCATGTGCATTCCATGTGCACTCCACGTATCGTATTTCATGTGTATTACATGTACCTTAATCCATGTGTATTCCACTTGCAATACTTCACGAGTATTCGCTAGTCGAGTCTAAATCATCTCAGGCATATGTTCACTTGCTGATATTCTACAAGATTGTCGATGCCGCTCATAGCTTGGAGATGTTACTGAAGGTTGATGCTGCTGATGTTGGGAGACGCTACGAGATGCTGATGCTGATGCTGTTCACAACCTAGAGATCCTAAAAGACGAAGACAAAGGTGTCGGAGCAAAGCAATTGGACGAGAAGATGCTTCACCATCAGACAATTCCCATCAATCATTGTCCCAAATTCATAGTTACATGTCACACGTCGTTCGGCTGTCATTTCAGCCATATGAGTTCAAACCAGTACCAGCCGGCGACTCAGCTAAATAGTTACATGAGTCACGGTCATGAGAATGACCGTCATGGAACCGACAGACAAGATGATAGTAACCACTACTATGACAGCAACTATCCTAGAAATCGCAACCGAGGCTCCGGCCACGGACGTGATCAGACATACAAATGATCAGTAGTCCAACCGATCCGCCAATTCTGGCATATTAACCTAATATTTGTAATTCTAATTGTTTCACATCTCGAGACACATGTCAAGACATCAGTCAAGACACATGTCTCACGTATACTTTCTGAGGACACATGTCAAGATACCAGTCAAGACATATGTCACGCTTACATTTCTCAAGACACGAGTCAAGACACATGACTCACGTCTAATTATGGAACATTTCTAAGAAATTCAGGGTACCCTCCAAGGGTATATCTATGTTGTTGTGCCAGGTATTAATCAGGCCACAAGAATTTCAATACCATTATCGGCGCATCAGTGAGAACTGTCACGTTGCCGATGTCACTTTCATTTCTTTCACCATAGTTCATATATTCATAACCATGAAGGACGCCTTTCGTATTCCCACGTATACGAAGGTTTTTCTTCAGCTTAATGATAAGATCCAAGCTGCTAACGCATTTTCCTCGGACAGACACGAGATAAATTTTTACCCTAATTATGTACTATGAACATCACACCATGCTACGATTCATAATTATGTACAGTAATGTTCAGGCTCCTAAATACATTCAGCTTGATTTTCCATCAGGAAAATCCGTACATATTATCTACGCTTACAAGCAGGTTCATTGTTAGCCATGGTCGCTAAAATTTTCTAGCTGTCAGTAAGACACGACTACTTAAGTCCTTTTACGCATAGCCAGTGGATTCTTCCAAAATCTTCCTATACATTCCAGAAGAACCTACAAGGAGAAGAACGGTACCATGAGATTATGTGTCGACTACCGTCGACTTAAACAAATCACCATTCATGACCATTATTCTCCTCCACATATTGACAACATGTCCAATCAACCGTATGGTGTTAATCATTTTTCAAGATCGAACTCACGATCATGCTGCCAACAGTGACGAGTAAAAAAGCAGGACATGTCCATGACTGCTATTCGTGCATGACTCGGTCATGCCAGATTTATGATTTTTAATTAGTCTCATCAATGCTCCAACCGCATTATGGACTTAATAAATTGAGTTTCCATGAACTCCTAAACAATTTTATCAGCGTTTTCATTGAGGATAACCTGATTTCCGGTAAGCCCAGAGAAGAACAGGAGGACCATATCTGCACTATGTTACAAATTTTATGCCAAGAGAAATTTTACCCTAGAAAATTTTCCAATATCAATTCTGTTTCATAACAGTGACACGCTGAATCACATGGGTTTCTATGGTTAATCTTACCATGACTCAGCTTATGCGTAAAGGAGAGAACCCTACACTACATTAGGTGTTCTAGGAAATCATGATCACCATTTAAAATACTAACTAAAATAATTACGTAAATACTTATAATATATTTACGAGCGTTAAGTTTACGATAAACGACACGTTAGATTAAACAGAAACACTTTAAACACGAGCACGTTTAACCACGAACGAACACGAAACATCGGGACACGAGAAAGGTACGGGTACCCCATGTGGGGCCCCCATACCCACGGCTCATATACAAGAAATGGGCTTAGCCCATGGACTTTACAAGTAAAGGGGGGTAAAGAGTAAAACATGTTTTCACTTTTCATTTTCAAGAAATAAACACAAAAACCCTAAAAGAGTTTTTTCTCCTCTCCTTCTTGCTCTCTTGGTGCCGCCACCTTTACACCACCATAGGGGGGTGATTTGTTTGATTTTGATCTTAAAAACTATTGTATAATCAGTGTTTGTTCATCCTCTTTCCAAGCTACATAGTGGTATACCTTTCAAACCCTTCTTTCTAATTCTTTTTAATTCTTTTGATCTTTGATTATTTTCATGAACATGTTATTATTTTTCTTATTAAAACAAGGTAATTAATCATTGATCTAACATGTTTTGGTATTAAATAAAATCAAGGAATGATTTAAAGGGGTTTTTGTTTCTAGCCGCCTAGCAAAACAAAACCGAGGGGGGTTTGGTTTGCTATTGCCGCCACCACCAAGACCACTTTTGGTCTTGGTTGGCTCATGTGGGACCCACGGCAGCAAGGGGACACATGTGCCCCGGGTTTGGCCCGGGGTACGGTGTCGAATTCATGCCCGATTCATGGTTCGTTGGTTAAATCATGATTCAGGCTACATGTTAATTTTTATGAATTATGAACTTAGGATATAATTAATTAATAACATGAAATATTAATTAAATCATGACTTAGATTATTTTAATTATTAGTTTATCATGACATTAATTTAACCTAAGTATTTTATGTTATAAGTTATAATTAATTAATTATTAAAACATGCCTATAATTAATTAATTTAGACATGACTTAGGTTATATTATTATTAATAATAATACACATTTTAACCTAAGTATTTTCATTCCATTTTAATTAAAACATGTTATACCTTAATTAAAATGCTTAACCTATAGTTTAATTGAAATACATGAGATAATAATTAAACTATACACTATATCATATGACTTAAGAAATAAGCTTATAACACTTAGACTTATATGTTAGCTTATGTAATCAGCTTAATTCTAATTATGGAAACTTCTATTTATAGAAACTTAATTAAATAAGGCAACTAATCTAATTATGGAAACTTTCTATATATGGAAATCAATCTATTTCAGGCAACTAATCTAATCATGGAAACCTTCTATATATGAAAACTTATTTAATTAAGGCAGCTGATCTATTTTTGGAAACTTTCTATTTTTAGAAACTAATCTATTTTAAGTAGTAAATTCTATTTTTGGAAACTTTCTATTTTTGGAAACTTTCTATTTTTGGAAACTCTCTATTTTTGGAAACTTTCTATTTTTGGAAACTTTCTATTTTTGGTAACTTTCTATTTTTGGAAACTTTCTATTTTTGGAAACTTTCTATTTTTGGAAACTTTCTATTTTTGGAAACCTGCTATTTTTGGAAAGTTACTTATTATTACACAGTAAGTACAATAATACATGAAACATCAGTAATACTTAATCAGATTAACCAGAATACTAGATAAACATAGTTTAAGGCTTTAAACAGTGAACCATGACCTAAAACATACCAAATCAGCTAAAATGAGACACAAAACCCAGTATGTAATCAGTGAATCGATACTTATACACGTGTGTATTCATGTAGCGTTAGTGATCCAGAAGTAGGAGTCTTTCTTCTGTTCATTCACTGGACTTGAGGTAAGGATTCCCGTCCTTTCAGTATGGACATTCTTTCCTTATTAGGATTTCCCCGTATGCAGCCAACTGTTTTCCCCAGCATTTGTTTTATTGTTTTGAACTGCTTATGTTAATTTAGCATAAACTATAGCCATATACAAGCATGACCAGTTTCACCTAGTTATGGAGGTACCATAACCATAGCATTGGAGGCACCGATGTTATGACTTCCCCACGGCGGAGTGATTGCTCGTGGCGTCCCTTTCAGTTTTGGCCATATTATTATATCATGTGGGGCGTATGGGTGCATCCTAGTTACATGTTTTATTCAGTTTATCATGGTGAATGTGGTGTGTGCCTTGCACCCTTCACAAGGAGCTGATCCCTCCTACCCAAATCAGTATATTGATTAGAGGCATCCCCTCTGATCAGCATGATGAGGTCACCCCTCCAAGTATTCATGCACGTGACCTTTTCATGACCTATATGGGCTATGGTATTTATATGTTAAAACAGTTTTCACAAGTTAAACATAAGGCTTTTCAAACTATAAAACCAGTTTTCTTGATACTTAACCAGTTACTCAGAACTTAGTCTTCCGCTGTTATATGTTACATGCTTAGCCTATTTCATGCTTTATTGTACATCCGTGCACTGAGCGTCTTGCTCAGCCGTTACTTTCCTTTCCATGTCCCAAAACGGCAGGTACCCAAGACTCGAGCATTTGGAGGACGCACATAGGATGGAAGCTGCCAGAGACTTCTTTTCCTTTTTGCCTTCATATAGTTATGCTTGTTTAGTCTTTATTCAGTTCATTTCCTTTATTTATGTTTTGGGCTTATGTTTGGGAACCGATGTTTGATTCCGGTTTTCCCTATGGTCATGTATGTTTTACTACATATCACCTTGCATGCTTTGATGACACGCCATAATCACGCGTGACATTCCATTTATCAAAATGGGGTGTTACAATATTAATATTAGTATCCCCATTTATAACAACGTGGTACACTGCTATCTGAAATGTCATATAAAAAGAGGGAAACTAGCTTATTTTCCAACTATTCCTTTTGTTGTCATTATGCATGTCGTGCTTTGATAGCGGTGGGTATGTGACGATTGTCATAGGCTCACTGGTTGTGAAATGAACCGGTTGCTAGTATATTAATATTAGTATCCCCATTGATAACAACGTGGTACACTGCTATCTGAAATGTGATATAAAAAGAGGGAAACTAGCTTATTTTGCAACTGAAGTCGACACATCTATCGGCGTGGCAGCACGAAAATGTGTTTGCAGCCATGTCAGATCGAAGTTCTTTTGTGCGAATGTTTGAACGTTCTGATAATAAAAAAACCAAATATCGTTTATAACCGTTTCGAGTATGCAGTTTTTGGAGAGGTATTTAAAAAGGTTGTGATGATGGTATTTGAACCTGTTTAAGCAGGTTCACATCAAATTTAGATTGCGTGCAACTTGGCGGGGAACCCTTTATGGGTTTGCAGCCATGGTGGCTGTATTTTCTTATTTTGATTGATTTCTATATGAGCCTCATAATAAATGCCCGGCTGCTTATGCGTTTACTGTTTTGAAACTACATTTGGATGGATGGATAGAGATTCGTGAAATTCACCTGTGTCTTAGCGGGCCACCGCGAAATTTTTAGATGGCATAGCATACACTGATGTTATGCAACTGAGCGTTGCAGACAATGGTGGAACAACAAGCAGACCCAAAGACACATAATGAAGATGTTTCCAAGAGAAAAAGATAATTGAGGTAACTATTAGGGAACTTGGAAATTTAAATCATTAGAATTTTAACTGTTTATGTAGTCGAGAACTAATGTAATTCGCGATTGAATTGTAATCAAAGTTGTTTTGGTCTTCTTTCATGAATATTCTCTTTACATTATAAGGATCAAACTAACCCGTTTGATAACTATATATATCATGTTGAGATATTAAAATCTACAAAATTGTTGCAAAAGTTAGTTTTTATTAATTTGTTTAAATTTTCACACCTCAACAGCTTAGCCTTATTACTTAATGTATGTCCCTAAGGTTAACTTAAGCATATTTGGAGGATGTTTGCTTCAGTTTACGACTTACTTAGTTTCTGCTTATGTTTCTTAACCTCACTTTTTGTGGCTTTTTTTTATGTCATAATGAAGTTTTATTAGCCGAAAACTTTTAAAATTAGCCAAAAAAATTTATTATGAAACACAAGCCAACGAGGTCCAACCTTGATCAAGAAGATGTAATTTGTACACTTTTGGTACATTTTTTTAATTTTCATTATTTCTTTCTTGTTTATTAGAATAAGAATTCATTCTTCGATTCCTCTATAAGTGCAGAATTCCCGGTGTTGTAATGCAATGAACTAACAACACGTCATATTGTGACAACGAAATGAACTAACAACATGTTTCCAATGAGGTTAAGCATTACCCTTTCTTTCAAGGTTACACATTATGTCTTTCTACGCAATGTAAGACATCATTGCCTATTTGTGTTTGTTTTAAATGTTGACAGCATTACCCATTTTTCAAACCTCTCCTTACGACGTCAGAAATTTAAACGTGTGTCGGAGTTCTTCTTATCGTCTGAGAGTACACAGGAAGGCTCTTCCAATAGGAACGCAAGAAAATGCAAGAGAACAACCCACTCGCCCGTCCGTGTTGCCAACACATGTTTACTTCTAATAGAATGAACACCGGGTATTATTTTCACATTGTGAGTATTTTTTCACATGGTGTCTATTTGGGATAAACAACTTTATCTTACATTTTTCCCACTCGTTGTAACAGGCGCTTCGATCCGGCTTATATTGGACTTACGTGACCGTGAGCAGCGAAGTTAACATTTCAACTACATAGTTGATGGTTGGACAAGTAAGATGTCTTTCGATGGGTGGCATCAACAAAGGTAATTGAAATAAAACTCAATGATACAATCATATAGATAACTTAGTATGACACCTTATAAATGAAAATAAAAATTTAATGTCAAGCATGCGCGAATTTTTACGTATAATTAAAACATGTTGTTAACGTTGAAAGAAAAATTTCCATCCTTAAGTAAGTTGAAAATCTTGGATAAATATCAAGAATGCACATAGTTGCCAATTGTAATAATCTTGGATAAATATCACGAATGCACATTCGTGATTGTGACATGTACATTTGTTCTTTTAGTTTCCTACATAGTTACCAAACTTTGCTACATGATATCACCTGAATAACCATAAGTATTAATGTGATTGTGGCTCAATGAGTATATTTTATTTTTTTGTCTATAAATTGTTAGTTAGACCACAATAGGAAAGTATTGTAGATCATGAGTTTCACCCCCCTCCCCCCGGCTATTGATACAACGCGTTGTATCGAAGCTGGACGTTAATGATACAACGCCTTACTGTTGATCCCAAACTTAGATCGATTAGCTTTGTGTTAAACGAGATTGAATCAAGATTGACACTTAGAGAAACTTTGTGTATTAAACATTCTAAGTGTTATGTGGAATTAACGCTTAGAGCAAAGAACCAAATAAAACAAAGTATTCCAAACTTTCACTTTGATTAATGATCGAACTTGCATACAATCAAAGTTGTGAAACTTGTAAAAACTTATATAAAATGATATCAAACTATGAACCCTACGACCTCCTTTTATAACACAAAGAGTCGTGTACAAAGGTCTACCTATCAACTATAGTAGGTAAAGATAAACATAATAAATACAATATCAACATTATCTTTACTAGAAATACAAAACGTGTAGACTAAGAATTCGATCAGTAGTTGAACCTCTTCTTGTCATGGCTCAAATATGTCTTGTCAGTGTTCACCTGTCAGCGCCTCGTTTACTCTTGTCAGTGTCCAAGTTCCTCTTGTCAGCGTCCCAGTGACTTAGCTAATTTTATTCGCAACAATCCTCCCCTAAACTGACATCTACTCTAGTAATCAAGTTTCTGGATAAAAACTAAGTACAAGGAGGATTCTTACAAAAATCAACTATTTCTTAATTAGATAATTAACAAATCTAATTAAATCCTTACTAACATCACTGGTATAATCAACCTCTAACTGTGTGGACACCATCATCTTCAATGCATCTTGAGGTAGAGGATATTCAGCATCAACCAAAAGATATTTTGCAAATTTTGAGGTATTAAGATGGTATACACCATCAGCTGAATGTAAGCGCCACTTCAAACCATTAAGATCATCCATATCCAACCATATTGGATCAGCTTCATCTGGAGCAATCATCCTTTTGAATGTTGTCCAAATCTTTATTCCATTTACTGAAGAAGGCTCTTCAGCTTCATACTTTACTTTCATCAACTTCCATAAATCTACCAAGTCTTCTCTATCTATACTTGCAAACAAAGAAATCAAAGAAGTGAATGTGTGTATCTTATCACCATATCAGGTGATCACCCAGAAACCACTTGCATCTTCTTCATACTTGATTATTGGGTTTCTGAAATCTAAAGGTAACACTTCTGCAACATCTGAAGCCTCCAAAGGTGAAAGCTTTATATTCCTCCTTATAACAGATTCACTAGGATTCAATTGATCAAGTACTAGGAATTCAATTGGTAATCCCTTCTTCACTGGTCTTGGCACAATGGAAGCCCTCTTGATCTGCATATTTTCTTCAATATCTTCCTTCCTTTCATCAAAAATAAGTCTAAGAGTATTCTCCTCACAAACACGCTCCCAAATAGGATATGTATAAAACTCCAATTGTTCAAAGGAAAGATTCTTCATTTCCTCATAGGTCCATCCTCCTTGATGGAACCTAAGAAGCATATAATAGAGCTCTCTTCTATCCCTTTTTAGCTCAGAAAGTACTTTACTTGATTTATGCTTCAAAATCACCTTGCAATCCTTTTGAACTCTCAGCAGAATTTCCAATCCCCAAATTTGTCCAGTAAGTGACATGTCTGGATTTTCTGCAATTGAAGCTTCCCATGCAAAATATATATCAACTACTTCAGGCATGTCAAAGTCAACCTGCATCTTTAACTCCCTAAGCTTCTCCATAGCCAATTCATCCTTCCCATATTCCAATATCTCTGGCTCTTCAATGATCATCACACTAGAACCAGAACTCTCATCATCACTACCATCTTTATTAATGGCAGTCTCTACCCTATCCTGTTCTTCAAGTTGTGCAGCCAAAACAGAATCAAAATGTACTTGAGCTGCATCCTTGGGTACTTGTACTTCTTCCATAACCCGTTTACCCTTATCCAAAGCTCCGATAGTTGGTAAAGTGGTTGATGGTACCTGTGTAGAAACATCTTTGATGATAACTGGTGGTTGGGATACACTAGCTAAACCTGCAAGTCTGTCAGTATCTGATTTGTTCTTGTCAGCGTTCTAATCTTGAATGTCAGCGGCTGACTCTGTGAATTGCTGCATCATCTCTACAAATGAAAGCTTCTTAGGAGTAACCAAAGAAATATCAACAGTTGGCTTCTCCTTCAAACTTGTTAGTGCCTCATCTATCTCCACACTCCCATAAGAAACACCTTCTTGTTAGCCCTTGTCACTCACATTTACTGGCTCATCCTCCCCTTTAGAAGAATCCTCCCCTGAAGAAAGGACTCTTGTCTGCCTTCTCCTATTATTGACAGCCTCCAAAATAACCAACCTCTCCCTCAATGATTTGAGTTCAAGGCCTTGAGTTGTGAAAACCTGTACAAGATATGCATTTTGCTTTTGCAAGCGAATGCAGATCACCGTCAATTCTATAGCTGATAATGGTGCCAGTCTGCCCTCCTCTATCATGGGGTTTTGACCCCCCCAAAAGAGATTCATTGGGCATGGGTGTGGTCTTAATGATGTTGGGACTGTCTTGACCTGCTACTAAGCCAGTGTCAATAGTCCCAGCCCCACCCATGTCACCAACCACACTTGTGGTGGTGGTTCTCTCTGCTACATGGCTAGGACCACTAGAAAAGAACACTCTAGTAGTCCTTTGGTGTTTCTCAAACCTATAGTGTTGGAAATACGTTTTACATATTAGAAAGGTTCGGTCACTCCAACAATAGATATAATAGAATCTCGTAGTTTAGTCTATTATACTTATTAAACAAAGCCCAAACCGAGCCCATGTGATGTATGGTTCGGTGGCCAATATGTAAACCAAGTCCAACTTTGTGGACTTGGTATAAAAGCCCTCTCCTTTGATGGAGAGGGTATGGTGTTCATTATAATTTTACACATAGTTCTTTCTTTTCTCTCTCCAGAAGTGTGTGAAATCTACCAAGTTTCTATCTCTTTCTCTCTCTAAAACATAAGCAAGATTTACAATATCTAAGAAATAGTATCAAGAGCTATAGGATGATTGTATTGTTTATGTGTTTATGTTCTTGATTTTTGTGTCTATTTTGATCCAAAATCAATTGATCCAAAAAAAAATTGTGTTTTTATGGTTTAATCTTGATACAAATCATTTACATAGTTGTGGTAAAGATTTGGTTTTGTTATTTTGGTTAAAAACACAAAATTTTTAGGTGTTTGGATCAATTTTTAGCATCAAAACTCGTTCGTGGTTTATGATCCGAGAAACAAGGGAGGAAGTCGGCCAAGGAATTTATTTTCGGAAAAGGGTTTCTATTTTTCTGAAAAAGGGTAAGAATTCCGAAATACTGATTTTCGGAAAAGGGTTTAGTATTCCGAAAAAGTGGGGTTTACCCGAAGAAAGGGTTTTATCCGAAGAGGTTTATTCTGAAAAAGGAGGTCTATTCCGAAAAAGTGTGATTATTCCGAAGATTTGGTGTTTATCCGAAGAAGTAGTATTCCGAAAAAGTGTGCTTATTCCGAAGAAAGGGGTTTATCCGAAGAAGTTGATTCTGAAAAGAAGGTTTTATCCGAAAAGTGGCGATTATTCCGAAGATTGCTTTATCCGAAGATCTGTCATTTTTCCAAAAAAGGTACATTTTTCCGAATATCTCATTTATTCTGAAAATACAACTTTATCCGAATATCTCCATTATTCCGAAAAACTTCATATTCCGAAAATTCTACTTTATCTGAATATCTCCTTTATTCCGAAAACCTCAACTTTATCCGAAAAACCAATTTATCCGAAAAACCCATTTATTCCGAAAAACCAATTTATCCGAAAAACCCATTTATTCCGAAAAAACCCAATTTATCCGAAAAACTCAAGTATTCCGAAAAACATCACTTTTCCGAAAAAGGTTATTTATCCGAAAAAGGCTGTTATCCGAAAACCATTACTTTATCCAAAAAAATCCTTTATTCTGAAATTCCCAATTATTTCGAAAATCCTACATTTTTTATCCAGAAAACACTTCGTGAGTTTTTGAGTTTGCTTTGGAATTTTTTGTTTATCTAAAGATATCTTAGGGGATTTTAACATTGTCTCTCGACTTCAGCACACGAAATCAAACACATTTACTTTCTCTCATTGTTCGATCCAAAGATGTAAATCTTTTGCTATTAAAATGGAGTGCACATCTCTCACGGATAAGTCCATCCTCTCGGGTACGGACAATCGTCCACCAATGTTGGAGAAAACTATGTACGAGGATTGGGCTTCCCGCATGGAACTTTATATGTTGAATAAAGAGAACGGACATCTCATTTGGGCATCGGTACTCAATGGACCATTGGTATATGGTACTGTGACGGAAGGTGCAGTTACTCGTCCTCGCACAATAGGTGAACTAACTGGAGATGATAAGATTCAAGACAAGTGTGATAAATACGCTACAAACATCATTCTTCAAGCCCTTCCTCCAGATGTCTACAAACTCGTCAGTAAACATAAAGTTGCCAAAGAGTTATGGGATAGAATTCGTGTTCTAATGCAAGGCACCTCGTTAACTAAAAAAGAACGAGAGTGTAAGCTATATGATGCGTTTGATAAGTTTGCCTATGTCCCCGGGGAGACTCTCAATGGTTACTATTTGATATTTACTCTATTGTTGAATGAGCTCAATATATATGGCATGGCAATTCCTACGTTTCAATTAAACACCAAGTATTTGAAAACCCTTCCATCCGAATGGCGTAAGTACGTGACGGATGTTAAATTGGCCAAGGACTTGCATAACACCAATGTGGATCAACTTTAAGCTTTTCTTCAACAACACGAATGCCATGTGATCGAGGCTTGGTTGTCAACACCACAAGTTCGTGATCTACTTGCCATGTATGCTTCTCAACAAATAACCCCTCAACAAGACATGCCTTACACTTATCAACAACCATCATACTTGCAGCAGCAACCACACCACACCTATCAACAACCACAGTAACCAACTTATCAACCACTAATGATACCACAGCAAGAATTTCAGCAAAGTGTTCTTCCACAGCCTTATCCACATCAACCAACACATCAGGCATCACCATCACAAGCTATCACTCCTCCAATGGGCTATACTCCTCAGCAAGGATATTTTCCACTTGAAGCACCACAAGCACAAGCCTTCTACTGAAATGAACTTCCACCAATTGAAGCACCGTTCTTTACTCAAAATGATACGCCAACTGATGTTCTAAACCACCAACAAACAATCAGTTTCGTACTTCTTCAAATCCTTGCCAACAAGCCACTATTCAAGATGGTCAAGTGACGGTCCAATCCATTCAAGGAATGCAAAATTCATATGGACCCACTACAAGGACCATGAACGCTCGAGCTGTAAATTCTCAAGCAAGTGGAAATGGAAGCACTGTTGGTCCTCAAAAGGTTGTGACTTGCTACAGTTGTCGAGGACAAGGTCATATGGCTAGGCAATGCACTCAGCCGAAAAGGAGAAGGGATGCAACGTGGTTTCGTGAGAAGATTTATTTGGTCGATGCTCAGTCTAAGGGAAAGATTTTGGATTCAGAGGAGTTAGTCTTTCTTGCAGACCCAGGGGCAGCAGATAATGAAGGCATTGCAGTCGTTTCTACTTCTAATGCAGCATATCAAGAAGATGATCTTGATGCATATGATTCGGATTGTGATGACATTCACACAGCCCAAGCTGCTCTCGTTGCTAATCCTTCTCACTATGGTTCTGATGTCGTCAGTGAGGTACCAACCACAACTAATCTTGTTAATGATAACCCACATCAAGTTGAGCATGAAAATAACAACCTTGAACAAAATTTGGGAACTAGTAACTCAAATGATGTGGTATCCAATCCTACACATTTGAATGAACCTCAACCAAATGCTACAATAGGTATGGAATCTTATGCTCAACATGATTTGGTCATGGTGCCTAAACATATTATTGATCAAATGCATATGGCTCTCAGACAATTCGTAGATACGAATACCACCCTAACAGTTGAGCTTGCGTTGCATAAAGAAAAGGTCAAAACTTTTGAAATGGTCCCTCAAGCAGAGAAAATAACTTATTCTGAATTTAACCAATTTCGTTTTGAAAGATTGAACACTTAAAAGAAATAGAGTCATTAAAAGCTAATCTTTCCAATGAATTAAAAGAAAAAGAGTCGGTTGTCAATGATTTTCAGAAACGTAAAATGGATTTCGAAACTCTCGAGTCTAAAAAGTCTGAATCGGAAATTAATGCTACCAAACTTCTTAAATTCAAAGAACAATGGCTTTTAAAACAATACGCTTCCACAGAAAAGGTTCATCTTTTAACTAAGTCATTTAAAGAACTCGAACTTAAGCGTCTTCAAGATTTACCACCTAATCCCGGTTATGCAAAACAAGCTCAGGAATATATTCCGTGTCTTTATGATATGACCCTAATTGGCAAATCGAAAGAAGCACCTTATGTTCGTAGTACTGAGGAGACACAGTCACTTGCGGAAGAAACTCAATATAAAATGCTCTCAAAATTCCATAAGCTTGATTATGTTAAGCATAATAAAGATCAATTTGATAAAAAGACCCGTATTCGTTTACAAAAGGAATATCTTCAGTTATCAGCTTTTGTGCCCCAAAGTTTGTCAAAGGAAAACCTTCCTAGTACGTTTCCTACACTAGTCAAAAAGGATTTAACGAAGTTAAATCCACCGGTAAGTAAGGTGTCAGATAGCTTAAATGCGGTGCACCAATACTTTGTCGATTTTGACAAGGTCATTGAGGAACGTACGACGGCTTCGGCCATAACGGAAGGTGAATGGAATTTTGAGCATACTAGAGATGCGTTTCGAGATGAAATTATTCCGTTTGTAAAGAATATTAAAGCTTGTCTTAGCAATATTGATCAAGATTTGCTTTTGGAAATCGAAGAAGTTAGACGTGTTTTCAATGAAATGGATGATGCTTATGAAAACGATTTAATTGAAATAGAACGAATTTCTCGCCAAAATGATCAGCTTCTGAAGCAAGTGATGTCGTTTGATATTGTTTCCGTCTGTGTAAATAATAGTGTTGATAATGATTCTATTGTGCATAATGTTGAATCTGTGGATAATGTGGTAGATAGTACTTGTCACAAATCTGACGCTGAATTTTAAAGCTTCAACATTCTTATACTTCGCTTTCAAAACATTTTGATGAGATTCAACAACACTGTATTTCGCTTGAATGTGACAAGGTTGCTAAATTATTGCCTATAGACATAGAGAAATCTAAGAGGCTTAACTGTGTGCAAGTACTTGAGGCCGCTGAGATTTTTAAACTTGATCTAGATGGTCGAGTTTCTAAGATTTTGTCCAAAGTTGATAACTTAAAACAGAAACATACACGATTCTTCGATTCAGTAAAGCCCGCATGTGCTAATACCACTACACAGAATCAATCTTTGATTGAACGATTGAATCAAAAGTCGGTGGAAATATCTTATTTGAGCGAACAAATTTGTGATAAAAATTTGGCTTTGGTTGAGTAAAGGAAACACTTCGTACCCTCAAAGGTAAGAATGTTGTGGATAACGCTGCCACCGTCTCAGCATTGTCCTCTAGTGCGATCAAAAGGAACCTCATCGCCGTCACACCATTTAACAAGGGCCCTAGGACTAAACCATCTCAAACATTGGTCACTAAAGAAAAGAAAAAATCAAAATCAGCTTCTAATATTCCCATGTTGCCTTCTACAGGAGTAAACACCACTACTAAGGCTTAAAGATCTAAGCTTACAAGAAACATGAAGAATGATAGGATCTTGCCCTCATCTAGTATTCAAGTGAAGAAGAAAGTAGAAGCCCACCCTAGGAATGTTATTTCTGTTTTGAATAAAAATAATCATGTAGCTAAACCTAAAGGCTCTGCAGTTGTGCAGTGTTCTAAGTCTATTGTGAATTCTAATTTGAAATGTTGGAATTGTAATGAATGTATGTTTTCTAGTCATCATGATTCTTGCCTTATTGACCACGTGAATGAGATGAATGCCCGTAAAGATGGGTTAGAATGGAAACCGACTGGGAAAGTGTTAACCCAAGTTGGCTGGATGTGGCGTCCCACTGGTAGAACTTTCACTATAGTAGGAAATGCGTGCCATTTAACTAGGATCACTCCCACTACAGCGAAGTAAGTGTGCCCTTTAACTAGGAGTACCAAGGCTACCAAAACACAAGCGTGTCCTTTAACTAGGAACACCGACACTACTGTAGGAACCAATTGTCCTTTAAATAGGTCTATTCCCACTATAGTGCCCACTAATAATCCAAAACCTCAGAAAATTGGAACAATAAAACCTGTTATTGGTAAAACTCACATTAGAAAATGCTGGAAACCAAAGGATAACTCAAATGTTAGCACATCTGATAATTATGTATCTATATCTGCTAACACTCCGGAACCAATAGTTTCCAATGCATTGTCTACTATTGATAATGAAAACAGGTGGTCCAAATTGTTCTCTGGTATTTGGACTCTGGTTGCTCCAAGCATATGACCGGAGATCGCTCTCCGCTCAGAAATTTCGTCGGCAAGTTTCTTGGTACGGTTCGATTCAGAAATGATCATATTGCAAAGATAATGGGTTACGGTGAATATCATATTGGGAATGTTATTATTTCAAGAGTGTATCATGTGGAAGGACTCGGTCACAACTTATTTTATGTGGGACAATTTTGTGATTCAAATCTTGAAGTCACTTTTCGTGAGCATACCTGCTTCATTCGTAATTTGGAAGGGGTTGATTTATTGAAAGGTACTCGAGGGAATAATTTGTACACTTTGTCTCTACAAGATATGATGGCCGCTTCTCCCGTATGTCTTTTCTCCAAAGCATCAAAGACTAAGTCATGGTTATGGCATCGACGGTTATCTCATCTTAACTTTGACGCTATTAATCATTTGGCGAAAACGAACTTGTTCGTGGTCTTCCTAAACTTTCATTTCACAAGGACCATTTGTGTTCCGCGTGTAAAATGGGGAAAAGCACTAAGAAATCATACAAACCCAAGACTGAAGACACCAACCAAGAGAAACTTTATTTGTTGCATATGGATCTTTGTGGGCTAATGCGTGTTGAAAGTCTTGGTGGAAAAAAGTACATCCTCGTCATGGTGGATGATTACGCTCGGTTTACATGGGTGAAGTTTCTTGCAACAAAAGTTGAGGTACCTAAAGTCATTATCGATTTTCTCAAGAGGATTCAAGTGCGTCTCAACACTGCTGTCCGACGCATTCGTACAGATAATGGAACCGAATTTGTGAATCACACTTTGCGTAAGTATTATGAAGAAGTTGGTATATCTCATGAAACATCTGTTGCTCGCACTCCACAACAAAACGGTGTCGTTGAAGGGCGAAATCGCACACTTATAGAAGCAGCTCGAACAATGTTAATTTACGCAAAGGCTCTATTATTTTTATGGGCAGAAGCAGTATCTATAGCAGTTTACACGCAAAACCGGTCACTAATTCGAAAACGCCATGGTAAAACACCGTATGAGCTTCTACATAGTAAAGTACCAGATTTATTATATCTTCATGTATTTGGTTCTCTTTGCTATCCAAATAATGATGGTGACAATTTGGGAAAACTTCAACCAAAGGCTGATATTGGTATTTTCATTGGTTATGCACCCGCAAAGAAAGCATACCGAATCTACAATCATAATTCTCGCAAGATCCTTGAAACTATGAATGTTGATTTTGATGAGCTGACAGCAATGGCTTCTGAGCAAAGCAGCTCTGAACCCGCACTTCATGAAATGGTACCCAGTAACATTCGCTCTGGTCTTGTTCCAAAAAACCCCACTTCATCTACATTTACACCACCTACTAGGAATGAATGGGATACGTTGTTTCAACCGTTCTATGATGAATTCTTTACTCCTCCAAGTATTGTTGCTCCAGAAACTGAAGTAATAGCTCCGGTAACCGAAGTTGTCGCTCCAGCAACCGAAGCACAATCAGACACATCTGCACCTATAATTGGTCAAGATATACCTTCAACGACTAATTTTCAACCAACACATGTTTCAACTACCCATGTCATGCCTATTGATGATGACGAGGATGATGATGATCACGATTTAGAATTCGCTCAAATGCGTGAACTTCCATTCTTTGGTGTACCAATTCCCGACCATAATCAAGTCGAGTCGTCCACCTCAGAGGAAGCTCCTACTACAGTCTACTCCAATCCGCGGATTCGTGAACATGACAGTAAGTGGACAAAGGATCATCCTAAAGATTCTATTATTGGTGACCCTAATCGTCCGGTATCCACACGAAAGTCAGTTACAAGAAAATGCAATGTTTTGTCATTTTGATGCTTTTCTCACTGAAGTTGAACCTAAGACATGGCAAGAAGCTTTTACTCAATCTTGTTGGATAGAAGCTATGTAAGAAGAACTTAATGAATTCATACGTCTTGAAGTATGGGAACTTGTCCCATGTCCTGATCAAGTGCTGTTACTCACTTTGAAATGGGTTTACAAGGTGAAACTCGACGAGTTAGGGAGAATATTAAAGAATAAAACTCGACTAGTATCTCGTGGATACAAGCAATTATTGGGCATCAACTTTATGGAATCCTTTGCACCTGATGCCCGTTCGGAAGCTATTAGACTATTCCTCGCTTATGCAGCCCACATGAATATGATCGTCTATCAGATGGATGTGAAGACGGCATTTCTGAATGGTGAAATCAAGGAAGAGGTCTATGTTCAACAGCCGGATGGTTTTGTGAATCCTAGATATCCTAATCATGTGTACAAGCTTAAGAAGGCTCTCTATGGGTTGAAGGAAGCTCCACGCGCATGGTATGATCTATTGTCACAATTCCTCATTACGCAAGGCTTCACTAAAGGCAAGGTGGATCCCACGCTGTTCATTCAGAAACGAGGTAAAGATATGATTATGGTACAAATATATGATGATATTATATTTGTAGCCTCGACCCAAATTTTATCCGATGAGTTTGGGACACTCATACTTCAAAGTTTTAGATGTCAATGATGGGCAAGGTATCATTCTTCTTAGGACTTCAGATATCTCAGAGTCCCAGAGGCATCTTTATCAATCAATCCAAGTATGACCTTGAATCTCTTAAGAAATATAAGATGGAATCTTGCGACCCCGTGGATACTCCAATGGTGGAACGAACTAAGCTGGATGAAGATCCACACGGAGTTGTCGTTGATCTGACACTTTATCGTGGAATGATCGGTACCCTTCTGTATATCACAGCTAGTCGACCTGATCTTCAGTTTGCTATATGTATGTGTGCTCTGTATCAAACTCGGCCTACTGAGTTACACTTAGCTATGGTTAAACGGATCTTTCGATATCTTAAAGGAACCATTAATCCGGGACTTTGGTACTCGAAAGACACTTTGGTTGCACTCATGGCATATACAGATGCGGATTACGCGGGTTGTCAAGATACTAGGCGTAGCACAAGTGGAACTTTGCAACTACTAGGAGATCGACTAATTAGTTGGGCATCGAAAAGGCAGAAAAGCGCTGCAATTTCAAGTACGGAAGCAAAATACATAGCTATGTCCGGTTGCTGTGCTCAAATTCTTTGGATGAGATCGCAATTAACCGACTATGGTCTAGGTTTCAATAAATTTCCGATGTACTGCGACAACAAGAGTGCAATTGCCTTATGCTGCAACAATGTTCAATTCTCCCTTTCGAAGCATATTGACATTCGCTACCACTTTATCAAGGAGCAAGTGGAAAACGGAGTGATCGAGCTTTACTTTGTCCGGTCTGAGTATCAATTGGCGGATATTTTCACGAAGGCTTTAGATCGCGCTCGAATTGAATATTTGGCCGACAAGCTAGGAATGAGAACTTTCTCGCCCGAGACTCTAAAGGAACTGTAGATGAAGCGAAAGAATAGTGGTGGTAAACTATTCTCCGTTTCCTTGCTGATCATCTATATATATTGTTTATATTTATATCCACAAAAGCAAAATACAAAAATATAAAACCATATAAAAACCATAAAAATTGAAAATTTCATAAAAATCCAAAAATATTTTTACTTTATTTTTCAAAGGCATGTCTTTTGGTACGATAATATTTACGGCCTTAGAAATGTTGATTAATATTGACACGGCGCCATAAATAGAGTTCGTACAAAAGTTGTAAATATTTCGTAAAACATGCCTACATGGCTTGTAGTTATTTCAGACTGCAACCCGTTTTTCATATTAGAGTCAAGTATTTCTTATGAAAGCTTTGGCTCTCAACGAGAATTAATTTTCTCGGGCAAGGTTTACTTTAAACCTTGTAAGGGATCAAGTATACTTTATAACTTGGTCTAACACAAATCTATGTACGATTCAGTGCATTTATTTGTTAAAACAAGAGAAGTCTTGTTTTTATGAAGCTATCATCTCTACAACCATAGCAATCTACAATTGGTATCTACATACTCCACGATGCGACTACTCAAACGGCGACTACAGCTCTTTCGATAGAACACGGGTCAACAATTGAGGGGGGAGCAATTGTCAAGCGTTCAGAATCTTTGATGCCGAATGTGCCAAGTTCACAAATTGGTGTCAAGACAACAATACCAATCGTACATGTGGTGTCAAGAGATGACTTCAGACATGACGAGGCGACCAAAATTTGCCGACAAGAACCATTTGATCTTATCATATGATGCTCTCATCAATCAGGTCCAACCTTGTTAATTTATTCTAATATGGTGAATATGTGATTACGTTACAAATCGGTATCATCTCTCACAAATTAGTCTCATGAAGATTAAAAGGACTTGCATGTTTCTTCCCAAAACCTTTATTAAACTTCATTAAATCAGTTGATATTAAAAATATCGATTGGGTTAATTTTTTTAATATGGGGGAGAAAATGTGATTTAATATGGGAAATTATCACAAATGGTTTGACTTAACGTGATGGCTCATCCTGACATATGCGAAATGTTTTCGAATATCGTGGCATATGTTAAGTGGGAGAAAAATGGATTTGCTATACCAAAATGGATTTCATGGTGACATATACTTACCCTAAACCCATTTATTTCACGACGATGAAGATTGTGGTGACATAAGGATGGCAGGATAGGTTAAGTCTAATGATTCTTCCAAAACCGAAGGAATCTTCCCAAGGACATTCCATAGCTAGAAATAGTAGTCCTTAGGAAAGATGGAGAAAGATTGTGAATGTAGCTGAATGCCGACCAAGTACTTAAGTTAGCACTGGAGCAATCACAACAAGGTGCTAGTTATGACGTATTGGTAAGCATTAAAAGGGTTGAATAATGAAAAAGAATTGTAAAGATAAAAGGTGTAAAGAAAAAAGCCCTCCTTACAACCTTAGGCAGAAACCGGGTCAACACATATGCTATTGAGATCATTTTAATGATGCTCGATATTGAAGATAGACATCATGGACCCAGTGATGCATTGCACAACCCTTCCCAGCTAACTTAGATATCTCTTAAAAGGTATTTGTTTTATTCACACGGAGATAACGCATTATCTATCGATTTATTCACTCTGAATATATATTGATATTGAAAAGGTGGCACTCCTCTCCAGCCTCCGATCACTAAAATCCAAAATGCACGATCGAGTCTAGAGCCATTTGAGATCATCAAATATCTCATTAGGACACACTTCCATATTTCCTTGCTTCTTCACAAACTGTGAAAAGTAAGAAAGATATTAAGAGTCCTACGTAAAAGCTTCATGATCTTGCCTGAACATCCGAGTAATACGCAAGTATTCACAATGAAGATGGAAATCCTTCTTGAGCGAATATCAGAAAGCTCATGGTAGGTGACTTGTGCGATTCTTTATGAATCAAACTTATGATAACTGGAAAGCAATAGTTGTTTTATTCTTAATTGAATTTAAACACGTTCCAGGCCTCTACGCAATATCTCAGTGATCTTGCCAGAATACTTTGAGTGACACTCTTAAGTGTTCACAGTGATGAGTGGAAATCCTTCTAGTGTTAACATAAAACAGCACTTGGTAGGTAACTTGCAAGATTCTGTATGAATCAAGCTCGTGACAACTGGAAAGCAACGATGGTGCACTTCTTAATTGAATTTCACTTGTTCCAGGAATCGGAATTTATGGCTTCAATCATGCGGATAATTTTATCCAAATGATTCACTCTTTACGTTCGCAGTCAGCTTTGGACGGTCGAGTAAAGAGAACGTGTTTACCCACGAAATCTTGTCAAGGAGATTTTTAGTTAAATCTACCTGTCACAAGTACGATATTTTATATCGTCCAACGTTCTTCACCGACCGAGGTAAAATGCTACCGAATTGGAATGAAATGTTCAAAGCCATTTCATTCGTGTCTACTTATGTTGCGGCATTTGAAGACGGTGGCGTTGCGGTGACCAAGAAGAATTCGTCCCCACATGCTTATATTTTCTACTACAACAAATTCAAGAAAGTCTAAAAGTTAAGTCTTCCGCTGTATCAAACTCTGAATCTTTCAAGAATTACAAAGGTATAAGTATGTGAGAAATGAAGTCACGAAGAGGCAAAAGATCACAAGTGATGCACAAGATCAAAGGCAAAAGATCCATGCTCAAGATTGATATCGAAGATCATATCAACCTATTCACCAGAAAAGAAAAAGAAAAGAAAGACGAAGACTGCGAGCTCAAAACAAGCATAGTATGTTAGGTTTATTTTATTATTATAACTCGGGTAACGCCCTTGTTTGGAGTGACCTCCCTTAGGGGGAGATTGTTGGAAATACGTTTTACGTATTAGAAAGGTTCGGTCACTCCAACAATAGATATAATAGAAGCTCGTAGTTTAGTCTATTTATACTTACTAAACAAAGCCCAAACCGAGCCCATGTGATGTATGGGTCGGCGGCCCAATATGTAAACCAAGCCCACTTTGTGGACTTGGTATAAAAGCCCTCTCCTTTGATGGAGAGAGTGTGGTTTTCATTATAATTTTACACATAGTTCTTTCTTTTCTCCCTCTAGAAGTGTGCAAAATCCACCAAGTTTCTATCTATTTCTCTCTCTAAAACATAAGCAAGATTTACAATATCTAACAAATAGTCTTGTGGTTTTGAGGATGAAGTGGAATGGTGGTCTGTTTGGGTTTGGGGAATATTGGTGTCAGCGTTTGGGTTGGCTGTGTCAGCGCCCACATTATGAATGTCAGCGCCTGAAGGTTGAGGGTCAAAATCAATGTGTTGTGGTGATGGAGGTTGTATTGGAAGAGGGTCTGGTTGTGGTTGAGGTTGTGCAGCTGCCTGAATGACAGCTTGCATGGCTGGGGTGAGGGGAAGGTCTCTAAAAGGAGGGGTGTTCATGTTACCAAAAACAGTTTTCTTCTAAGTAGGGACCTCATAAAAGTCATCATGGTCCATATGACAATATTGCTGAGCATCAAAAATCATTTGTAAAAACCTGGGGTAAGCAAGAGTCATCTTGTTACCCTTGTTGTGACACATGCCATCAAAAATCATTTTGGAAAAATTAAATTTTTTCCTATTTTCAATGCAAACAAGAGCACAACTGATTGTTCGATTGATATAATTGAAAGACGAGCATTCAGGATTCAAACATTTAAGGAGGACATGTATCAGGTACTTCCAGGTTGGAGGAAATTGTTGTTTAGTATATTTGTTGATGTGCCCAACTGGGGGCAAAGCATATCCCAAGCCTTGAAGCCCTAAGTCTACTCTACTAGGGGAAGGGTTGTTATACCATCAACGTCGTCAAGATGTAAAGCTTGACGAACTAGAGCTTCAGTAACAACCCATCTAGCCCCATGAACAGTGCCAACTAATGTAATCACTCCATCAATTATTTCAGAACGTACATAGTTCCAAAACTGCTTGATGTGTGTGATAGGGACAAGTGGAGTATGTTAAAGTGCATACCTTAGAGGAGATGCCATCAAATACCCAATCATCGCTATGTATTGGGGGTGCAAAGTATTATCTTCAACCATATAAGCCACCATATTATGTTGGCTTCTGAACCCAACTCCACATTAGCAGGTTTAAACTTTGGGGCCATTTAGAATGATTTGTGAAAACTGTAAGAAGATAACAATGGAGGTATGAAGGTTTTGAGAATTCTAGCAGACAAGAATAGTAGTTACCCAGTTTGAGAGAAATGAGCCAAATTTGTAGGAGAGGTATGAGCACACGATTGGTTGAAAAATGAGGCAGTTATATTGATATGAGTTATTTTACTCATATCATTTGTATCTTAAAACGACCAATAAATGCATAAATATTATGAAAATGCCTTGTATATGTTTGTTTGTCGTTTCATGTGTGTAGGTACCAAAGATCGCGAAAATCGACAAAAACCGACACGAGTTTGAAGAAAAAGATCGAGGAAGCCAAAATCGAGTTTGATTTAGAGGATTTAATATTTAAATAAGTGATTTGGGCTTTGTGGGACCCACTTTTGGTAAATGGGCCTAAAAGCCCATTTAAGGAAATCATTTAGTTACTTTTGGTTTTATAGTTCAAATAAAAGCCCATTATGAGTCCATTCACAATATACTAAACGGTTGAAGATTAAGTTCTTTGGGCCCAAGCCCATATCATTTGACAAAATACATTGCGAAGGGAGTGTTCTTGGGCTCTAGGGTTATGACCGGTCAAGTAAGTTATATCTACTCTTCATTTTTAGTCAAAGTTGTTTACAGCTATAAACATTCACCACATTTATTGTTTTCGATACTTTCAATGTATCATCTCTCTTTCACCCTTAACCTGAAAATAACTAGACACCACCCCAAACCCTAAAACTACGAATCTATAAATTAAATGGGGCTTTTGTTCGATTCACTCGTGTGAATGCACACGAGAGGGGAATTAATTCCCAATTTTATCGGAAGCTAGCAATACCATGAGGTGGCACTCTCTCTCATCAAAGTTGTCACCTGATTGGATGGAACACATCATTCCTTACCATCCTCCAATCAGGACTTGCCACCTCATCTTGTAAACAAGTACAAAGAAGCACAAAATCGCCACGCTGGCGATCCGAGTGAAAGAAAGAGATTAACAGCCGTTGGATATTTACAAGAAATAGAGAAAAGGCTGATGAGAAGATCGGAGGGTCAAGATTCTACTTTATCTTCAACAAACTCACCCTACCATCCTCTCGGGGAGGCTATAAAACCCCCGAAATAAATCAGTAAAAGGATCCCTTTTCTTTAGTTTTACAGTTATGATGTCATTTTTTAGTTAGATAGTATTTTTATTCTCAAGTATTGTAATGGTTATTTTTAATGAATGAAAGTTGATTCTCAGTTTTAATATCTAATATTCTCAAGTTAGTTTTATTTTCTTTTATAAAAAGAGTTTGCGATCCAATTTTAAAATCTAACGATTAACTGAGTTTATTCATATTAGCTTTGTTCATAGTTGATATGATTAATTTAAAAGAGATAGGGATAATTATTTATTCTACCGAATAAATATAAAAGAAAAACAAAGCTGCTGGCCAATAAGTCAAATAGATAAGTCGAGTTATCGATTTATTGGTTCTTGGTTCGAGAATGTTTATGGTGGTGTCGTTTAGGTCATAAGACTGCTCAGCGCAGATCTTCGTCTCAAAGGAATTCTTCATAAAGGTTTTATCTAATTTACTTGAATAAGTTTTATTTCTGATTTTATTGTCAAGTAGTTTAAATGTTATGAATCTGCTAGTTGGCTTTAATCTGCTATGGTTTTATAAATTTATTTGATCTGTTAGTTTTATCAGGTTTATGAATTTACTTTAAAGTAATTGTGATGTTACTGTTATGCTTGTTCATGATTACTGATTATTAAACTCTTTATTGCTATAGCAGTACTTCTTAGTTGTGGAATTTTAAATTGTTTATTGCTGATGTTGGATTTCAGTTTGAGTTTCTATGAATTTGTTAATTGTCGACTGTTTGTTGGATTCGTGATCGATATGGTATTGAATGAATGCTATGATCTGCTTGCATAAGCTAAGCTTCGCAGGATTGTGAAGTTAGTTTTGGATCTATAGCTGTTGAGTTTATATTATTTTTCTGAACTGCTGAATAGTTAGGAAGCTCATATGTTCTGCTGATTACCATTGTTCTCTAGTTATTTTATAGGTGTAAGTTGTTAATAAACTATTCCCGCAGTCTGCTTCTTGTTATTTTATCTTTTAGTATTAATTTAGGCTGCCACATTCTATTGATTGTTGTTGGGGTATGATTTTCTTTTTAATCTGCTAATTGTTAAGAGGTTCAATCGATCTGTTCTTATCTTGTTTTAATAGAATTAACTTGAGTGAATTTTCTTTTTCTAATCAGAACTGTATGTTAAAACTGATTTACTGTTGATTATGGTTTATTGTTTGTTACTGAATGTTTAATCTGTTGTACTGAATGTTGTTATTGCTGTTGTGGTGTCCATTTCTCATCAGTTGCTGCTGTTTGTTAATTGTATAACTGCTGATATAGATGAGATAGCTCGCTCGTTGATTGCTATCGTGTTGTTGACTTGCCTGCTTGAGTTGATGTAGTATAGCTTTCGAGTTCTCTATTTTATTCTAAGCTGGTATTTATTTGTCATTGCTGTTTGATAGGACTGCATGTTATTTGGGTCTATGAGCTTGAACCTATTTGAGTGTATTAATTTTATTGTAGTAATAAAATTATCGTATTCATGTTTTTTTTACTGTTAAGTTGCTTTATAGCTTCTGAGTAGTAATCTATAGAATCACTTTTAAATTGTTTAGAGAGTCTTCTTTTACTGATGTATTATTTAGGAGTGTTAGTCAGTATAGCATTTAACTGAATAATTTCCTTATTTTTGTTTAGACTTCCATTCTTAATGTGAATTTGGATTGATTGTGTGATGTTGCTGCATAATTAGACTTGTGTTTCTTTTTATTGTGTGTTACTACTATTCCTATAACTGGTCATGTTCAAAAATAATATAATCTCAAAATTAAGTCCACCACGGGACTCGAACCCATGACCTCCTGGTCATGGGCCTATCGCATTAATCAACTGATCTAGCAACGTGATTTTGTTTCAATATAGGTTCCCTGATTAATATAGCTTCATTTATTTTTACTGTCAGCTTTTAAATTTAGTTTGATACTTAGTTTTCATAAGTTTAAATTAATTAATAAAACATATTTTATAAAGTCTAAATAAAAAATGAAAATACAAATAAAAAAAATGTTTTATTAATTTTATTAATGTAATTAATTAGTAAAAATTAGTTTATTTAATTTTTGAGTTTAAAATTAGTTTTTAAATAATTAGATTTTAATTAATTTTGTTTTAAATAAAAATAGTTTTAAATAGATTTTTAATAGATTAATTAGTTTAAATTTTTTAATAGTTTTTAAAATAGTTTTTAATTAAATAGAGTTATTTTAAATAGTTTAAAAGTTTTGAATTTAGATAATTGTATATTAGATTTTATTTTTAGGTGACGATAAATGCACTTTAGGATAAAATTAAGTTTTAAATTGGTAGATTTAATTTTTAGTTTAAAAAGCGAAAACCAATTCAAATCAATTGTCCAAATCAAAGCAAAACGTCTCAAATTCACTCGATCTTCGTGTACAACGAACTTGGTTCACCCACGTGTTTAATTGAATCCGTCTTTGGTAATTTTAGTCTATTACTTTTTCCTAAAGGTAATTTTCTAATTTACCCTATAACGTATCTTAATTATCACTATACTATCACGATCACATCAAAAATTTTGGCGCCCTTTCCGGGGATCTAGTTTACGATTCGTCTTTGTAGAGATTTGTTGATCGTTGATTTGAAGACCCTTTCCGTCCTCGGAAAGTTTTGTTATTTTTTTATTATATAGTATGTATCGTTTTTTGTTAATCTTTGATTGATTTATGAAAATACCAAAAATAATCTTCTTAATCCTCTATCATGTTTAATTCTTTTTCTCCTCACCCTCTAAATTTTAATTCTTCCATGAATTCCTTCGTCAATTGTGAAGGGTGTAGAGAACCGTTATATGTTTTTTTACCATGTCGGTGGTGCACGTGTGAGCGTTGTGGAAATGACTTACGCCACGTTATACGAGTTGGATTTTGTCCTTGTTGTAATGAGATTACTTCATGTGGAAATCCGAATTTTTTGAATAATTCTCTCGATTTTTACCCACCTCCACACCCAACATACGAGACACCCTCGTGTGAGTTTTGTGGAAATAATTCTTATTTAGGAATTAATTGTTCGTATCGATTCTCGCTTAATTACGAGCAAGAACCGATCTACAATCAAAACTTTAATGATAATTGTTATCCACAAGATTTACCGAGTTTATCACAACAACATCTTTGTTGTGAGTATTGTGGAGGTCCTCACGAGAGTTTTTGTTGCCAACCGAGAGATCAAAGTTTTTATGAGCCTAATCCTTGCTATAATTCGATTCCTTCCGGTTTTGACCAATCTCCACAATATTCTTTCGATATTGAACGACTTGAAACGATGTTCCAACAAATAACGAATCAAAGAAATGTCAAAATTGTTGAAAAAAGCATTGAAGATATGTTGCTTGAAAAGAAACAAATTAATCAAGAGATTAATGATATAACTAATGAATTGAGAAGTCGACGATTTCATGGTGAAATAATTGATGAGGGATTTAAACGAGATTGTGAACTTAAGATTAGACAACTTTCGCAAGATTATAATGGATTAAGCATTGAGATTCGTAAGAAAGAACGAGCTCAAGCGGAAGCAAAATACCTTGCTAATCGTGAACTCGAGCGTTCTCTTCTTTTGGATGATGACGAGGAGAGTACTATTTCTTTGCGAGATCTTATTGCTCTACATCCTTCGTCTAGTGCAATCGTGCTTCCTTTTCATATCTTGCCGGCTAAGGAGCCCGAGGATTCTCCCATCCTAGATGATGAGGAAATCTCTCATGACATCATTACTCTTATTCATGATACTTCCACCATGGAACCCGAAAATTCTCTAAGCAAGGGGGATGAGCATATTAGCACTATTCCGGACACGGAATCGGACGAAGTAATAAAGTCTAGTGTTGAGATTCTTGTCCAAAACCCAAGAGAGTGTGACGGTATTTCCAATGAAACGTGTGATTTGCCACATTGTGATGACTCTACTTCTTCCATTCACTTTGATATTTTCTCCAATTCTAATGATGAAAATTGTGATGGGAAGATTTTGAGAATGATTCGACTTCTAGTGAATTTTCTAATGAGGAATTCTGCGATGAACTTTCTTATAAAGATGATATTCACGACTCGGATTTTGAGGGGTTTACCGATGAACCTACTCCTCTTCATCCATTTCCACCGGGAAATGAGGATGATAGTGATCTGGTTTTTGAGAGGTTCACTTTTGAACTTGCTCCTTTAGACCCATTTCCACCGGGAAATGAGGTTGATTTGACTATTCCGATCCTCGAGAAGTTCTCCGATGAACTTACTCATTTAGATGTGGAAGACGTGATTCTTCGTGAGAAGTTATCAAGCGTCTATCTTCTCATTTCTAGGATCGAGGCTTTGACTTCTAATCCTAATGGCAAGTCTTTCTCTCCATCTCCTATTCCCGTTGAGGATAGTGATCTGCTTATGGAGGAGATTGACACTTTTCTTGCTTCTAATGATTCGATACCACCGGGTATTGATGATCTCGACCCGGAGGGGGACGCTCTCTTTTTAGAGAATTTACTTGATGATGATTTCGTCCCAAGTTCTCCTCCCACCCACTTTGACCTTAATGTGCGGGTTTTTCATGTGTCTCATATAGAGTACCATGACCCGATTGATCACATTCCTAAGGGTGAAATGGTCGTTAAAGCTAAGAATGTTGATTTCGCTATTGTTGAGACTTTTAACCCACCATTACCATGTGCTTTATATGATCTTGGATTAGCGTGGGGGGATGACACCGTGTTGTCTATTCCTTTCTCCACCGAGGATGAGGTATTTGACCCCGGAATCGTTGATTTAGGGAAATCTCGGCCTTTCACCAATGTAATAATTGAAAGATTTTTCGATCATCTTGGTACGAGTTTATCTTGGGGAGCATGCTATATCCATATTGTGATTTGTGACCACCATCTCTTTTTAGAGATTTGTGTTGGAGTTTTATCTTTTCGTTTGTCATTCGACAACGAGGATGAGATCTTTGACCCTGACGCCGTGCTTTATCATGGAATTTATTCCATTATGCCGGTTTTCACCATTTTCCCTAAGGACCAATGAATGCGGGGATCGAGTCGAGCTCATGACTCGGTGAACAAAAACGAGGTGCCTTGTGGGGGAGTCCCATACATTCTATCTTCTTTCTATTTTCTAACACTAATAAGGCTTGATCTTTCAAGCTCGTGCTCGTGTTTTGTTGTTTTGTTGTGTTGTTGTGAATCTTAGGTATTACCCTTATATTTGAAGACTCTCGTGTTCGGTTTTTGCCGGTCCACTTGATCTTCCATTCTTTGAATGCCAAAAAGGGGCACACTCTCTATCCTTTGATTTTATCGACTAACGTTTTATCTTGAGGCATAATTAATAAACGGCTTATAGATTTGCGTGCTCTTTCCTTGTTAGGATTTTGCATTAGACTCTTCGTGTTTTAGCAAGGGGGTGTTACTCTTGAGCTAAGAAACATTGAGGACAATGTTTGGTTTTAGCATGGGGGAGTCAATCGATATAATCGCTTGCTATTGCTTTTGTCGTGTCTAAACGTAATAGTTTTTCTCATTTTTCATAAAAAATTTAAATTTTTAGTGTTGTTTTTAAGTTTTAATAAATAAAATAAGTGCTTTTGGCACGAATGTAGGCTTTCCGTTGGTGAAAATAAAAATAGTTTTTGACTCGACTCGGTTTTTAACCTTAGCTTTTCCTTAACGTATTTGAATTAAGTTTTGCTAGGCTTTTATATAGGGAGCTTTAAAACGCGAAAGTCGTAATTCATACGAGTTAAGAACAAGAACTTTTCGCAAGTTCCTATAATTGATCATAGAAAGTCGTTTATCAAGGGAACTTTAAAACGCAAATTCTAAAACTTGAAAAAGTATAAGAAGATGCAAGATCCTATAGATGACTTGAAAACCCAAAACTTTGATTTAATAGGCTAAGTATCCATTGATTTCACATTTTTGAAATTTTTCAATATGGAGAACAAGAGATGATAGAGTTTAATCATAAGTTTCTAAAATTAACTCTTCTTTGTGCAAGTATTTTTGTGTTTGATTTAATCTCCTCGTATTTACTTTCCACGCTTGAATAATAATTGCTTAATAAATGAAGTTTTTAGCGATTTAGGCTTGATATCTTAACTCGTAACTCCTTCTTTTTCTTCCCTTGTAATTAAAGTGAGAACACATTAAGGGTGTCAGCGTCATGGACTTTTGATCATGGGATTGCGGAAATTTGGCTTACTATAAATATCATATTAATAAAGAAGAATAAATAAAAACATGTTCTCTAGGAGCCTTTGGGTGGGAGTCACGTAGCACTAACCTTGTCATTAGAGCCTTAGGGTGTATGTAAAGGGGACGTGTTGAATAATATTGCTTCATCATCATTAGCCATAAGGTGGGATGGTGATGTCAATTCCCTTATTTTTGTCCAAGGAGCCTTCGGGTGTGGATTTTAAATAAGGAGCACAATTGCATCTTAAAGAGCCACAAGGTGTTATGATGTAATTGTTGCTAACTCCATATAAGGTCATAACTGACTTTGGAGGTTTTTTATTTTTTGCTTTTAAGTAGCCATATTAGCCAAATATCGGGTCCGGGATTTATCCCTCAAATCGTGTTAAGTTATCCTTGATGTGGGCTTTCTTTAGTGACAACGGTTTTTGAAGTCGAGGTTAGGTTTTGAGTGTTGAGTTTACACCGTTCTTGCCTTCATTTTTGGATTAATAAATATCACAATATAGTCAAATGAGCCTTTGGGTGAATGACAAATAAAATCTAGAGATACAACTAGGAATAATAGGAGATTGAGTTTAACACAAATTACTTGTATGAGTTGGTTTAATTTTGGTGCTTATGATTGACGATGATCTTGTTTTTGCACTTGGCATGGAAAAGTGAAAAGTCGGGGACGATGAATCTATTTGAGTTTTATGATCCTAAAAGTTATTTTTCAAATAATGAAAACAATACATTATGTCTTTGCAAAATAAAGTTGAATAATGATGTAGTTAGTGTTTTATTCTATCATTGCGTGAGGACACGGCAATTGCTTAGCAAGGGGAGTTTGATATGAGTGATTTTACTCATATCATTTGTATCTTAAAACGACCAATAAATGCATAAATATTATGAAAATGCCTTGTATATGTTTGTTTGTCGTTTCATGTGTGTAGGTACCAAAGATCGCGAAAATCGACAAAAACCAACACGAGTTTGAAGAAAAAGATCGAGGAAGCCAAAATCGAGTTTGATTTAGAGGATTTAATATTTAAATAAGTGATTTGGGCTTTGTGGGACCCACTTTTGGTAAATGGGCCTAAAAGCCCATTTAAGGAAATCATTTAGTTACTTTTGGTTTTATAGTTCAAATAAAAGCCCATTATGAGTCCATTCACAATATACTAAACGGTTGCAGATTAAGTTCTTTGGGCCCAAGCCCATATCATTTGACAAAATACCTTGCGAAGGGAGTGTTCTTGGGCTCTAGGGTTATGACCGGTCAAGTAAGTTATATCTACTCTTCATTTTTAGTCAAAGTTGTTTACAACTATAAACATTCACCACACTTATTGTTTTCGATATTTTCAATGTATCATCTCTCTTTCACCCTTAACCTGAAAATAACCAGACACCACCCCAAACCTTAAAACTACGAATCTATAAATTAAATGGGGCTTTTGTTCGATTCACTCGTGTGAATGCACACGAGAGGGGAATTAATTCCCAATTTTATCGGAAGCTAGCAATACCATGAGGTGGCACTCTCTCTTATCAAAGTTGTCACCTGATTGGATGGAACACATCATTCCTTACCATCCTCCAATCAGGACTTGCCACCTCATCTTGTAAACAAGCACAAAGAAGCACAAAATCGCCACGCTGGCGATCCGAGTGAAAGAAAGAGATTAACAGCCGTTGGATGTTTACAAGAAAGAGAGAAAAGGCTGATGAGAAGATCGGAGGG
The DNA here is from genome assembly GCA_025667525.1 of Glebionis coronaria. NCBI lineage: Eukaryota > Viridiplantae > Streptophyta > Magnoliopsida > Asterales > Asteraceae > Glebionis > Glebionis coronaria. The sequence goes on from JANFOE010000213.1 coordinate 1,722,923, forward strand.
TCAAGATTCTAGTTTATCTTCAACAAACTCACCCTACCATCCTCTCGGGGAGGCTATAAAACCCCCGAAATAAATCAGTAAAAGGATCCCTTTTCTTTAGTTTTACAGTTATGATGTCACTTTTTAGTTACATAGTATTTTTATTCTCAAGTATTGTAATGGTTATTTTTAATGAATGAAAGTTGATTCTCGGTTTTAATATCTAATATTCTCAAGTTAGTTTTATTTTCTTTTATAAAAAGAGTTTGCGATCTAATATTAAAATCTGACGATTAACTGATTTTATTCATATTAGCTTTGTTCATAGTTGATATGATTAATTTAAAAGAGATAGGGATAATTATTTATTCTACCGAATAAATATAAAAGAAAAACAAAGCTGCTGGCCAATAAGTCAAATAGATAAGTCGAGTTATCGATTTATTGGTTCATGGTTTGAGAATCTTTATGGTGGTGTCGTTTAGGTCATAAGACTGCTCAGCGCAAATCTTTGTCTCAAAGGAATTCTCCATAAAGGTTTTATCTAATTTAGTTGAATAAGTTTTATTTCTGATTTTATTGTCAAGTAGTTTAAATGTTATGAATCTGCTTGTTGGCTTTAATCTGCTATGGTTTTATAAATATATTTGATCTGTTGGTTTTATAAGGTTTATGAATTTACTTTAAAGTAATTGTGATGTTACTGTTATGCTTGTTCATGATTGCTAATTATTAAACTCTTTATTGCTATAGCAGTACTTCTTAGTTGTGGAATTTTAAATTGTTTATTGTTGATGTTGGATTTCGGTTTGAGTTTCTATGAATTTGTTAATTGTCGACTGTTTGTTGGATTCGTAATCGATATGGTATTGAATGAATGCTATGATCTGCTTGCATAAGCTAAGCTTCGCAGGATTGTGAAGTTAGTTTTGGATCTATAGCTGCTGAGTTTATATTATTTTTCTGAACTGCTAAATAGTTAGGAAGCTCATATGTTCTGCTGATTACCATTGTTCTCTAGTTATTTTATAGGTGTAAGTTGTTAATAAACTATTCCCGCAGTCTGCTTCTTGTTAGTTTATCTTTGAGTATTAATTTAGGCTGCCACATTCTATTGATTGTTTCTGGGGTATGATTTGCTTTTTAATCTGCTAATTGTTAAGAGGTTCAATCGATCTGTTCTTATCTTGTTTTAATAGAATTAACTTGAGTGAATTTTCTTTTTCTAATCAGAATTGTATGTTTAAACTGATTTACTGTTGATTATGGTTTAGTGTTTGTTACTGAATGTTTAATCTGCTGTACTGAATGTTGTTATTGTTGTTGTGGTGTCCATTTCTCATCAGGTTGTTGCTGTTTGTTAATTGTATAACTGCTGATATAGATGAGATAGCTCGCTCGTTGATTGATGTCGTGTTGTTGACTTGCCTGCTTGAGTTGCTATAGTATAGCTTTCGAGTTCTCTATTTTATTCTAAGCTGGTATTTATTTGTCATTGCTGTTTGATAGGACTGCATGTTATTTGGGTCTATGAACTTGAACCTATTTGAGTGTATTAATTTTATTGTAGTAATAAAATTATCGTATTCATGTTTTTTTTTACTGTTAAGTTGCTTTATAGCTTCTGAGTAGTAATCTGTAGAATCACTTTTTAATTGTTTAGAGAGTCTTCTTTTACTGATGTATTATTTAGGAGTGTTAGTCAGTATAGCATTTAACTGAATAATTTCCTTATTTTTGTTTAGATTTCCATTCTTAATGTGAATTTGGATTGATTGTGTGATGTTGCTGCATAATTAGACTTGTGTTTCTTTTTACTGTGTGTTACTACTGTTCCTATAACTGGTCATGTTCAAAAATAATATAATCTCAAAATTAAGTCCACCACGGGACTCGAACCCATGACCTCCTGGTCATGGGCCTATCGCATTAACCAACTGATCTAGCAACGTGATTTTGTTTCAATTCAGGTTCACTGATTAATATAGCTTCATTTATTTTTACTGGCAGCTTTTAACTTTAGTTTGATATTAGTTTTCATAAGTTTAAATTAATTATTAAAACATATTTTATAAAGTCTAAATAAAAAATGAAAATACAAAATAAAAAAAATGTTTTATTAATTTTATTAATGTAATTAATTAGTAAAAATTAGTTTATTTAATTTTTGAGTTTAAAATTATTTTTTAAATAATTAGATTTTAATTAATTTTGTTTTAAATAAAAATAGTTTTAAATAGATTTTTAATAGATTAATTAGTTTAAAATTTTTAATAGTTTTTAAAATAGTTTTTAATTAAATAGAGTTATTTTAAATAGTTTAAAAGTTTTGAATTTTAGATAATTGTCTATTAGATTTTATTTTTAGGTGACGATTAATGCACTTTAGGATAAAATTAAGTTTTAAATTGGTAGATTTAATTTTTAGTTTAAAAACCGAAAACCAATTTTAATCAATTGTCCAAATCAAAGCAAAACGTCTCAAATTCACTCGATCTTCGTGTACAACGAACTTGGTTCACCCACGTGTTTAACTGAATCCGTCTTTGGTAATTTTAGTCTATTACTTTTTCCTAAAGGTAATTTTCTAATTTACCCTATAACGTATCTTAATTATCACTATACTATCACGATCACATCATATATTCAAAAAGTAATGATCACAATCTTGAAAAATATATAACTTATCTCTTTCATTAATTAAAAGTTACTAACTCGCTAAAATTACGGCCCATATTTTCTTAAAAAATAACAAATGGGTGGACCCCAATGTTTTTCAACGGTCAAAAAGTAAACATCAATGTGTAACGGCTATATTATTGTCAGCGTGTAAATTTTGTCATGTCAGCGTTCGAATTTGTCTTATCAGCGTTGGGAGTAAACTATGTCAGCGACCAAAAATAAAAATAATTAAAAATAAAAAGACCTTAACAAAGAAGTTTACCCTAATTAAGATAACTCTTACTCTGAAAATTACGGTAGGGTGGCAAGCACTGTCCAATCATGCACACTTGCATAAGCAAGATAGACATAATTGTCATCAAGTGTCCCTTGCTAACCAAAGTTCTTAACAGTGAAGAAATCGCATATAAATTATTGGTAACTTCCCAGGTAAGCCCAATAAAAATTTACACAAAGTCTCACAACCGACGGATCCCAATTCTAGGCCGAAAACGTCTTGGCAACATGCATAGTATATCAACTTTGCATGCTACAGTGCCTCAAGAACTAGAAATTCCAATTCTTACTCACATGTGGACACAATCTAGAATTGTGATAAGATTATTCTAAGAATATCCAAAATCCTAAAGGTTTCCTAAACCTCCCCTTAAACTATGATATACACAGATGCAAAATAAAAAGTATATGACAAAAATTTATTTCAAGATAGGAATGTGAACATTCCAACAATCATAAATAAACTTTTGACACATTCCTTGTAAGCTCCAAAGAACCATAAGCAACTATGTATCCAATTTTACAATGCTCATAATGCCTGCATGATTAGATCAAAAACCACAAAAACTAACATGTTACTGTCAGCGGCCATTTTAGCACTTGTCAGCATCCAAATAACCTCTGTCAGCGTTAGAAAAATAAAGTGGAAAATCTAATACTTTACAAAGATAAATAATAGTGCACATCCTGTACATACTATATAATGATTTCAAAAACACATTTAGATGAGATTGATCATTCCAATACTTGTTACCAAGTACTGGAACCTCCAAACATCAAAAGGTTTAGTTAAAAGATCAGCCACATTCTCTTTTGTGTCTACCCTATCTGGATGTATTAAACCTTTTTCAAAACAATATCTTATAAAATGATGCCTAATTTCTATGTGTTTAGTTTTAGAATGATGTACAGGATTCGTAATAATGCATAGTGTATTGTTATTATCTACAAATATCTTGGTATGCATAAAATTATACCCATAATCCAACAGCTGGGTTTGTATCCATAGAACTTGTCCACAACATGCAGCAGCAGCCGTATACTCTGCTTTAGTTGTAGAATTTGCCACCACTGTTTGTTTCTTGCATTGCCAAGATATAAGTCTGCTCCCAAGAAATTGACATCCACCAGTTGTGGATTTCCTATCAAACTTATCACCTCCATAGTCACTGTCTGAATAGCAAATAAGCTCCCATAGAGAATCTTTAGGATACCATGATCCCAAAGTGGGATAACACCTAAGGTATCTAAAGATCCTTTTAACAGCATGAAGATGACACTCTTTCGGAGTCACTTGATGGCGTGCACATGCACACACAGCAAACATGATGTCAGGTCTAGAGGCAGTAAGATACATCAATGACGCAATCATGGATCTATAATGCCTAACATCAACATCTTTTCCATCTCTAGTCTTTCCCCAAGGGTGTTCCCTATCCATGGGTGTGCTAGTCCGTTTTTCATGAGGAGAAAAACCAAACTTCTTCAAGATCTCAGCCACATATTTGTCTTGAGAGATAAAGATACCATCTTCTTTCTGTTGTACTTGTAAACCTAGAAAGAAGTTCATCTCTCCCATTGCACTCATCTTGAATTTTTCTGTCATGAGCTTGGAATAGTCTTCACTCATCTTTGGATTTGATGATCCAAAAATAATATCATCCACATAGACCTATACAAGAATAAAATCCTTGCCACTCTTCTTGGTAAATAGGGTTTGGTCTATGGTGCCCCTCTTGAATCAATTTTCCACAAGGTAAGTAGATAATCTACCATACCATGCTCTTGGGGCTTGATGAAATCCATACATTGCTTACTTAACTCTATACACCTTGTTTGGATGCTCTGAATCTTCAAAACCTGGAGGTTGCATAACATACACTTCCTCCTCAATTGTGCCATATAAGAAAGCACTTTTCACATCCATTTGATAAACTGTGAAACCCATGCAAGAAGCATAGGCTAGGAAAATCCTTATTGCTTTAATCCTTGCAACAGGTGCAAAAACCTCTTCATAGTCCATCCATTCTTCTTGTGTATATCCCTGAGCAACTAAATGTGCCTTGTTTCTGACAACAATCCCTCTTTCATCCTTTTTATTCCTTAGAACCCAATGTGTCCCAATAGGTCTGACATACCTTGGACAGTCTACTAGCTCCCAAACATGTTTAATTGCAAACTAGTGAAGCTCATTCTCCATTGCTTCAACCCAGCTTGGTTCTTTAAGAGCCTCAAAAATCTTCTTGGGTTCCTTTTGTGACAGAAAACAAGCAAATAAACATGCTTGCACAAGAGGGGTACCTTCCTTCTTGTGAATATTAGCAATAAATCCACCTTGAGTCTGATGAGTCCTCCTTGTTTGAACAGGAGTCTGAATATCACCAATTATTTGGGAAGGAGGATGATCTTTGGCCACCTTTATAAGTATTCCTCCCCCAAATAGTGAGTTGTCATGTACAGTGAACTCCATATTGCAAATATCATATTCATTGCTACTCCCATCCTCACTTTAACTTAGAGGCATGTTGTCAGTGATTGGAACTGGTCCAGTGACATCTTGAGTGAGTATGGGGTCTTCAACATGTTCAAAAATATTTCTGTTGGATGAAGAGAATAAATTTCCAAACAGACTGTCAGCGGCTGAATTCAACGTGTCAGCGTCTGAATTGGCTTTGTCAGCTGATGAAGATGCATGCATGGATTCATCAACTGGTTTTTCTTGTAGCCCTTGTTCCTCCTTTCCAGCAGCAGCAGATGCTTGCATAAACTCATCAGTCCATATAGGAATGGTGACATAATCAAATATGGGAGTTGGCTCAACTACATGTGATCCTTCTTCTTTAGCAACATGTGTACCTGAATGTTCAATAACTGATTCTTCCAAAACATTTGGATCCTTTTCCACAATGTCTGGATTAGTGACAGACATATAATTCAAAGTCCTAGATAATGGTTCCAAATCAAACAACCAATTAGGTCCATACTTCGGATTACTAGGTTTACTTTCCAAGAAGTCAACATGAATATTTTCTGTTAGAATCTTAGTCTTCTTGTTATAAATCATGTACCCTCTGCTATTCGTGGAATAGCCCATAAAAAATCCCTCATCACCATTTGAGTGAAACTTGCCTAGATTATCGCTAGTATTTTTAATATCTACATGACATCCAAAAGGTCTAAATAAGTCTATACTAGGCTTCCTATTCCAAAGAAACTCATAGGGGGTCTTATTATGAAACTTATTCACCAAGGATCTATTTTGAACACAGCATGTAGTGTTCACAGCCTCATCCCAAAAAGCAATGGGTAAATTTGCATCTGCCAACATGGTTCTAGCTGCTTCTATTAAAGTTCTATTCTTTCTTTCAGCTACACCATTCTGCTGTGGAGTTCTTGCTATGCTAAGCTCCTTAGAAATTCCCTTATTGACACAAAAGGCATCTAGAAGATTGTTCTAAACTCACCACCATTGTCACTTCTAAGAATTTTAACCTCATTACCCGTTTTCTTCTCAATCTATGTGATGAAGTTAATTAAAATATTAGCAGTATCACTCTTTAAAGAAAAAAAGAAAGTCTAAGTAAACCAAGAATAATCATCAATGACAACAAAACAGTAAGATTTACCATTTAGGCTTTCTATATTGGTTGGGCCAAATAAGTCCATGTGTAACAGGTGAAGTAGCTTAGGACTAGAATGCACACTTTTAGACTTAAAGGAGACCTTATGTTGTTTGCCTTTAAGGCATGCAACAGAAGAACGATCATTGTGGAAAGCTTTAGAGGTTAAACCACTAACAAGATCATGTCTCACAAGTCTATTAATGTTCTTAAAGTTAATAAGCCCTAACCTTCTGTGCCATAAATTACTCTCATCAACTGACACTTTAGCATAAAGACATGACAGGTTTTTGTTCATCTTAATTCCATTTAGATTAACATTATAAATGTCCTAATGCCTAGGTGTTCTATACTCAATAAACTTCTCATCAGGAATCTTAAAATCCTTACTTAACACCAAGCATTCAGTATCAGTAAAAAGAACTTTATTTTTGTTGTCACAGACTTGTGACACACTAAACAAGTTGTAGTAAAGTTCTTTTACCAGGAAGACATAATCAAACCTTAGGTTGTTGGTGATGAGAGTGTCTTTTCCAGAGATGGTACCAAAACCTCCTCCAAAATACACTTTATCACCATTCTTGATAGGAATGAAATTGGTAAGATAGTCTTCCTTCTCTGTCATGTGCCTTGAGCATCCACTGTCCCAATATTATTTATCATTGACCTGCTTATGAATACCCTGCACATGAAGAAAATAAATTAGTTTTCTTTGTGAATCCAAGCCTTTGCAGACTTGGATTCATTTGGTTGTTCAACAAGAATTGACTTATTCCTTGTAACAACCCCCTGTTCATCTCTTTGTGGCCTAAACACCAAATTTACCCCAATAGGTTTAGTGATGACCTTTGCTAGAAAGTTAAATCTGTTACAGGTCACAGAAATTCCATCAGAATTAGGGTTTTGATCTTATTTAGGTCTCCATGTCAAACTGGATGAAGCTTTAGACCCTGGTCCCTTAGGTTTTAGATACCTATTGCTTGGTCCAACATAAGATCTAATAGAAGCCAGTTGTGGCATTTTCATACCAAAACTAGATCTGTCAGCAACTGATTTTGTCTTGTCAGCGGACAATTTGTTCCTCTCAACGTCCAAATTAGGGTTTGCAATAGGAACCCATTGTCTGTTAGACCAAGTGTTGGTCTTTTGAAATGGTCTTTTTCCATGAGTGTTAGTCCCTCTAGAAAAGAAAGGAGCTGGTCTAGTGGCCTGGGGACTAGTTTGGACAAGGGGGCTAGGTTTGACCATGGTTGACCTTTTATCAGCAGTGAATTTAGAGCCACTGACACATTTATAAGCCAAATGAGAAAAATTCCACATGTGTTGCACGCCTTTCTAGACATAACCTTAGGTCTAGATTGAAAGAACCCTGTCCCATTAACACTTTCTTGACTTTGAGGTGATCTAGGTTTCCTATACATTTCAGCATATTTAACACTAGATTTGGTCTTAGTTGTAGAGCCAAGGTCAATAGGTCTTCCAATGGTAGGATTAGTGATATATATTGGTTCAACTTTAGTTTCTTCATCACTAAGAAGCCCACCCTTAACAAACAACATAGGGTTTGCTTTCTTCCACTGTTCAAGGTCAGTCATTTTCTGCTTATACTCCTCAACTGGGGAAAGCACTCTAGGTGGAGGAATAAATTCCTTTTCTTGGAGTTCTAGAATACCAGTCTAAGAGAGATCCTTTTTCAGGACACCATAGAAGTCCCCAGCAGGTGGTGGAATGGCAGCATACTCTTTCATCCCAATCCCAGACATGTCCCTAGGGTTTCTTTGTTCACTAACACACCTTTTCTAGGGTTTGGCTGGCTTTATCTAATTTTTCAATTTTAAGCCCTACATTCTCTTTATCTTTAATAGCTTCACTTAACTGAAGTTTTAGGTCAGCTCTACATTTCATTAAAGACTCCCTAGCTTCATTACTGACTCTCAGATCTTTAGTTAAAACATTAATTTGATCTTTTAGGTCAAATTCCATTTTCTTATATTCCTCTACAATACCATCAGATTGGGAAGCCCCCTTTTATAGTTTGCAAGTCTAACTTCTACATCAAGAACATCTGATTTTAATTTTAAAATTTCTTTGTTAAGTTTTTTAGGGTTCAACCTACAACCTTTACTACAAAAGGCATCATCATATACCTCATTAACTGATGAAGAGGAGGAGTTGGCCATGAGAGCAAAGTGAGCGTTCTTTTCCTCTTCCTTTTCAGCCATCAAAGCTTGATTTTCTACCATATCATCTGCCATAAAACTCCAGTCCCATCCAATGCCATCAATACCTTGCATGGCAACCATAGCCTTTCGCTCAGCATCCTTAATAGTAACCATCTGTCTTGTCTTCTTTCCAGCATCATCACTTCGTGGAGATCTACACTCTCTCGTGAAGTGCCTCATCGTATGACAATTATAACATTCAACCTTGGGTTTGTCAAATCCAGCTATGTCTTTGCCATTAAAAGTCATCTTTCTACCAAACCTCTTGTTCCATCTATTGGCCCTTATGCTTACAAGTGCCATATTCCATTTGATATCCATTCTTCTAGGTCAGCATCATTGATTTGCTCCAGATCTTCATAGGTAACTAAGGAACCATTGGGCAATGCAGAAATGTATGCACATACTGTATCCAAATCAATACCAGCAGGTTTAAGACTTGGTGAGCCAACATTGTGTGTGTCAACATCAAAATTTGAGTCGTTGACAAAGGTTGATCCATCGCTGACAAAAGTTGATCCAGTAACAGGATGTACACTCAATCTGTTAACATCTCTGTCAATGGTTTGAGATTCACTATGTGAGAAGAAGGCCATGTTTCCAGATGTTGTCTTCTTCCCATGTTCAAGTAAGGTCTCATTCTTCACAATTCTCAGCTTATTGTAGATATCATCAAAAGAAGCACTCTTATGGGCATTGGTAGCCACGATTGATCTGGCCTCAATTTTCTATGCGTCACCAAGACCTCCAAGGAATGTAGCAATGATATCAGCATCTTCAAGTTCTGTTCCCATAAAAGCAAACTTGCTAGTGATGTCTTGAAGCCTACTTCTTAGCTCACTTAGCTTCTCATTGGGATGAGCCTTAAACACAACAGATTCACTCAACAATTGCTTCTTCCTTTCTTTGGTTGCATCTTCATTACCACCATAGGTAACTTGAAGGGCTGCCCAAAGATCTTTAGTAGATTCATAGCTTCTGTACTTGTGTTGATTCTTTAGACCCAAGGAAAGTTTAAGAATTTTCAAGGTCTTCATATCATTCTTTCTCAAGGCTATCTTAGCCCCTAAGACAGCTTTTCCATCTTCAGGTCTTTCATTAAGAGCATCACCAGTTTGTCCAGCTGTAGTACGTGCTGCAATAGTAGCCTGAATCTTAGTTGCTTTAACGAATTGATTGCCATATTCAATGACTTCCAAAGAGCATAGTCATTGACTTGAAGATATTGTTCAAAATTGAACTTCCATTGTTAAAATTTGTCAGGGTCGAGCATAGGGATTTTGAGGTTGTGATTTAATGAGGATGAAGATTTTGTGGTAGACATCTTATTTGGTTTAGGGTTTCTGGTGATTTATGGTTTTTAGGGTTTACTATTCTTTTAGATCAAAGTTCCTCAACAAGCTCTGATACCACTTGTTGATCCAAACTTAGATCGATTAGCATTGTGTTAAACGAGATTGAATCAAGATTAACACTTAGAGAAACTTTGTGTATTAAAAAATCTAAGTGTTATGTGGAATTAACACTTAGAGCAAAGAACAAAACAAAACAAAGTATTCCAAACTTTCACTTTGATTAATGATCGAACTTGCATACAATCAAAGTTGTGAAACTTGTAAAATCTTATATAAACTGATATCAAACCATGAACCCTACGACCTCCTTTTATAACACAAGGATTCGTGTACAAAGATCTACCTATCAACTATTCTAGGTAAAGATAAACATAAGAAATACAATATCAAACATATCTTTACTATAAATACAAAACGTGTAGACTAATAATTCTATTAGTGGTTGAACCTCTTCTTGTCAGCGCTCAAATATGTCTTGTCAGTGTTCACCTGTCAGCTCCTCATTTACTCTTGTCAGCGTCCAAGTTCCTCTTGTAAGCGTCCCAGTGACTTAGCTAATTTTATTCCCAACACTTACATCTCTTATTTTATCTGAAGTTAAGGCCTTGATTATGACATATGAATATCAAAAGTGTACCCTCTTTGTTTTCTATGTTTCATTTTCACTTAGATTAGTGACGTTGTGAAACAAGTTTTGTTTTGACGTCAAAGTAGAAGAGCTGTGTGGGCATCTTTAGCATATTACATATTGGAAATATGAATATGACTACGATTAGATATTCGAGTAAAGGTCATTTAAGAGAAATAAATATTTTAGTAAATAGGCGTAAAACGAAACGTGAATTTGTACTTTTTATGTAAATGTTATTCGGTAGTGTGTCTGAGCATATAAAAGTAATAACCAACTGAACCGGATAGATGCTAAATTGTACTAAACTGGAATTGCTTTCTTTTTATTTGCTGCAAGTGTGATTAGTAGTGTGCCTGCGTATATACATGTCGATAATTTGAGAACAAAATATGATCGTTTAGTAAGTGTAACATGAACGGGTGTTGACTTTAAGCTACTGATTTTTTTTTTTGCTTTTTTTCGGTAAGTGTGATTAGTAGTGTACCTGAAATCACATGAATACACCATTAGTTCACTTTTAGTTTGGATACACACACACACACACACACACACACACACACATATATATATATATATATATATATATATATATATATATATATATATATATATATATATATATATATATATATATATATATATATATATATATATATATATATATATATATATATATATATATATATATATATACACTAGCGTCGTAATCCGCCCAACGGGCGGGGTTGTTTCGTAGATCTTTTAAAAAATACGTTTATGAGTTAGTTTTATCTATTTGCAGTGTAGCCTATTTTTGTTAAAATAAAAATAATAGTAAACTAATACTTGATATTTTTAGGCCCTGGGCCACCCAGCGGACATGTTTTGTCTCATTTTAATCTTTGGTTGTACACATATCGTTTTGTGTTTTTTTTTTAATTCTTTGGTTAAACGTAAACTACCTTTTGATAGTGTAATGTGTTCGTACGCCCAACGATGGTGTTTGTTGTCATGGTAAGTAATGAATGTACATAAATTTACGACGGGATCATTTAAAAAGGGGGGGGGGAAATATGAACTTGCGTTTAGTAGCGGAGAAATATTCTTATTTTGATATCTTTTACTTGAGATAGGCCAAACGTAATCTAACTTTTTCATATATGTTGGCAATATATGTCGGTGGTGTGACTCGTTTTTGTTAAAAAGAAAATGATCTTTGATATTTTTAGGCCTTTACTCATCCAACGGACGTGGTTTTCTTAAACGTGAACTAACATTTGATAGTGTTAGGACTTGGGCGGACTCGGTTCATAAATATTCTTACGAAACAACGTTTGTCTTTGAGTTGTAACGGTGAATGGTTGGCGCGTGTTTGTCTATATAATTAGAGATTCAATCATTCTCTTTCTGTATATAAATTTTGACATGTACACAAAGTTTACTCTACTTACATTATTTTACAATTCACATTTTTAAATGTGCACAAAGAGGGAAAAAAATAACTTTTTTTTACTTGCATACGCAAAATTGTATGATTATATCAACTATTAGTAATTGCAAACTAATGTAACAACAAAATGCCATAAACTTCATATATGACTAATTTCAAGTACATGTGGCTAAAATTGTAATTTGTCACTATCTTTGACCTTAAGAAAACTCTTAATGTGGAAGTGTACCATCTTCGATATGTAAGGACATTTGCAATACCTTCCCAATATCATTTTTGAGTTTAACGATTTAATATGCTAATTTGTGTCATGGGTATATATAGCTAAAGCGTTGTGTTTTAGTCATCTTAAATTACAATATGTATTTCAACTGAATATTAATATAAATTTTTCTCGAGTTTTGACTGTAAAGAGTAGATTTTGATTTCTTAGTAACCTAATTAGAATGTTGAATTCTATCGATAATCATGATCATCATAGCAGGGGACCATAAATTCAATATAGGATGAAATATTGTTGAATTGGTTAATTTCCTTAATCTTCTCATTAGCAAATGATAGATATAAATACCACAATATAATCACTGTGATAATTGATAAGCATTACACCAATGGGCTGACTCACCTTATAAATATCATAATAGATATTTGGATTTGGAAAAAAAACTTCTTCGAAAAATATAAATCTTTTAAAAACTGAAAAATAAATATAAAGCATTTTAAGTTTTATTAAAATTCTTTTTCTCTAAAGTTAAAGAACTAAAAATTTTATTCAAAAAGAATTAAAAAAAGATTTTCTCAACAAAAAAAAACTTTAAATCTTTTAAAAGTTGAAAAAAAAAATATAAAACATTTTAAGTTTTATTAAAATTCTTTTTCTCTAAAGTTAGAAAACTAAAAAATTTATTTAAAAAAAATTAAAAATAGGTTTTCCAAAAAAAAAAAACTTTTTTCGAAATAAAAAAAGGTTTTTCGAAATAAAAAAAAAAGGTTTTTGCGAAATATTTTTTAACAAACTTTTTTCGAAGAAAATATTTCAAAAAATAAAAAATATTTCAAATTTTTTTTCGAAATTTAGAAAAAAAAGGTTTTTTTTTAACAAATTTTTCCGAAGAAAATATTTCTAAAAATAACAAATTTTAAAAGAAATCTTAAATTTTTTCAGAAAACTTTTTCCGAAATTTAAAAAAAAAAATTTCGAAGTATTTTCTTTATTTTATAAAAAAATGTTTTTTCGAAATTTAAAAAATGTTTTATTAAAAATTCCTTTTTTTATTGAAAAAAACATTTTTATAAAATTTTAAAAAAAAAAAAACTTTTTTGAATTTTTTTGAAAATTTTATTTTTTTTGAAATTTTTAATATTTTTTTAAAACTTAAGTGGAAAAACCATCCTTGTGCTGTAAAATGACTAAAACACCCTTAAGGTGACAAGCAGTGTTTACCCTTAACTGAAAAATATTTGCACCATCCGTCAGGGATGTATGGTGCACTATTTTACAACCACAAGGATGTATGATGCGCGAAATATTGACGAGTGATATAATTCGAACTTTTGACAAACTACAAGGATGATTTTTCCACTTTACTCTAATAAATATATCCATATATTAAACAATACACCTCTGACTTCCTAGCAAATATCATATGTATATGATTATATCATGCTTCAATACGTGACCAACTATGATCACTGGAAAAAAAAAAGTGATTTTCTGTCAAATTCAAGCATAACAATTCTTTAATTAGCAACATTCGTTACAGAATATTACAGAGATGTTTCATTTCTTCTCTAGAAAAACTTGTAAGTTCTTGACCAATTTATGATGAGAAACTAAAACTCACTGTTTGTGTCAAGTGTATGATTAACTAATCGTGTTTGTCAAATGGCTTGAAAGGATTCAACAATCTTAAGAAGTCTAGATTTGACATGCGTTCAATTGGGAAAACTGTTATAAGTACTGCAACAATAAAACATAATCTTTGAATTACTACACAAGGTTGGTTATAATGGAATTGCGATACTCTATGCAAGTGTATGGTAAATTTCTGTCAGGTAGTACTTTCTAATTTCCCATTAATAAGTCCCTAACTTTCTTTTAGGCTCCTGCAGTTTAGGAGAAAAGTCAAAATCAGCTCGTTTCAGACATCCGTATAATTAAGTTATATAGTTCCTTAGCCGATCGTTCACTTTCTGCTTAATCTTCAACCTATTTATAGGTTTAAGTTTTGCTGAGTCGGGTGTATTTGTGTCTGTGTGTCCTGTATTTAGAATCCTCACACGAAGGATATTAGTATCACAAAGGACAGTCTGAAACACCCAAGTGGTTAAGGTGCAGGAAAAAGAGAATTTTGTCGGAAAGTCCATAACTAAGCTCAAGGAAACAACCACAGTAACTAATCCAAGCCCTCTTCAATGAACTACGTTATATAGTCTGATTCTTGATCTGCTGCACATATTCTATGTGAGCTTAAATATTTTTTATGACCAGTGACTCATTTATTTCTTATAAGCAGGATGTCTTGCAAGGTACTCAACTTCTAGCAATAGATGTTCAATATTATTTTAGCATTTAGTTCAATACTGTAAAATCAAAACAATGTTCTGAGAACTTACTGCATTTGCTTCTAGAGCAAATCAATAGCATCTGAGATGACCATGAATTAGGTATGGCAGAACATGCTTCAGCTGACACCTGCTGAATTAGATTCACAAATACACCAAGTTAATGCTTATTAGTTAATTGAATTGCTTAGTTATTAGGCAGACCATGGACTTGGGAGCTTATTTGGGATTCTAGTGACGCGTTTTTTCGAGCTCGAAAACGTCATGACGGCCATGATTTGGCGAAACTGTTTGAAAGAACATACGTTTAAACCCAAAAAAATAAGCTTCAGGGTACACCTCAGAGGTATCGTGGTCTCCTTGCGGGCAACCTCTGATTTGTTTGACCCATATGATACGCTACAAATGCATCTGCATTTGGGTTTGCTTCTTGAATAATATTAGTGACATACCTCAAGTGGTGATCGATTAAGAAGTGATTCAGGCCAGTTTGAATATATGAAAGCAGCCTTCTTTTCATGAAATCATTATTTCTTATGAACTTTTTGGTTATTTATTTTCAAATCTGCTAGAGAAAACAAATAGAAAATGTCAAAGTCAAACACGATATATATATAACAGATTCAAATTTCATATAAAAGGTTATAGTTTTTAATAACCTTTTTTTTGTTACTTTACTAAATTTCTTGGATGCTTTAAAAAGGTTTGGCTTATATACAAACATTCAAATAAATTTAAGTCAAGGTCTAAACTGAAAATTAGCTTCTAACAAAGTCAAACCTGGATAATGAAAGCAGGGAGTACCGCAAATTCATTGACAATGCAGAACTCCGCCCACCAATCTCTAAAGCTCCTTTTCTTGAACGTGCACCATATTTACATTCTAGGGCATAACTACTCGTCTCACCTACTATCTGCTTTTCCATGTTCACCTCATTTGATATCTTTAAAGCTTGAAAAAACATAAGCATACAGCTTTATTTCTCTGTGTTTGGCTACTGTCTTAACATCAACCAAACACACCTTTTGCAGCAAAAGGGAGAGCTATCCTGTACTTTCCCATTTAAAAACATAAAAACTGAACTTACAATAGGTTTACCACTTCTCATATTTTCTCGTTACCTTTGTATATCTCAGCCCGTGTTGTATATGTTAGGTAGATTTGGCCGTGACTCACATCAACTGCCATGTGAACTAAATAAAATATGAAAGAGTGAACTGTGCAAAACAGTTATCAGAGGTAAATTAGGGAGACGATGTGAGGCTTAGATTAATTGGTATTGGAGAAAAGCCTCCACATTTGCCATGGCTGTAAAGTTAACTGCTTGCCCCGCCTAAACGCGAATGCTCCCAGCTTTAGCCGAAACCTATTACCTGATAAAGTTGGGGAACCTTGTCCCTGTTCTCATGAGCCACCAACTTGTTGAGTCATTCCATAAGCAAGTTAAAGTCATCCTTGATCATCATGAGATTGGTCTTACATAACGATCGCGTCATTAAAGGTGTTTCCATAACTACCAAGTAAATATAATAATAATAATAATAATAATATAGACTTTCTGTATGATCCTTACTTGCAAATGCGGCTAAGCTCCTTTTTGTGCATTGATTGAAGCACGATAAAATATAATTTGAAAAGCTTCAGCAAGACCTCACTGTGGGTTGGTTCTTGTTGGTAGATAGGCATGTAATGCAGTGCCTCTATCCTTGCATGCCTTCTCCTAAGTGGTTGCTTTAACACTTGGCATATTTGGGTTCTTAGAGTCACAAGAAGGATCCTTGGCTATGATGTCAAGGTGAAGTTTAGTGAACTCGAGAGATTTATTTAATATTGTTTCACCTTCCACCCTCAAACATGTCGCTTCACTGAAATATTAATCAGTAATAAACCACGATATGTACAACACAGGAAGCATTACAATAGTACAGTCAACAGCTAACTCGTTTGAACCACATACTAAGAAGCACTAAGAGAAAAGTTTAAAAAACTGGCGCTAAGTTTTTGGATGCTGATGATTAGTTTAAAATGGTTTTCAGATAACGTGGGTTGTGTTTGCAGCTCATTAGTAGTTACTTAAGGTATGGACATGGAAAGAACTGTTGAAGGTCATCGCAGATTCTTAGGCCACCGGAAGAAGATCAGTCCTGACAGTTAACATGGGTGGGTTGGTTAAACGGGTATGAAAGCAGTTTAAAAAGAAAATCATAAAAAGGCAGCAATCTTAAAATTAAAATATACACTTTTATACTAACAAAAAGCACACAGCTTTACCAGATTGCATCTGGATAGTCCTTACTTTCACATAGCGGTGGTTCTTGTTGTTGTACGTTTTCATAGCATTCGTTAGATGTTGGCTTTCTGTATATAGCTGTAGCAACCCGCAATCATAAACAGATGGCAGGGCAAAAACATAGTGATAGATCAGGGAGAAAACATGAATTATAGACATTTAAAAACATAAGAAATAGTAAAATGCGTTCACTCAACTATCCTGCAATATAAACAGATGCCAAATTGTCAATCCCTTTTTAATTATTTAAAGAAAAACCACAAGTAAACAGGGAAGTCCCTACCACTGCCATCTCAGCAGTTTGACCGTCTAACCGAAAAGCTTTGTCATAAATACTATGATGTTGAGAAAGAAGACAATTAAGGAACAATAGAGACCGTTTCCTATCCACCCGAAGATTCTGTACCAGTTGGCACTGATATTATGCATGAAACTGCAATTTGCCATAAATTATAAGCGTAAGCGTTGTAATTGACACTTAATTTTATATGATGAATCGCTATGGGAAAAAGTGTGACTTACCTGGTGCATCTCGTGTGTGTCTGTGCTTTAAAAACAGAACCAAACGCCCCTTGGCCTAATGTCGATGTAAAATTACTCGTTGCTTTCTATTTGGACTTCGCATCCATGAATTCCTTTTAAAAAAAGTAGGTAGAGAATCAGAATCATGAAACAGATAATAATATTAATGTCAAAAATCGAATTCCAATTTCCTGAATTTGAGTTACTATCCACATATCAAAAATATTATATGCCTTAAATCCATCTGTAACACGAAAGTCAAATCATTAGTATTAATAGTAACGTAAAAAGAATAAAGTTAGAAGGGGTAAGTGGGTCAAAAGTCGCCCATCACGTATTTTGATGTTTACGACATCGTAAGAGTTCTTTAAATACGGGTTTCATAATCATATCTAGTGTTGTTGGTTTCTAAAATTTTGTATAAGATTTTCAAAGTCGGCCTTAGCTGACCTAAGCTAACCTGCTGTCTGTTTCGACCCAAATCAGTTTTGATTGTAGCCTCTCAGTTCTCGTACCGGTAGGTGCAACCTGCCCTACTTTGACCTATATAAAAAAACAACTCAATATATAAAAAACTTATGAAAACAGAGATATCAAATGATTTAGAATCTTTAAACAAAAATCATGTCCTTGTTTCTTAAACAAATTAGCATGACAAGATTAAA
Organism: Glebionis coronaria; assembly: GCA_025667525.1. NCBI lineage: Eukaryota > Viridiplantae > Streptophyta > Magnoliopsida > Asterales > Asteraceae > Glebionis > Glebionis coronaria. The sequence continues at coordinate 1,741,160 of JANFOE010000213.1, forward strand.
AAAAACAAAAACTAACGGGGATGAGCAGATTGTGTGGCCAACCCAAGTACGGATTCTTTCTGCACACCAACAAATAAAACGAATAAACATACCACACCTTCATCCATGTTGAGTAAACACCTCGCTGGACTCAACCTGTGGAACTTGGACCATAAACTAACGTACATGTCACATGCAACCTATCATTAGCAAACCTGAACAAATGGAAACAAAAAAAGTCATACATTATCTCTACAGTAACAACAACCTACAATAACAATAACTCATTAAGAAAAGCAATCATAACATTTGAAGAAATAATTGAATATTCAAATATCAGAAACTATATCTTTACCTGTAAAACAAAGTTATTTGCAAAAATAAAGCTTAGTTAAGATTACATATCAATTCATCGTTTAAGGCTGAATGCTAAATCTTTAGAATTCAGATTTTAAGACGAAAATATGATCAGGGTGTTGGAACCTAAATGATGGGCCATAAGTGATCCATATCGGTAGGCGTGTTCGTTTGGAATTTCCTTTTGTTTTAATACCCAGTTGTACCTGAACTATGGTTGAAGCTTTCTTCCTTCTTGTGTGCCTTAACTCATCTATTGTTGCCATTGTTCTACAGTTTGAAGTAATAAGGCAGTCAAACCTTCGTGCTGTTCGAGCCCCATAGTATGTATGCATTCTTTTATCCGAAAGTAGGTAGGGGTAGTCATAAACTCAAACTAAAACGGTTACTAAAGCTATAAAAACCTCATTGGGAACATAAATAGTATCCTTCTATGCACTTATATTAAGGCTAATTCATGCTACCACTTGTAAAAATAATCCATTTTGTCGATTTATAAATGATTTTTGTAATAATTCATCCTTCTATGCACTCGGACTAAAGCTAATTCATGCTACCAATTTTCACCAGTAAGATGTACTTAGACAGTTAAAACTTATATTGTTGTATATTCTTCTAAGAAAGGAAAAAACTAATCAAGTGTGTTCAGCTAATTATACAGATGGCCACATATGGTAGCAAGTTTATTGCAGAAACATTGTTATCTTAGCCGTAACTTATCAGAAAACATCAAGATTAAGGTGATGAAGGTCAAGTAATAAAGTCCACTATAAAAAAATACAGCTCATCCATGAGTTTCTTAAATCAATGTATAAAATTTGGGTGCTGACACAAAGATGAATGTACAACAAAATAAGCATGAAGGGGAAAATAAAAAAACTATTAAGTTCTGCAATGTAAACACAAGATCAGAACTGAAGAACCTTGATCACGAATATAGAGTGTTCTGTTATGGCAATAAGCACATGTAGCAGTGGCTTCATTGAAGGAAGGGTGAGTACTGCTGTCTTTGAATGGTCTCTGACTATACTTATTTGTATTTTTCTTCAGATTCTATTTTACCATGTGATCACTTTGTATCACAATCCGTACTGTGTCAATTACTTCTACTTACTAATTACTAAGTCAAAGTCTTCAACTTGTCATTGATCATTAAAACTGCTTATGCTTTTTTGAAATAATCAGGAGTGTTTGGGATTGCTTATATTCAGTCTTTATTTTGGAGAAAGATAAACAAATGCGGAGTTTAGTCTAAACAATAAAAACTATCTATCAACCAAGATATAAGAAGATGTGCACCTATATATAAGCAATCCCAAACCATCAAAGTGACCAAAGAGATCAAAAGTGTCGACTTGTTAGCAAATGTCCTAAGCATAAAACTTCTAAACGCATTTTATCTTTTTACGTGTTACATGCATATGAAACAATAAAGTCTCGACTTGTTAGCAAACGTCCTATGCATACCGCTTTAGTTTATTTTTCTCAATTTCATTCGAGACTGTCTCGTTCTACTTTGCATTTGCTGGAAAGAACGATTCCCATATTCAGATTCTCATGTCATTTAAGCCAGATATTCTTTATCTCCATATTCTGAATATTGCCTAATATTAACAGGAGTGACTGGGCCTATGCTTTACATTGGGATGTTATTCAGCATGTTTACTTATATAATCTACAGCTGAATAAAAAGACGGTGATAACGTAATATAATAAAATTATTTAAGGGAGAAAGGATAAACCTGATAAGCAATTATGTTTAAATTTACAACAGCTGTCATTAGGCATGGCAGACCGAAATCTACTGGTGTTTCGGGTCCTCGAGCTGCATATAAGTAGACAGCTCAATAAGCTACGATTACCACAGCAGCAGATAGCTTTCCTTAGAAGAGCACTCCCACAGAAACCGCAAAGCTGGGATATCCATGTGCAAAATTGTAGTTCCATCTAAATAGACATCTTGGGCATATTGTGACTAACGATATGGTTAACCACATTTTTACAGAACTGATTTACAGAACCTAAGTTAGAGGATAGAAGAATAAACTACCCTAAATCCTCAAACTGTAATCATATAAGTTTTTTATCGCACACTGATTATTTATAAAGATTAGTAAGTAGTTTTTTTGTGTGGAAAAAGGGTGTTTTAGGTCGTTCTGCACCATGTCGACTCAAATGAACAGTCACCAGTTCTGAAACACATGATATAATTTATAACTTGGGTTGACACATCCAATTGAACCGTGAACCAGATTGGTCACTGAAATCCGGTTTTGAGGAAGAAAACGATTAGACAACCAGTCTTCAAAAATATTAGCAAAGACAAATTAACTCTTGGTAAGATCTTTTACAGTACTCTTTTTCTATGAATGTCATTAACTTCAGTTATTCGAGTAACATGAGCAAATAAGAAACAACTTCCTTGGCTATAACAGATAAAATACATAAATAGTTACACACAGTCAACATTCTAAATATTAAAAAAAGTGTAAAAATAAAGTACCCAAGTTGATGGAAAAAGAACAATTCTTGCTTCTTCCCGAGCTCTCTATGGTCATAATTTTTGGCTTTTTCAATAGAGGTGCCAAATTCTACCCATACCTTACAAATGGGTCACTTTTTGCAACCTGTATATCAGTGCCATAAAAATAAATTAAAATGACACATCATATAAACATAACTAAGATATTGAGTTTGTAAAAATTAGAACTGGTATAAAGATGGCATTTCAGACTTGAGATACTGGTATAAAGATGGAATTTATGAACCCAAGAGAGAATACACATGTTTTTGGTTGAAGCAGATAGAGATCTTGGCTCGTCACGACAGTAGTTTATAACCATCCTGGATTTGGAACTATGTCCAACTCATTTTCTAATAGGCTTATATCTCGCTCCAACCATCATTATGAGTACATAGTGTTATACACATACTATCCAGATCATTGCAACAAATCAAGATCAACCTTCAATTCATGTTCTTATGATTACTATCCAAGGACCTGAAATAAGTACTCTAAACCAATTACTGTATGTTATGTAGGGAAAAGGGCTACAAAGATCAAAGCGGAAGAACTTGTCACACCTTAATCAATTTGTTTCCTCAGTTGATGCGTTTATGTTTGCTGTCACTGGTAACTCGCCATTTGTTGGTTTTCGCTGCAGCCTGGCCTGTTATATAGAAGCAATAAAAAAGAATAGAACTTTCTAAACACAGTACAGGAAGGCAAACCTTTAATATTTTTACTTTAAAAAAAGGCATAGTTATTAAAAAAAGGCGAGTTAAAAATTAAAACTGAATTTTGTTCTCAATGATGGTAACATTTTAATTTACCTTGTAGCTACCAACCTGCCAAACGCAAACGAAGCCGTCATCTGCATTGGTGACAAGAAGCTGGCCATCATGGCTAGCACTGGCACACTGAATCTGGTTATATGATAAACAATTAAAAATAATGTTCGGTCCTTGTAAAGACTCGTTCATATCTCATCATAATCAGAGCGACCTAGAGCAACCTGCATGACTTTGTTTGTCCCGAGGTAAAATCTGAAACACAATACAACAAAAATCACAAGTATTATCAAGCAATTGGGGTTAAAAAATGGTATTCTAGGTTGTCCTTAGAATCAAATGAAAGCGACAAAATATAAGCAGTAGAGTACCTGCTGGTGGACTTAAGCTGCTCTCCGAACTGCTTAAAATTAACATTCCTCATATTCCCAAAACTGAAAACATAAAAAGAACTATACTGCTCCACCTCACGAATGGTGTTGACAATCACCTGTTAGTTTATTTGTGTAACCTATATGAGGATTCACGTAGCCACTGTATAACAAACCCGATTCAGCCTATTATTTAATCAGAATAGGCCTGTGTGTTCTTCATATGCGTGATATCTAATCAATCATGTTTTTATGATTATGTAATTAATTTTATGTGATTTGAATGAATGAATTTGAGATGATTTGAATGTGAGGAAGACAAGAAATCAATATGATTTGAATTCGAGATGATTCTTTGATGAATTTGAGATGATTTAAAGGTGACGACTGCTAGGGTTTTGTGTGTGTGTGTGTTTACCCCGCTTGTGGATAAAATAATGAGAAAAGTGAGTTTAGAAGTATTATATATAGATGCGGTATAAAAACGCAGTTTTTTTCAAATTGCGGCCCGCTTTTTTAAAACTGCGTTTTGTACACTATTTTTGGCAACTTTTTGAGATTTTTTAGCTAACAAACAAATTCTATTGGTTTAGAGGTGCCATGTCACATATGACTGGAATTAAGGGTGTGGTATCAAATCATAATTATACCTATATATAATATAGATATATATATATATATATATATATATATATATATATATATATATATATATACTAGCCTTTAGACCCGTCCGATGGACGGGCTAGCTTTAATTATATATTTTTTTAAAGAAAATTGAATTTATGTGTGTTCGTATTAGAAGTTTAGTATATGTAATGTTAGTTATGGCATTGATATTTTAATAATGTAGCATATAATAGGCAAAAATAACGTAGTTTAAGATATTTTATTTATTTAAGAATATTATGAGTTAATTTAATTGGCGTACGTTAAAGGTATGAATAAGTTTGTTACATTAAATTTTTTTAGAATTTTAATAATATTGAATAAATATATTATGTATTTTTGAATTTTATGAGGTAATAAATTTTGTATATGTTAATGTTATGAATAACGTTTTTATATTAAAAAATTTTGAAATTAATATTATTGTTGTGCATTTTTATAGAATTTTGTATTTAAGGCATTGTTTCACCATCATTCCTTATATATTTTTATAGAATTTTGTATTTATAGCATCATTTGTAATTCCTAAATATATCTTTATATAATTTTGTATTTAACACATCATTTGTAATTCCTATTTTATTTTTGAATCATTTTATGGAATCATTTTTATAAAATTTTGTATTTAAGACTTTGTTTCACCATCCTTCCTTATATATTTTTATAGAATTTTGAATTTAAGACATCATTTGTAATTCCTATATATAATTTCATAGAATTTTGTATTTAAGGCATCATTTTTAATTCCTATTTTATTTTTGAAGCATTTTATGGAATCATTTTTATAGAGTTTTTTATTTAAGGCATTGTTTCACCATCCTTACGTATATATTTTTATAGAATTTTGTATTTAAGGCATCATTTGTAATTCCTATATATATATATATTTATAGAATTTTGTATTTAAGGCATCATTTGTAATTCCTATTTTATTTTTGAAGCATTTTATGGAATTATTTTTATAGAATTTTGTATTTTAGGCATTGTTTCACCATCCTTCCATATTTATTTTTATAGAATTTTGTATTTAAGGCATAATTTATAATTCCTCTATACATTGATATAGAATTTTGTATTTAAGTCATCATTTGTAATTCCTATTTATTTTTGAAGCATTTTATGGATCATTTTTATAGAATTTTGTATTTAAGGCATTATTTCACCATCCGTCCTTATATATTTTTATAGAATTTTGTATTTAAGGCATCATTTGTAATTCCTATATTTTATATTTTTAATTTAAGGCATCATTTGTAATTCCTATTTTATTTTTGATGTATTTTATGGAATCATTTTTATAAAAAATTTTATTTAAGGCATTGTTTCACCATCCTTCCTTATATATTTTTATAGCTTTTTGTATTCAAGGCATCATTTTTAATTCCTATATATATTTTTATAGAATTTTGTATTTAAGGCATCATTTGTAATTCCTATTTTATTTTTGAAGCATTTTATGAAATCATTTTTATAGAATTTTGTATTTAAGGCATTGTCTCACCATCATTCCTTATATATTTTAGAGAATTTTGTATTTAATGCATCATTTGTAATTCCTATATATATTTTTATAGAATTTTATATTTAAAGCATAATTTGTAATTCCTATTTTATTTTTGAAGCATTTATAGAATCATTTTTATAGAATTTTGTATTTAAGGAATTGTTTCACCATCCTTCCTATATAAGGGTTTTTGATTTGATTTGATTTGATTTGATTATATATATATATATATATATATATATATATATATATATATATATATATATATATATATATATATATATATATATATATATATATATATATATATATATATATATATATATATATATATATATATATATATATATATATATATATATATATATATATATATATATATATATATATATATATATATATATATATATATATATATATATATATATATATATATATATATATATATATATGTATATGTATATATATATATATATATATATATATATATATATATATACATATATATACATATATGTATATATATATATATATATATATATATATATATATATATATATATATATATATATATATATATATATATATATATATATATATATATATATATATACATATACATATATATATATATATATATATATATATATATATATATATATATATATATATATATATATATATATATATATATATATATATATATATATATATATATATATATATATATATATATATATATATATATATATCTTTATATTATATATAACAGGAGGGATTTGCCACGTCATCTATCAGGAACTAATCCCAGTCAGCATGTGGGCTTACTTTCTGGGCTTAAGGTGTCACGTTATGGGCTTACGTTTTGGTATATCTAATCCTTCAAAACACTTCCCCGTCTTCGATTGTTTTCCAAACCCTAAACTGAACCCCCCACAAACTCATCGATCCATATCATCTATCGTTCATCAAAAGGTAGCAGATTATTGTAAAAAACACATACGAACGCACACCACTGAAAACGGCCAGGTATTGTTAACCGACTTTTCTTTTTGTTAATTATACTATTGTTAATGTTTTGCAGACTCAATGAAAACCAATGAATCACGAAGGTTTATGGATCAAGTTCATGCTATCGAACTTTATTGTACAGAAAATATAAGGTATTAGATATTTAATTGGTTTCATTTCTTTTATTATTGGCTGACTTTTTTTGTTTTTTCTTTGGATGAAGGTATCGGATAATGGAAGAGTTGTTCTTGGGCTATTTCTAAGCATCTATCTCATTCGTGTGGTATATATAGGGTGAAACGTATCTACCATAGATCATAAAGAAAAATTGGGTATGTAGTTTGCCCATGGATACCAATATCTTGAAACCGACTACATTATTATCTGATATTACCAAAGATCCACATAATTATTCTTCCAAATCACTCTGATACAAGGTTTGTATGATTTCAGTGACTGAATCATATAATCATATTTGTGTTATTTGTAATTAATAAGGTTTTATGGTTTTTGTAAGCTGGATTTCGTCGGATTAATTATTTAAAGTTTAATCATCTATAATCTTTAAGCTGTGAAAAAATATTACTGTTATCTTATTTTTATTCTAATTATTAGGTTTTTTCTTTTTTTTATGAAAATGCAAATCACGTGAGTCAACTTACACAGATACGTGTGCAGCTCCCAAGATAGTCTATATGAATTCACATTTGTGAAGTGCAAATGTTTATGCATTTTCTCAATGTGTAATATTGATTTTGCATTTATGTGAATTTCATATAAATTAGCATGTAGAACGTGATATATGCAGTCCTAATACAATAGGCATCTCGGCTGTTGATGGTGTCATATTTGCTGAACAAGAATCTGCTAATCAGTATCTGGAACAACCTTACACCACCCATACTCCTACAATTTGCTAACAAATTTTTGTCAATTGAGCGATCCTAATTACAAAGTATATTTTTATTTTCTTTTTATGTTCTATGGGTAGTCGTAAAATGTATATATTGTTTTATGTCTCTTAATTTGAGAAAAAAAGTGATATATGATGTGCCAAGTAGATAAGAGAATGGAGGTGTGGTGGAACAGTCAAGAACTTCACTATATGGCTTAAAGGAAAAGAGTATTAATGAAAGCAGGTATGCATATTTATATGACTTAACTTTTGGATACATCAAACTTAATTTTGATTAATACTACGTTTGTGTTAATTGAGACTATATCTTTAATTTGTTTCCTTTTCCAAAGCCTAACAGGTCTCGCATATAAGAACTTAAACCAGGTTGTTTACGAAGTTCACTCTAAGGTCCCCAGTAAATCACTAACAACTCGAACCAGGTTATTTTGAATAAAGTTTTTTTGGGATAAATTTAACCCAACTTGAAAAAGAGTACTTTAACTATATGGTTTTACCCGCTGCTACATACATTCTAATTGCAAATATTTGTATTGATTCAGCAGTAGACTAGGATAATGCAATTATAAGATATGCAAACCTCAATCAACCCTTTGTGGAGAGAACTCAAAATAAAGATCGCAATCGAAGCTTATCAGCCTCATCATATGTGGCAATGAAATATCGTATGGACATGTAACCGTTTTTATTTATAGTTCATTTTCTGTTTCCAAAATATGCATTAATGGTTCTGAGATGACGAACTATATGTCTAAACTTGCACTGTCATATTTTCTGCCATTGACGAAATGCGTAATAGGTACAAGATCAGCAGGTTCAGAATGATGGAAAACAAAGTTGGTACATATTACCAAAGAAGAAGGCAAATCTATCTTCCAAAAGCTACCTTTAGAAAATCAAAGGAAGTGTTAGCATCAGATCATAACAGTTAAGTCCCATGTATAGCTTTTTTTCTTGAAAAAATTGACATACGTATGACATCCTGTTTAAGTTGAAGTTTT